>OZ020244.1:16657087-17185009 GCA_963971285.1 Astropecten irregularis | reverse complement strand
TACCTGTTTTCATGGTGTATTTCCACCTCACGTGAAACATTCTCCAATGTTTTAATGATTGCTGCTATCTCTACATCAGACTGTAAATGGTCATTATGAAGTTCGACTCGTCCCAGCCTAGCGAGTAGTCCCTCCATGATCAACTTCAACTTCAACTTCAACTTCAAGTCATTCCCAACATGACATGTGCTTTAAATATCCACCATAACTTCGGTAGCATATGTTGGTGCAACGCTGGGCCGAGTATTGAATACGCATCACGTACTACGTCCGTATCCGTATCCGGATCCGACCCCGAATCCGCACCACTGATATTGCGCGCGCCTCTCTATACATTACTGTATGTACAATCGCCTGTATACTGTATGCACAATACTGTACATGTACTGTTCTTCTGTGCCGCACATGCACCCGAGTTATTATCGGCTGAGACGAGCGCTTACTCTTCACAGGGTTGCTCCACATCTTAACTTAGTGTACATTGTAGTAAATTATTCTCGGCTGAGACGAGCGCCTATACTCTTCACAGGGTTGCTCCACATCTTAACTTATACTAACTGTACATTGTAGTAAATTATTCTCGGCTGAGACAAGCGCCTACACTCTTCACAGGGTTGCTCCACATCTTAACTTATACTAACTGTACATTGTACATAAGTTAAGTTGTGGAGCAACCCTGTGAAGAGTATAGGCGCTCGTCTCAGCGGAGAATAATTTACTACAATGTACACTGGTATAAGTTAAGTTGTGGAGCAACCCTGTGAAGAGTATAGGCGCTCGTCCCCCCGATCTCAGCCGAGAATAATTTACTACAATGTACAGTTAGTATAAGTTAAGTTGTGGAGCAACCCTGTGAAGAGTATAGGCGCTCGTCTCAGCCGAGAATAATTTACTACAATGTACACTAGTATAAGTTAAGATGTGGAGCAACCCTGTGAAGAGTATAGGCGATCGTCTCAGCCGAGAATAATTTACTACAATGTACACTAGTATAAGTTAAGATGTGGAGCAACCCTGTGAAGAGTATAGGCGATCGTCTCAGCCGAGAATAATTTACTACAATGTACACTAGTATAAGTTAAGATGTGGAGCAACCCTGTGAAGAGTAAGCGCTCGTCTCAGCCGAGTATAACTCGGGTGCATGTGCGGCACAGAATACACTGTGAACAGTGCATGTACAGTACATGTACAGTATTGTGCATACAGTATACAGGCGATTGTACATACAGTAATGTAAAGAGAGGCGCGCGCAATATCAGTGGTGCGGATTGGGGGTCGGATCCGGATACGGATACGGACGTAGTACGTGATGCGTATTCAATACTCGGCCCAGCGTTGCACCAACATATGCTACCCATAACTTCGCGCACAACGCCCTTTGACCTCCCTGCTCATTGCTGAACTACAGAGGGCGCCAATCCTAGTCACTGTTGGTTGATTTTGCTTTCATAGCATGAAGAACAATGATGGAAATATGTTGTCCCCTATAAAGTGGGCTGTCATGTTTCGGTAAAATGAGGCCTGAAGGTCGGCCTAAGTTGTTAAAGGGATACTTTTTCTTTTCTTTTGTTTTTTTATTTAAGCTGAACTTTTACCCACCCAATAAAGAAAATAAAAGAAAGTGAAAGTTGAAGATGGCCGTTCTAATTTCGCTTTAAAGGTAGTATCATACTTTGGTTTTTGAAATACAGATTCATGGGCAAAAATATCAAGGAATTAAGATACAGTAAAAATAATCTGTGAAAATTTCAGTCCCATACGATGCCAACTTTTTGAGAAAACAGTGGAAAACAGCCACAGTATTTCTTAAGTCTTTTCTCTTTTATTTTTGATCTTTTAAAAGATCAAAAAGATTTTCGGTCGTTGTTTTACTAATTTCTGGATAAATACACCATTTCAGGCGGAAATATTTAAACGGTAGGTTTATCATCTTCATACCCTGAAAGTTATAGGTAAATCTGTGAACATTTTTGTTTTGGTCTCTTACCAAAGTATGATACAACCTTTAAAGCCCGACCGCCTTGGAAAGATAATTTGTGAGTATCTTTTTTTTCCCTCTTACTTCTTTTTAATTGGTTGGTTTTTTTTTTTTTCATGCCAGCCTTATGGGAAATTTATTTCCTGGGCTGCAGCCAGCTTGAGCTTTATTTGAAATTTGAAATTTGAATCTTGCGGTGGAGTTCAGTGCAAACAACTAATTCCCCAAATAACAGCAGCGAAAACGTGCGTGATGAACAAATAAGTTTTAAGATTTCGCAGGTAAAGTTGTCAGTTTAAGCCATCATGTCCTCTAATTGGGAAAGAAACGGGCCACTTCTGATGTCATTTTTACCGTTTTTTCATTTTAAAGACCAAAGTGGCCCTGTTTCTGACTGTAGGCATGGCTTTATTTCCCGTAGGTCAACAGTGACACAGCTGGCAACTGTTTACCATCATGAGTGGGCTGAAACCATTGACAGACCCAACCCGCCTCGTATTGATGCAGTTTTCCTGGAGTAGTCAAAGGCCTTTGACCCGAGTGAGCGGTGAAATTCTTCTGGAAAAACTGCATAAATAATCATGATGGTGTTTGTGGGATGGCTCTTCACTGGTTTCAATCATATCTGACTGATCGACAGCAACGTGTCCAATTTCAGGGTGTCCATTCATCATGGATCCCAGTGGGATCAGCCTGTACTGTGCCACAAGGCTTGAGAGATCAGTCCTTGGGCCTCTCCTTTTTGCATTTGATTTGCCTTTTTGTGTTCAATCTCAAATGAGACAGTATGCAGATGATACTGTAATTTATAGAACCATTCGTAACCCAAATGATGAACTTATTCTTCAGAATGACTTGTGTCAAATAGTACTCTAAATAAAATGAAACTTAAAGGAAACAAGCTGCGTGAACTGGGCGTATCGCATTTTATTTCATAAATAAATTCATTTACGTATATTAAATGTAAATTAAAAGCCAAACTGGTGCAAGTGAACTTTTCATTTGATTTTTTGCCGCCCAAAAATTGCCTCCCCCTTTTGGGAATTTGCCGCGACTCAAATTGAGGGCGCTGTTCGTGACGCAGATCGTGGAACGGAAATTTATCGAAGGTCTAGAAAACATCTTAACTTGCACGGTCCATGGAGCGGTCACAGACCCCCGGCAAGCTGTGACAAACATTTTCAACATTTTTTTTTCATATTTAATCCAGCGAATTAATCTCGAAAACACAAATCTGAAAAATATATCTCGAAAAAACAAATTTTGAAATAATATACTTCACTTTTTCAGAATATATACTTGATGGCGTCACAGGGCTTTCGTAGGTTCCTGACAAGCCAGACTAGACCCCCGGATCGTCGCAACCTTGTACGGCAAGCCAGTCGCGTGACCCACGTTTTCATGGGAGCCGAGGTACTGCCGAAGGACAAGACCTCCACAGCGGAGCTTGGGCCAGGCCGTTGACCGTTGTATTGTCGCACTGGCTTGAATCAGATTGATTTGACACTCCTGGAACACTTTATTTGTTGGAGTGTCGTGGACTGAGTAGGCCCTTAATTGATATCAATATAATTGGAAACAAGTGGAAAACCACTTGTTTACAGAATGAATATACCTTAATTAATATCAGTGGAAATGGACATGTTTTCCAGGTTAAAGAATCGTAAACATCCAGTTTGTTGAAGCACTAAAAGATTGATGCTTGTATTGACAAATATTGAAGGGCGAGAAACCAGGGATGCAGTGGCCACTGAGGTTTATATGTTCATGAATTAGTTCTTTTGTTCATGAACTGTATTTGTTTGTTTTTCCGCGAATTGATGTACCATTTTGTAAATATAATTCTGGTCGGGCGATTAACTTCTGCAGAGTACCGTTCTACCACTGTCATAGCCAGGACACAATCAATTAATCAATCGACCGATCAATCGATTAATCAAACGACCGATCAATCGATTAATCAAACGGCCGATCAATCGATTAATCTAACGCCCGATCAATCAAACGACTTTATTTTCCATACAGCCGGCCTTTATATGCAAATTGGCCGGCAAAACGTTTGTGGCAATATTTTACATAGAATATGGATTTAATGGACTAAACAGTAAACTTTGCTACAGCATAAAAGCACATCAGCTGTCCCAAATTTTTGAAGGGTTTATAATAAAGGAGTCTGTTGTTTCAGCTTGTGCATGCTAGGTACAACCATGGTAGGCGTATTTAGTTAGGATTACCCTTTTAAAATAATAGACTACACTCCCTATCATTGCTGTTTGTGATAACATTTTCTTTAAAGAATAAATTCGATATTCCTATTACAAGTAGTATCATACTTTGATAAGAAACCAAAGCAGAAATGTTCACAAATTTACGTATAATTTACAGTAATGAAGATGGTGGTGGTAAGTAGAAACATACCGTTGAATTTGTTCCGCCTGAAATTTTGTATTTATCCAGAAATTGGTAAGACAACGACCGAAAATCTTGATCTTTTAAAAGATCAAAACTAAAATAGAAATTTTCACAGATGACTGTTACTGTATCTTTCTTGATATTTTTGCCCATGAATCTGTATTTCTTTGGTAAAAGAAGTATGATGCTACCTTTAATGAGTAAATCAGAATAAAATCCACACATGTAAATACTGTTAAATTTCACCCTCTGATGAGGGGCGAGTGTTAACGCTGCCCATTCTTTTTTTTTTTTTTTCATTGGTTCCCTAGATTGGAAGGCATAGTCCTCTTCTGTTAAGATTTAGAGAGTCAGGTTGGCGTATAGCGGTTCTTTCCTCGCCTTTCACCTTTGTGGACCGGGTTCAAGTCCGGCTTGGTTCACAAGTGAATTGGGTCTTCAGTCCCTGCCTGATTCCGTGGGTTTTACACAGAATATACCTCTGGGGTTTTCCTTCCACCTCTAAAACTGTATCTTCTTCTCATCATCTTCCCATAAAATGAGGTTTCATCAGGCTTGCGAGCTACAGTGCCTTGGTCACTTTTGAGGAATCCTTGGTGTCATTACCAGAAATAAATAATGATGATAATAATAATAATTATAATTCTGTTGTTCTTGGTTTATCTCACTTTAATATAAACGCACCCAGGAACCATTTACAAACTCCGGGTCTTCAAGCCAATGTACTTCAAGTCGCATAGGATTTTCACATTACCGGTATGTCATTTGTTATCATGTATTCTTTCCATAGTCAACATTGCAATTCCCATGTCCTTGCCTATATGAAATGTCTGTATTCTGTTTTAAACTGCCGTTATAGTAGTAAAGGAACGAAGTTCTGAAAACCCTCTTATTAAGGAGTTAGCTCAACACCCACTACATCTATGGTTTATCTTCATAAAATGGAAGTTTATACCATTAACAGATTTGCTATATATATAGGTATTATGTGGCTTCAAATTGTTGTATCACTTTGGAGAAAATGTGGTATCATTATTTTGAGGAGCAACAAAAAACAAGATTCACTTTCCCACAATGCAACTGGAAAAAGGGGCGTGGTCGTATTTTCTGACCTCATACCAAGTCCTTGATATATATTTTGGTGAATGATTATGTGATTATATAATTCATAATCCATTCAAAGAGAAATAACATTTAAAAAAAGTCAGAAATATTACGATGATTTTTGGGATATTACACAAAAGTGCTACCACAATTTGAGGCCACATAGTACCTAGAAATGTTCCCTGAGGTATATTCCATCAATTTATTAAGTCAGACTTTTTTGTCATGGTCCATGCTCCTTAATGTCTATAGAACTGAATGAGAGCAAATAGCCAGTGAATGAATAGAATATACTGGCGAGTCGACCTACTAGTATTTGCATACAATTCATTACAACACTATTAATAATACTTAAAGGTAGTATCATGCTTTGGTAAGAAACCAAAATAGAAATGTTCACAGATTTACGTGTAACTTTCAGGGTATGAAGATGATGCTAGAAGAAACCTACCGTTAACATGTTTCCGCCTGAAATGGTGTATTTATCCAGAAATGTGTAAAACAACGACCAAAAATCTTTTTGATCTTTTAAAAGATCAAAAATAAAAGAGAAAAGACTTAAGAAATACTGTGGCCGTTTTTCACAATTTTCTCAAAAAGTGGGCACCGTATGGGACTGCAATTTTCACAGATGACTGTTACTGTATCTGCTTTGATATTTTTGACCATGAATCTGTATTTCTTTGATAAAAACCAAAGTATGATACTACCTTTAATATTAATTGATGTAAAGTTTGTTTTATTTATTTGTTTTACACAATGCAGATATAACTATTATATAACACTTGGTAATTAGATCCTTGTCATTTGATTGGAGGATTGTACGTCACGTGATATTTGATAAAATTTGGGTTTATTCATGGCTTACGTCACAAACATTGACATTTGTTCCATCCACCGCACATTGTGAGGGTTGCATGCACCCAAGTATTAATGAACTCCCATAGACAACAGTGATAAATCCTTATACTTTAAAAATCATTTTAAAAATACACAGAACTCTTACAGGTGTTCAAGTTGCACAGAAAAATGATGATGAACATGTCACCTTTCATTTTCTTTTCATTTTATGGTGGGTTGACCATTGAATTTTTGAGATATACTCATTCTCAGCTGACCACCCCTAAAACAAGCTATGGATCACTCCAGTCAAAGAAGCCATTTTCAAAAAACATCCCTCTGCAAAGCGGCTGAAATAGACCAAATTTCTCACCCAGTTGCATCACAAATGGTTACAAATGGAAGCCCAGAGTCCAGGCAGGAGGTCCAGTGCCCTATTTCTTCAATCCCTCAGTTTCATAGCTCTCAGAACTCTCTCATTTATAATATATTGAGTGCTTAACTTTTATTAATGAGCTCGGCGGACGGATTTTGGGACTATTTACTTGGGTGCACCCTGAGTTCCATTCAGTTTATTCATTTCAATTACACACAATTGAGACTTCAATGCGTAATTGGTCAACAAAGGGCGCGTGTTATGTCCATGGTCACCAGTAGTAAAAATTGGCAGGGGGTTCAAGTAGCTGAATCACACCGCTGACATTGCCAGATGACTTGACAGTATTTTATGAAACATTTCATCTTTAAACTCACAAAATTATTCTTACCATTACACTCATAAACATTCATTATTAAATATACTATTAACTACAGATTTACGGATGCTTTACTTTAATAGTTGAATTGTGTTGCAATTTATCGTACATAAGTTCAAATATAGCCATCTATATATAATACTCAATTACAGTTGTCTTGATGAAGGTGGGACCTTATGCCACACCCCAATCACGCCTCTTTAGAATGCTCTAACTTACTCTAACATCCCACCGCCACTTGAGGAAAATATGATTTTCTTGATTACACTTTAATTTATTTTTACAGTGTGCATTATTAAAGATTGTATCATACTTTGGTAAGAGACCAAAACAGAAATGTTCACAGATTTACGTATAACTTTCAGGGTATGAAGATGATGCAAGTAGAAACCAACCATTAAAATGTTTCCGCCTGAAATAGTGTATTTATCCAGAAATTAGTCAAACAACGACCGAAAATCTTTTTGCTCCTTTTAAAGATCAAAAATAAAAGAGAAAAGACTTAAGAAATACTGTGGCTGGTTTTCACTGTTTTCTCAAGAAGTGGGCACAGCATGGGGTTGAAATTTTCACAGATGACTGTTACTGTATCTGTCTTGGCATTTTTGCCCATGATGCTGTATTTCTTTGAAGTATGATACTACCTTTAAACTGACGCAGTGCCAACAAATGTCATGAAATGTGTATAGTGTAAGAGTTTTTGAATTCTTGTTGACGTCATGCAGTAAAACACGAGAAGTAATTTTAAAAAAATGGAACGAAACATTTCTAATTATACAAGGTTTTTGGTTTCGAGAAAACACCAAAATATAGCTGATGTCTGTGCATATTTGTAAATGATTTAGTGCAGGATCATACGGCTAAATTCTTAGAACATCCATGGCAATTATATCCATAAATAACTCGTTACATATCTCACTAGAGGTGAAGAACGCTGAATCATTGGCCTACTAACAAGAGCGAGCAGGCGCGGTTCTAGAGCATGATATTTTGGGGGGCTAGAAGACCCAATATTTTGGGTTCTTCTAACACTCGCTTCTGCTATGTCTTATTATGGGTCGAAAAAGATGCACCTATATCATACATTACGCGTTTTTTATGTAATTAGCGCCTAATAACTGAAAAGATCAAGTATTTACAAAAAGAAAATTTCGATTGCATTTTTTTTTGGGGGGGGGGGGGCTAGACACAATTTTGGGGGGGCTATAGCACCCCCCCCCCCCCCCCTCGTAGAACCGCGCCTGAGAGCGAGTTGAACTTCTTTAAATAAGTCAATTAGGTACAATACTCATCTCCGTCCAAACAAATTAATTTGGGGGAATGAGTCACTAATGACCCCCCTGTGTACACTTTCATAATCTACCTCATTAAGCTAATTGAATCTCTCAGATGCGCTGATGAAGATTTGTCTCCCTGGGCCCATATATAGACACTACACCTAATTATAAAAGATGACTGTTGACCTGGTACGGTACGCGGCAGACGTAACTGGCCAACGTGCATCATTTTAACTCTGTGTAATCTTGGTAACACTTAAGGCCTTTTCACACGACGCCAAAAAAACTCTCAACCATTGAGAAATTCTCTCATGGTTGCGAAATCTTACAAAAGTGTCATCGTGTGAAAGGACACCAATGCTTGAGAGTGACCGACGTCCCTGGTGAATCCTTGAGAGATTTTGACCGAGGTCCAGACCTACGACAAAATCTTCCGCTAGCGGAAGATTTCTCAAGGGACCCTTGAGATCTGTCGTGTGAATAGAGAACAGCCCCTTTTGTACGACGTCCCTTGCGAAGTGCTTTCGAATGCGCATGCGTGGTACACCGGTTTCATGGCCTTTGCATACCACGTGCTTTACCCTCACCCTCATCGTCACGTTGGTACTAGCAGCGTTTTCATTCATAAAATGCATAGTCTATCGATTACCCGCGTTCCGTCTCAAGGGAGGCTTGCGAAATGTTACACTGTGCCGTGTGAAAGGACGCAAAAGCAGCCAGCGTAAAACCGTTTTGTAAGATTTCGCAACCTTGAGGAAATGTCTCAATGGTTGAGAGTTTTTTTGGGCGTCGTGTGAAAAGGGCTTAAGCCAACTTGTTATCAAATCGAACGGGAATGAGGATTTGTAGGTCAAAGTTTGCCGAGGGAAAATCCCGCCATTTGAGGCCCTCAAAACGAAGCCGAGGAAAGGCTCCGGCTTTGCCATATCACAAGCCCTTCATTTCATGTAGGACGCAAAATGGCCGTTGCCAGGCGCGGTTCTATAGAGACAACATTTTTGGGGGGCTAGAAGAGCCATTTTTTTTGGGGGGGCGCTATAAGACCCAATATTTTGGGTTCTTCTAACACTCGCTTGTACTATGTCTTATTAGGGGTCGAAAAACATGCACCTATAGCCCACACTATTTATGTAATTGGTGCTTAATTACTGAAAAAATGTACAGGCCCTATATGTACCGTACCATTCCATGGTGGCTGCCATTTTGTCCAAGTCACATGACCACAAGCTCAAGATCAGGGGTCGATTTCACGAAGCCTTACGATCTATCGTTACTCGAGTTAGGAGGATATTAACCCATCATATTCTACGTGGGGCTGCAATGCATCACAAGTCCTACGATTGAAAGTAAGTTACGATGAGTTTGGTGAAATCAACCTCAGGTGATTTTAGAGCCGAGCCTATTCCTGATTAGATCATCAGTGTTAGAGTAGAGTCCTCAGATCCGAGTACAGAGTACTCCGAGTACTTCAAGGCCTGAGTACTGGGCAGAGTCCGAGTACATTGCTGTCGAGTCCAAGTCCTCAGTATCAAGTCCGAGTACTTCAAGGTCGAGTACAGGGCCGAGTTCGAGTACCAAAGTCCAAGTCCAAGTACAGTACCAACGCATAGTGCAAAAAATGCATTTTGTTTCTCAGAGATGTTCATAATTGCATACTGTGCCACTCTTCTCAGAAATGAATGTTTTTCAAACCTTGCAAATGACACTGTGCTGCTTACTCCATTGGATACTAAACTCCCGATGATCGCCATACTCCCATTGTTTAATTTATCGGAAATCAGCAACATATCAACCGTGAAATTGTATCGAAAATGTGAAATTTGCACTAAATGGTCAAGAACTCCCAAAATTCGAGTACATGGAATCGAGTACGGGCCAAGTACATTTATTTTCGAGTACTTTTTATCGCCGTACGGGCCAAGTACATTTTATTTTCGAGTACTTTTAATCGAGTACGGGCCGAGTATTTTCATGTACTCGACAACGAGTGCAAGTACTCCAACACTGGATAATACCTGGTCAACATGTTACAGAGAAGGGTACCAAGAAATGTCGTCAATATGCACGGCCCAAGGGCATGTAAGGGGAAAGCGACCAATTAAATCAAACTTCTAAATCTGTCTTCGTCGGGGCAATATCTCACAATAGGTTGAAGGCCTATAATGACCCGTTACCATGGCAACTAGAGTCATTAAAAATTCGGAATCAAACTGATTAATAGTAACCAAAATAATCATAAAACATGGGTATTTATATATAAGCGCCAATTCCACCAAATGAGATGCTCAAGGTGCTCTATGTACACACAGTTCAATTACAAAAACACAAATACAGTGTAAATACAATTACAATTTAGATTATTACTTGAAACAGGAGGAGATCAAATGTGATTACAGACGTGCCCGTGAAATAATTGATAACGTTCTCAGTAGAACTACTTACGACTAGGTGCGATACAGGATCCACATTACTATCAAACTGCACATAGTTTAAACTATCGACCAAATACCAACGAATATTAAACAACTATGTCCCACTCAGTCATGCTTTCTTCCTTGCTCTGTGACTGTACAAATTCACCGCCCTATACTATACATTGGCCTTTGGCCTTTTGACTAAATAAAACAAGAATAAATCAAGACACAATACACAATTGGAAGATGATAATAAGAGAATAGTGCTGTACATATTCAAGTCAAAGGATGTAGGCCTAACAATTCGCATGCAGATAAGACATTATTTTGTTCCAGCCTTTGGACCATGATTCCGAGACCGTGTAATGAGGAACACCACCACAGATAGTGGTCCAACGTGGCGGCTTGGTCTCAATTGGTACACAATAAATTTTGAATTAATTTCCGATTTCGTATACTACTAACTGTAGACAAAAACCATTGGAGTAACTATAGGATCACATTTTTTGAAAAGGGCACACGAAGTGCATCAGTTTTCCAGAGGAGCACTGTACGTGTAAATAGTGAATTAGTGAACATTAGATACAGTATATCAAATTGGGGTTGCACAAACGGGAGATGCATGCATCCAATGGAGGGACAAGTGCACCCTGACCCTTCCCCGTATTTAATAACAAGCCAAATGTGTGTATACAGACAATCAAACAAACTCCCAGTTTAATCATCTACCACAGTACCAGGTAAATTCCCTGAGACTTTGGGCCTTGGTAGGGGGTCCTGGGTGTAACTTGTACTGGCGCCGACCTGGAGTGATGAGGTGATGGGAGCTCTCCTAGACGGTTCCCATGCCGGCCTAATAGTCGGTCGCTCTCCTGAGGTGACCGTGGCGATTGCCTCTACTATGGCAGGTGCCACGCGTACCGTCTCGGCACCGCAGCAGCAGCAGCAGCCGTTAAGGCACAGCCGGTGTCCGCGGCACCTCATGCCCCGCAGTTTCGTCTTCCAGAGGGTCAGCACTTTGCCTTTCAGCAGGAAGGTCAGGCTGATGGCAGCACCTTGCAGGGAATTCACCAGGACGGCCAAGTACCAGAAGCCGACACTTTGGGCGGTGTTGGCGGCGAACAGGAGACACCAGGACATCCCAGTCACCACGATCAGCTGATGAGAATCATCGTAAAAACAGCCTGTATTGATCCATCATGTTAACCTCTTCGGATGTTAATTCAGAAAATCTCGTTTACCTGTTTAACATTAAGTAACAGTATAGGGCTCCAACCGTAAATTTGGTATTCTCGGCGGCGAATTGGTGATGACTTGTGAAGAATGGAACTTAACGTTACATTGGGTAAATTACATTTTAAATACTACAATTTCTTTTTATCTATGGACACCACAGCATGCTTTCACGAACGTAGACTATTAACAGCCTTACCTTCAAGCACAGCAGGATTTCTTTCCTTGTGTTTGTAGCCATCTGTAGTCTGGCCAGCCTCCTCTTATTACCAATCACCATGAAGATCATGAAGACAAGCAGTATGCAGTTGATGGCTAGAAGAATTAAAACCGGCACGCCGAAGACCACCAGCGAATGGATGGGATCGACAATCCAGCAGTTGCTGCCGCCGTACTCGAGCCACACCTCCGAGTGGTCAGGCCCCTTCACCCGTGACACCAGGAAACAGACGGCGACGAAGAGCGCCGGGAATCCCCATGCCACCACGCCGAGCTTGAAGACTTCACAACCGTCGTTCTGTCTTCGCCGGTCTGGAATCATTCTGGACTTGATGCTTAACGCCACGCCATGCGACAGCAAGGTCATCCAGGAGAAGGTAGATAGCCACGAGAAGTGCAGACATGTTGCCCTGAGGACACAGAGCCACTGGGTAGAGGTCTTGCCAAAAATGAGGGAAGCTTGTCCCAGGATTAAAGC
The DNA here is from genome assembly GCA_963971285.1 of Astropecten irregularis. Taxonomy (NCBI): domain Eukaryota; kingdom Metazoa; phylum Echinodermata; class Asteroidea; order Paxillosida; family Astropectinidae; genus Astropecten; species Astropecten irregularis. The sequence goes on along the minus strand of OZ020244.1, from coordinate 17,172,299 downwards.
CACCATTAAATTCATGACAATCTTACCAGGCTGGTTTCGCAGATCCGGGAAGATGGAATATGTGATAAAAGCTATCAGCAGACAGACAATTGAAACGATACTACCAGCAACACTGACATCGGACAGCCTCGAAAGCCATGCTGCTAGATAAACCGGTGGTTCAGCTTCAGGCAAAAAGTTGCACATTCGAAGGGTGTCATCAGGTAGTTGCCAAATGTCATCAGAGGAGATGGCTACCCCAGAATCCTTATGTACATAGAGCGCCTCGTCAGTACCTGGAACACTGAGGAAGTCGCTTCGATCGTATGAAATAACTGGACAACTTTCGTCAATGAAGGGACTACACAACACCAGACAAACCTCCTTAGAGGAGTCATCACTGACATTCGCTGCCGCTGACTTATATTTAGTGCTGTGCATGAACTCTGATCCTCCATACATGTAGCCACCTTCAGCGACAAAGGATACACCATCAGTGACGTTGATCATTGTCAGTTGAACTCCAGGTATGGTGAAACCCTCGCAGATCGGTAATAACTGAGAGGCATTTGTCTCGTCTTTGGAGAAAGACACTAGCATGAGTCCTGTCTCTGAGCATGGGGACTGCGAAGCAACGCTGCCAGCTTGCCGGGCACTTACAAAATCCTCGAGGGCGGCTTGAATCTGCCTGGCTATCGAGAAATCAGCATGGACGTAGATCTGATCATAAACATTAGTTGTGTTGTCTAGCGTCTGATGAACTGGAACCTTCCCGAAGGTTATGGTCACTAGCTCTGATAGGGTACCCTCTAGGTAGGTGGCAATGCCCTGGGATGAAACCAGTTGCTGGAAACAATCGGTAATAGCGTTGTCGGATGCACCATGACTATACAACGTCAGCCTTGTGTTACGGTGTTCGCCGACACACTTTCCTGTCAGCAGAGTCATGCCGACTGGGCAGCTCAGGTTGCGACACTCTCCTCGGAAAGGATCATAGACCTGCCACTGATTGCAGTTCCAGATAGTCTCCTGAGATTCATCACCCGTACGCAAGGAAACTGTGTGCCCAGTGAAATCAAACAAGAGCGTGTACGAAGTTGAGGGATAAAAGCCACCTCTCTTAAAGATGTCGCAACGCAATTTATCTCTGGGGTAGCTGTGGCAGTTTGCACAGAACTCATTTTTGTATGCAATGGCGTCTTCTGGACCTAATATAATCGAAGTATAACTAGCGCACAACATCATCTGGGATTCTGTAGCATTAGGTGGGCAACTATCAACATAGTCTGGATAACAACGGTGCATGGAACTGCTTACGGAAAGCGGTGGAATTAATTCAAACTGCACGCATTGGTCTACATCAAGGAGTTCCCAGTCGAAGTCGTTAAAACGCTCGTCGCAATTCCATAGTTTGACCGACCAAGGCTCCAGATGCTCCTTTTGTACACCGTGACATAAGGCACAGTAGACGTTCTTGAAGATGATTTCTCCTGGGCCGTTGACGAAGAGCGTCAACAGCTTCTGGGTCATTGCCAGCGTCTCGTCCTGACAGTTTCGTCTGATGTCATCTTGAGGCCAATCGGGAGGGCAGCGGCCTACTGCGAAGAAGCTGCTACCGAAGTGATCATCATTCAGGGGCAGAAGGGGAGGAACGCACTCAAAGAACGGGGAGAAGGGTGAAGTTGTAACGGGAGGATCTGTTTCATCCACGCAGTGATCCCAGTAGTCTACACAGCAGTCGCCGTATAAGCCGCACATCTTGTCGCACCGGCAGTGATACCGTGGTTTTTGTTCACCCCGAAAAAAACCGGACAATGCCGCGGGGATGAGATTCGAACAGTTAAACGGCTCACAGCGTCTAGTGGCTAAATCGCACATTTCCTCCGAATAACCTTCAGTGAAAGAGAACAATTTTGTGTTATGTCATGATTTCGTTACAAAATGCTTTTTACTGGATTAATATTTTGACGGCCGAAATAATTGGCATATACTCTTCACGAGTTAATGAATTGGACGCACTACGTTGCAAATTTCAGCAGCCCTCACTATAATTAAAGGTAATATCATACTTTGGTTTCTACCAAAGAAAAACAGATTCATGGACAAAAATATCAAGACAGATACAGTAGCAGTCATCTGTGAAAATTTCAGTCCCATACGATGCCCACTTTTTGAGAAAACAGTGAAAAACGGCCACAGTATTTCTTACGTCTTTTCTCTTTTTACTTTTGATCTTTTAAAAGATCAAAAAGATTTCCCGTTTTACTAATTTCTGGATAAATACACCATTTCAGGCGGAACAATAACGGTATGTTTCTGCACCACTTTCTTTATAACCTTTCTGTTTTGGTTCCTTACCAAAGTATGATACTACCTTTAAGGCGAAAGCACCCCCACTTAAATTCCTCAAAACTCACTCAAAACTGTTACCGAAATTAAACATATTGTAGTCATATGTCTAGTCTCTACCTTTATTTACGAGTTAAAAAGAAGAAACGGACGAAAAAAGGAGTTTACCCTTGTCCTTTTTTCTGGCTTATTCAGAAGCATTTCTTCCACCAAATAAAGATAAAATCTATCTAATGCGGCCTCTTGTGACATTACAAACTATCCAATTCGTCAGTTAATTCGTAACTTCGAAGACGGCAAGAGCGAACCGAAACGCTATGCCTAGGCCTATGACAGCCTTTAGTTCCAGAATGATGAATCGTCCATGTATTTAAGGTAGTATCAAACTTTGGTAAGAAACCAAAACAGAAATGTTTACAGATTTACGTGTAACTTACAGGGTATGAAGATGGTGGTGGTAGAAAGCTACCGTTAAAATGTTTTCGCCTGAAATGGTGTATTTATCCAGAAATAAGTCAAACAACGACCGAAAATCTTGTTGATCTTTTAAAATATCAAAAATAAAAGACAAAAGACTTACGAAATAACTCTGGCCGTTTTTCACGATTTTCTCAAAAAGTGGGCACCGTATGGGACAGAAATTTTCACAGATGACTGTGACGGTATATCTTCCTTTATATTTTTGCCCATGAGTCTGTACTTCTTTGACAAAAACCGAAGTATGATACTACCTTTATGTCTTGAAACGGTTAACAATAATTTGCCGCATAAGCATACGGGCATCAGCTAATAAAATGTCGGTGTTCAGGTAAAACTTAGAGGTACGTACGGTCCACTATACTCCCAATTGATGGGTCTTCATTAATTAATTAATATTCCAATAGTTTGATATGGATCGGTTTGCAGAAACATGATATTTGGGCCGATTTCACTAACGCTTTGCGATCAGTAAAGCTCAAATCCATCGCTAAACAGAAAATCGATCGCTACTTTGCATAGCAATTTTCGGTTTAGCGATGAATTTGGGCTTTACGATGATCGCAAAGCGTTAGTGAAATCGGCCCTTGTTCATACTTTCGCAAGTTCTTATTTCGTCGCACCTCTGGTATCAACGTCTCATGGTGTTTCCGCAAACTGATCCATATACCAATTGCCACCATGCAAAGCCTCAAATCTTTCCCAGTATACATGTACTATAGTTTTATGTTGTCATCATAGAAATATTATAACTACGAGGCTGTAGGATCCTTGCTGGTTGCCTCTGTAGTGTTATCTTCATCCGTAGATTTTAGTCCTCGATTAGGAGGAGGGAAGTATAAAGTTGAACAAACGGTCTCGATTGTGGGTGAAAAAAGGTGAAATATCGAATGTAAGGACCAGTGTTGGAATGGAGACCTCAGATCCGAGAACAGAGTACTCCGAGTAAGCCTACTTCAAGGTCTGAGTACTGGGCCGAGTCCGAGTACATTGCCTAAGTATTCGAGTCTGAGTATATTCAATGTCGAGTACAGGGGGGAGTTCGAGAAAGTCCGCGTCCGCGGCGTCCGAGTACAGTACCGACGCACAGTGCAAACAAAAATTGCACAAAGATGTTTTATAATTGAATGTTGATCATGTTGTGCCACTCTTCTGAGAAATTAATGTTTTTCAAACCTTGCAAAATTACACTGTGCTGCTTTCTCCATTTGATACTAAACTCCAGATAATCTTCATACTCCCATTGTATAATTTATCGGAAATCGGCAACACTATCAACCGTGAAATTGTAACGAAAATTAAATTTGCACTAAATGGTCAAGTACTCCCAAATTCCCGAGTACTTTTCATCGAATACGGGCCAAGTACATTTATTTTCGAGATCGAGTACGGACCAAGTACATTTTATTTGCGAGTACTTTTTATCGAGTACGGGCCGAGTATTTGTCTGTACTCGAGTACGAGTACTCCAACACTGGAAAGGACATCCCAGATAAGAATTCAATGAACTTACCTGTCATACTGAAGAACGCAAACAAACACATCAAGTATAGCGACATTGGCACTCTTGAACTGCGAGGATATCTAGATAGCGACTCTGCCATCGTGGCTGCCGTGCGCATTGAGTTGTGTTTCCGGTATCAAACGTGTGCTCGGCTCGCTCTCAAACATTGCATCTGTATGTTCTCCAGCAAGCCTCGTATGAATTGATTAATTGGACGTGGGTATTACGTAAGCTACGACGCGTGGGGACGTACAAGCCGCGTTCGGACTGGACTTGGCGCGCTGGCGCGCAATTAAACAATTCTTACTTCCGTTCGGTCATCGGGCATGGTTCGGGAAGTCCAGATCGAGCAGCTTACCTGTTTGTATGCCAACTGCTTTATAATTCGAACATCAATTATAATTCCATTATTCCAATATGATTTTTAAATAACCTCAATAACCCGCGAAATACTACTTCCGGGAAAAAACGCGTCACCAATCATCTAATCGTGTATAATAATTAATGTACGTTGCATGTAACTTATCGACCGAAAACAATACTTAAACCGTAACGTGAGTGCAACCAAAAAGTAAACAAAAACACCAGAAAACTGATGGCTTGCGTGTCGTCAAACTCGTCATGGTATATTTTCCATACACTAGCCTTCAGGCTATCACGTGACCGGATATTGGGCTTTACCGAGTGGCGTTTTCCCGAGTCGCACGTTCGGACTGGATTAATCGTCTCGGTTTTACCGGGCAGAAGTTGGCCGGTTAAAGTAACCACTGGACTCGGTTAAAGTAACTGAGAGGAAAATATTCAGGCCGTTCGGACTGGAATTAAAATGGGTAAAGTTACCATTCTCTCGGTGAGTTTGACCAAAAAAAGTCCCGTCCGAACGGGGCTTACTGCATGATTATTGCATGGGGAATCTACGGAAGTGCATTTAGGACATGAGTACAAACAAAATTAGGGGCCTGCTATTCCGCCCAGGCGGATTACTATTCCGCCCGGACGGATTAAGGATTAACAGCGGAATGGGGATATACCATGATGTATGTCTCGTGGTATGTGGTATATTTAATAACTAGTTAATTAGTAATCCGCCCGGGCGGAATAGTATTCTTACTCATGTCCTAAATAAACTTCCGTAGGAATCCCTAATGCAAGAGTCGGTACGGGACATAATAGATGGGTCCGGCACAAAATGACATGCGTGATAAATGCATGCAAAAGTAAAGAAATGGTCATAAATTTCTGCAAGCATTATGCTGTTCATTAGCATAGACATTGCTGATCAGAACATTCAGCATGTAAAACAAATGAAACTGTTAAGGTTGAACATGACCTATACGATGGGAATCTCATGTTAGTGATGTGTATACACAAGCTGCTAAGAGAATATATTTATTAGTGCAACTTCATAAGGCAGGTCTTAAAGGTAATATCATACTTTGGTTTCTATTAAAGAAATACAGATTCATGGACAAAAATATCATGACAGATACAGTCACAGTCATCTGTGAGAATTTCAGTCCCATACGGTGCCCACTTTTTGAGAAAAAAGTGATATTTTTGCCCATGAATCTGTATTTCCTTGATAAAAACCAAAGTATGATAATTAATAACGCTCCATGATAAAATAGTGTAAAAAAGGGACGTATAGAGGGCGCTATTTGCAACGAAGATGCACCCGTAAACAATACATCCTAATTATTTTTTCTCCCAAAAGTAAATGTTGTAAAATGATTGACTCGCTCAATTTAATAGAGTTAGTTGGACTGGTATGATTTTTCAAGAAGTCGCGAGTTTCTAGACCACGCAAATAAAATGTATACTATCACACACCTTTCAATTTCTTTAAAGGGTCTCTGCAATGGGAATATTATGGCTTGAACATGTGCCAATAAAAAAACTGTACATGGGGACTGTGATTTTACCAACTTCCTCACCCTGATTCAGGGTTAAAAACAGGTTTTTTGGTTTGTATGCTAATTAGCATTTCCATATTCATGAGCAAAACTGTGATGTCATCTGGGGAACTGAGAGCTGTAACCCAATTGATTTGTGCACAAAAAGTTGCAGTTGTTTTATAGGTTTTCTGACAGACCTTTCCTCCTCAATGGGTTTTATTTTGCTAAATATGTGCCTTTCACTCAACTGGTGGTGTAATTTTTTTACCAAACCATTTCTGTGGGTCAAGTTTGCCTCTTCATTTTGTATGTTTTTTCATTATATTTTGGCTGTTGGTTCCCTGCATGAGTATGCATGAAAATCCCCCATTTTACAAAGCCATTCAAAGGAAAACCAAATGCTGGTTTGAAACCAAAATTAGACTTGCCATTCATTATTTGTCAGTATATTCTCTGTATAAAGGCAATAAAATAACCTGACTCAAAAAAGCACTGCAGGGACCCTTTAATTAATTCATATTTTTCCCGTTTAATTTCTTGAAATGTTATTCTATATTTATTACATTTGTTACGTCTTTCTGTCGCTGAAATTGGAAAAGTGCTTGAAAGATAAAAATCTATTTGCACTCATTGCGTTACTTTCTGTTTAGGGCATCGTACTGTACGTAGTTCGTGTATAACAGTAAAATACTAGTCGGCAAAATATTCGGCTTGTCAAAATTTCGGCTGAAATTTCAGTCGCTCAGTGCTGAACTAACTACAGAGGGCTGATTTATTGCATGATTCTTTTTTTTTTATGAAGAAAGATGAGAATTCATCCCCAGAGTTTGGGCTGCAAATTTTTCGATAAAATGAGGCCTAAACGGCGCTCTTTAAAGGTAATATCATACTTTGGTTTTTGTCAAAGAAATCATGGGCAAAAATATCAAGGAAGATACAGGAACAGTCATCTGTGAAAATTTCGGTCCCATATACGGTGCCAACTTTTTGAGAAAATAGTAAAATAAAAAAATGGCCACAGTATTTCTGAAGCCTTTTCTCTTTTATTTATTTTGGTCACTGGTTTTACTCTTAATTTTAACCGTATGTTTCTACCATCACCATCTTTATAGTTACCTAGTTATAGGTAAATATGTGAAGATGTCAATTTCGGTATGCTACCAAAGTATGATATTACCTTTAAGAAAGTGAAAGTTTGAAGATGGCCGCTTTATTTCGCTTTACAGCTGGACCACCATAGAAAGTTAAATTTTTGAGAATATTTTTATTTGGCTGCATCCAAATGAGTTTGAATTTGCTTGGAATGATTTGGGTCTGCCCGGTGAAGGTCAATGCTAAAAACTGCTCAAAATAACAGCACAAAACGTGCGTGGACAAAATTAATGTTTTAACATTTTACAGGTAAAGTTGTCAGTTAAATATGGTGGCTTTAAAGGGACATCGCAAACAAATATTGACGCCGATATTGGCGTCAATATTTGCGACTTGAGCCATGTCGTAAATATTGGCGTCAATATTGGCGTAAATATTTGAGACTTGGGGTAAAAATCACGAATAGTGGCGTCAATATTGGCGTCAATATTTGTTTGCGATGTCCCTTTGAAGCCACCATAGTTAAAGCCATCATGTGCATGCTCTGATTGGGAAAGAACGGTCCCATTGTCATGTAATTTTACCATTGTTTCATTTTTAAAGACCACTTTCTGATGAATGATCCCATGTGGCCATAGCTCGTGTTCAATTATGCACAATTATGAATAATTACATATATAGAGCAGAATTGGTTTCAATGGGGTTAATTGATTGACGATGCTTTTGAGTCTCGAGGTTGAATTCTGTTTTGCATTTTGTCTGCCTTTGAACACTTGTGTATTAGAGCTAATTTTAGTTCACATCCTACTACTTATCTTACGCTTCCTTTTACACAATACTTCCGAAACTAAGCTCCTCTTAACCTTAGGACTTACATTAAATTATATCGTGTTGGTTTTTAGAAGGGAACATCAAAAGGCAAAACATAAAACTTAAACTAACCTGTTGAAAACTTGAAGTCGGTTGTGTTTCGATCCTATATGGATCTTTCTCAAAGGACGGCGTTGAAAACTTCATCAAATTCGATGTTCATGTTTTTGAGTAAACAGCAGGCCGGTATTTTTAATCGGAATTACCCTGGAGCGATTTTATAGGTTTTTAAAGGTAGTATCATACTTTGGTTTTTGTCAAAGAAGTACAGATTCATGGGCAAAAATATCAAGGAAGATACAGTCACGGTCATCTGTAAAAATTTCAATTCCATTTACGGTGCCCACTTTTTGAGAAAATCGTGAAAAACGGCCACAGTATTTCTTAAGTCTTTTCTCTTTTATTTTTGATCTTATAAAAGATCAAAAAGATTTTCGGTCGTTGTTTTACTAATTTCTGGATAAATACACCATTTCAGGCGGAAAAATTGCAACGGTGGGTTTCTACCAGCACCATCTTCATACCCTGAAAGTTATAGGTAAATATGTGAAAATTTCAGTTTGGTTTCTTACCAAAGTATGATACCACCTTTAAACGGAGTTTTGTCTACTTATGACTGTATTTCCGCGGGGTAATAATTGTAATAATTGTACATAAAAGCTGATTCGAGTTGAACTTGAAGATAGTAGAAGTTTCAGATCTCAACCAAATGCATGAAGTGTGTTTTAGTGTTTTGTTATCCTTATCAATCCGGCACTCTACTTTCCCATGGGCTAAACCTTACACGCAGAGAGATTATTGGCCAAAATTACATGTTTCGTTGGGGAGATAGAATTATGCAAAATACTTGCCCTTCAACGACGTCACTTTGTGGTCTTGTGGTACGACATCTGCACTAGTAAGCAGGAGGTCGTGGGTTCTACCACATGAGCCAGTACATGATTTTGTTCATGTAGGCCTACACTCAACAAGCACTGATTATGCAGTGCTGATCTGCGTCGGTGATAAGGGCAAACCTAAATTGCAGAATGAGAATATACAAGCTACATTGCATTGCTATACGGAAGTCTCAATAAAGAAACGAACAAGCAAGCAAAATAATAAAACATCATGACAGCTCTACATACAAGTACATACAAATAAACAACCACACAACAATATTGAGAATATTCTGACATGCAGTTTTTATGATTTATGGGCACATGACCCTTCCAACGTGATCCTATCTAGGATATGCCGTAGCGGAAACTGGGATAGCAGGAAGAACCACCACCACCACCACCACCACTTCACAGTGGAAGTATACTCCATAATTGACTCTCGGTATATTCATATTGAACTCAGTGTGTCGAGTACATGCATGAAAAGACATCAACATAGCTACATCGAGAGAGACGTATAGAGGGTTGGCGCATTCATAACTTGTTATCACTCGTTTCGATTCATTGCATTTATACAATTTAAAAACTGATCCAGATTTTTTGACCCTTTTCCCTGTTAAAGGGTTGTGCATGAAGTGCTGAATGCAATAAAGAAACTGCCATTGCGCTATGAGAACAATTTGAGCTATACGGGTAGAGGCCTACACAATTCAAGACTCGTGCAAAAGCATTTTGCTACCGTATACCTTGGTTGCAGTGTTTTGACTCAATTTGACAATGAATGGTACGGCGACTATGGAGTACGACTTCAATAATTACACAACGGAGGCACCGGATGAGCCGATCACCGCCAGAGTTTCAGTCTTTTTAGGCATTTTATTGGCGATCCTCTCCGTTGTCACATTGGCCGGTAACGTCGGGACGATATGGGCTTTCAAGTCTAACGTCCTGCTGAGACAGAAACCGAGCAACCTCCTGATTCTGAGTCTGTCGTGTTCTGATCTCTTGGTGGGAGCTACAGGGCTACCAGTGGCTTCTATTCACACGGGTCTAGGACACTGGCCTCTTGGTAAACCGGTTTGCATCATGGCAGCTTTCTTCTCTGTGGTGGGCGTCTCTGCTGCCATGTACACCGTCACGGCCATCAGTATCGACCGGTGGCTACTGGTCTCCAGCGAGTACTCGACCTACCTTCGCATCCAGTCCTCGCGGAACGTCAAGCTGCAGATCGGGGCGTCCTGGGTCGCTGCCATCCTGATCAGCTCCACCGAGAGCATCCTCTGGATCGTCGGACTCAAGGAGGAGGAGGCAGACATCCACTACACCTATGAGTGTCGCTCGCCCGTCAGGAGGGAATTCCTCTTCGTTATCATCATTTTCGTCCTCCTCTTCGCCATACCGTTCTTGGTCATGGTGGTCTCGACCGGTCGGTTCGCCTTCCTCCTGCGGAGGCGTCTTCGTCAGAGGTCTCGAGGACCGGGAACGTCCGTCAAATCGCCGAGCAACGCCGTCAACCAGGCAGAGCTCTCCAGCACCACCACCAGCGGACAGTTCGGTCATCAAAACCAGATCCACGCTGTCAACGGCGCCGAGGTAAAGGAATCAAGCACGACACCTTCGTCCTGTGCAGCTGCAGAGATTCTCAACGCAGACTCCAGCAGCGGTACTACTAACGTGGGCAAGTCGCAGCAGCGACCAGCAGCTAAGCACCCATCCCTTGCGCAGGCCGGCAGGAACAAGTCCTTCTTCGGTCTGGGCTTAGATGCTTCTCGAGGTGCGACGCAGAACAGGCGCAACCATAGGATGAAGAACAGGTACATCAAGCCCGCGGTGCGGTTGGCCATCCTCCTGGGCGTGTTCGCCATCTGCACCCTGCCTTACCCTCTGTTCCTGGTGCTGGCGGATAAGAGCTTGATAGATGCCAGGAATCACCTCTCCAACTTGCTCCTGTCCAACTCGGGGATGAACCCCTTCCTCTATGCCATCATGCACAGGAAGATCAGACTTTTCTACGCCAAGAAACTTACTCCCTCTTGCTGCAAGAAGAAAGGCGTGTACGCGTGAGAGCTTACTTGAAAAGCTCCAGTTTACTTTTGGACAATAATCTCAATGATTATTGCATTGATAACGCTTGTGTGTACTTTTACTATTTTAATTATATTGTATACTCAGAGAATGAAGTTTATATAACAGAACATAATTTGTGCTTTTAAACATCATAAAATCCGTACAAATGTTATTATGCACTGACTTATAGAAGCAAATACTCAGACAAGATTTGATTTTTTTTTGCTGTGGGGAATTTCTTAAAATACTGTACTCTGAAAAAAAGAGGAATTTAGAAAATTCAGCTTATTTTACACAGAGTAATATTAAGTTTCATGTAGCAACTACAGTCTACAGTGGAAAAAAAATTATACCACACTCTATCGAAACACATATGGAGAACGAGGCCGTAAAATAAGGAAGGAAAAAAGAGTAAAATGAAATCATGAATCATGAATTTATACAGGGTGTCCCAAAAAAAAACGCAACTGTGTCGGGACCCATTTTGTTAAAATTGAACTGTTAATCACTTCAAGATTCAGATATGTAATACAACCATGTCTTGGCTATCACCATGTAGAATTTGAGCATAATCGGTCTGAAATTGGCAAAAATATGACCAATTGAAAGAGTACTACTTAAAAACAAATTTGCAAGGATAACAGGCATAGTGGTCAATACACACATAATGTGTATGAAAGAAAGATGTAAATCGGGTTTTGCGGTTGGGTAGTTCAGTCTTAGTTTTTTCACTCAATTTTAGTCGAATTTTGTTCAAATTCCGAGACATAGCTTCATCACATATCTGAATTTTGAAGTGATAAACAGTTTCATTTTCATATAATAGTTCTCGACACAAGTGTTGCGGTTTTTTGGGGACACCCTGTATATAGCCGAAAATCACACAGGTGTGATGTTCATGTGAGGACCAATTGATATGTAATTGCCGAGATATCATAATGTGATATAATTGTCGCTTTTTAAAATGCCCATTATAAACATTGTATTGGGGAATAGGGAGACGGACAGTTAGCATGGTATGCTTGTTCTTATACATGCATGGTCAATCCAGCAGCCAATGTTGTGATACTCGAATAAATCTTTCTGCATGGGTCTATGGTCACAAAATCTATAAAATACTTGGTTGAAAAATTGAGATAAACTGAAGCTGGAACGACATCTTGGATATTTGTTGTTGTTGTTGTTGTTGTTGTTGTTTCTGCTGTTGTTGTTGTTGTTGTTGTTTTTGTTGTTCTATTACTGTTTTGCACTTTTTGTTCGAAGTCCTACCTCTTTATTATAATAATGTGAAATTTCCCTTTGATCTTAATTCGCTTAAATTCATTTCAATAATTTGGTCTTTTTTCTAAAATGTACTCCCTTGCGAAATTTAACGTTTGTTTTTATCCAATATAACATGGTTCAGTCATTTCCTTATGTTTATTCCAATTAACCTATATAGTTGGCAAAATAAAGTTTTATTTGTACAGTATTTAATTTGTGTGAATTTCTCTTATTATTATTAATCGGGATAAGACTTAAAGGTTGTATCATACTTTGGTAAGAAACCAAAACAGAAATGTTCCCAGATTTACGAATAACTTTCAGGGTATGAAGATGATGCTGGTAGAAACATACCGTTAAAGTATTTCCGCCTGAAATGGTGTATTTATCCAGAAATTAATAAAACAACGACCGAAAATCTTTTTGATCTTTTAAAAGATCAAAAATAAAAGAGAAAAGACTTAAGAAATACTGTGGCCGTTTTTCACTGTTTTTTCAAAAAGTTGGTACCGTATGGGACTGAAATTTTCAAAGATTACTTTTACTGTATCTTCCTTGATATTTGTGCCCATGAATCTGCATTATACGTAAAAACCAAAGTATGATACTACCTTTAAAGATATGCACGGTGGAAGTACTATTTGCGGTAACACCATCATACAAACAATTTATTTTATAAGTGTGTGGTTCTAAGACGAACCGACGGATTAACACTCGACGTTCTGAAGTGTGCTCTGTTCGTCTTCAGGAGAGTCACCCATCCTGAAGACGAACAGAGCACAATGTTCGGAACGTCGAGTTAAAACACCAGTTCTTCTCAGAACCACACAAATAGAGACTGGACATTTTTCTTTTTGGTAAATGGTGTCATCGGCAAACCCTATCTTCTGATTGGTTTTCTATACCGACAAATTAATTGTTTTGTATTCATGTTCCCAGGCTTGGCCACTTTTATCATACCCATGATCATTTCAAGGGTAAGTTCACCCACGATACCAGATTATATTATTAGTGCTGAGTGCATTGTTTCCGTGCATGGTCTATGGTTAAAGAAATGGTATCACTCGGCCTTGATTCCGGATTTCCTTTGGCAAGATGCAGTTGTGGTGCTGTTTATTCATCAGAAAGAAAGCATCCTGTATACAGAGACCTAGACTAAAACACAAGCAAACCTTCGTCTGTTTTTGTTTTTACAGGAATAATTATATTCAGGATACCGATTTACTGGCCGCTGACATTTTTTAAAGGCAAACGTCATGACAAATAAAGTTCACAAAACAGCACGATCCAATAAATATACTTATAGCATAGTAGATTATTGCGAGCTCACTTGGTCATCTGATTGGCAAGGGACCAGGGGCCAATTTATATGAGCTGCTTAAAGGTAGTATCATACTTTGGTAAGAAGCCAAAACAAAAATTGTCACAGATTTAAGTGTAACTTATAGGGTATGAAGATGGTGGTGGTAGAAACATACCGATAACATTTTTCCGCCAGAAATGGTGTGGTTATCCAGAAATAAGTAAAACAACGACCGAAAATCTTTTTGATCTTTTAAAAGATCAAAAATAAAAGAGAAAACACTTAAGAAATACTGTGGCCGTTTTTCACTGTTTTCTCAAAAAGTGAGCAACGTATGGGACTGAAACTTTCACAGATGACTATTACTGTATCGTCCTTGATATTTTTGCCCATGAATCTGTATTTCTTTGACGAAAACCAATGTATGATACTACCTTTAAGCACCAACATTTGCTGAAGCACCAAAAACCCTCGTAAATACAAAATAAAAATCAGTATGCCAGCCAAAACCCCTTATGAATGATATGCTCAGCAAACAATGGCCGAATAAAAGTCAAAAGCAGTGAACATCACATGAACATTTGGTTGGTAATCCTGTTTGATCAAGGAAGACAGTTTTGCAATTTTTGTGCTTGAGCAGCTCTATGAAATTGGCCCCAGAGGAAAGAAATTCAGATAAAACACGGATTTTTTTTGGATCATTTCCATTATCATGTACATGTATGTTACTATAAACAAGTAGGCCCCTAGGTACTTCGCAACGAAACGCATAAGGCACGCATATAGGCTTAGGCAAAGTTAAAACATTTTAGGGCCTTCATAATTATGAAACCTGGGGTCGATTTCACCAAATTCTTTGTAACTTACTATCAATCGTAGGACTTTTGATGCATTGAAGCCCTACGTGGGATAGATCCCCTACGATGTGTTATCCTTCGTAACTCGGGTTACGATCGATCGCAGGGCTTCTTGAAATCGACCCCAGGCTTGAGGCTACAGGCTTGGAACCATTTTGAGACCCGCAAAACGAATTGGGCAACATGACGAAGCGAAAGGCTCCAGCTTCACCATGTATACCCCAATCCCTTCATTTAATTTATAGGACACATAAAAGGTCGGTAACAAATAAAAATCGCAGGCCTAGCCTCAAGCCCCACAAGTTCCTAATTAAGGCAAATAGTGTGCAACTTGAAAATGTTCCGTAAAAACGTATCGTGCAGCCCCATCGTTAGCCTCTGTCATTGGGGATGTGCATATAGTACCAGCCAGGGGCACATTATAAGAACAAAACACAAGAATTCCGGGGCTGTTGAGGGTCACGGTGTTCGTTAAAGGTAGCATCCGTTTTTGTCAAAGAAATACAGATTCATGGGCAAACATATCAAGGAAGATACAGTTAACAGTAATCTATGAAACTTTCAGTCCCATACGGTGCCAACGTTTTGAGAAAACAGTGAAAAACGGCCACAGTATTTCTTAAGTCTTTTCTCTTTTATTTTTGATCTTTTAAAAGATCATCAAGATTTTCGGTCGTTGTTTTATTCATTTCTGGATAAATACACCATTTCAGGCGGACTTATTTTAACGGTAGGTTTCTACCAGCATCATCTTCATACCCAGAAAATTATATGTAAATCTGTGAACATTTCTGTTTTGGTCTCTTAGCAAAGTATGATACAACCTTTAAGGGGCCCGGCCCCATCCCTATCCCTTCCCTCTTAACGTCGGACGGGCCATGCATGCCAACATGACCTGTCTCAATCCCACATATCATGCGACATCTGAGTTTTTTTCTGAATCGGCTCCAGTCAACAATTTCTGTGCTTGGTGTTAACCATTCCCATATAGCTCCCATATACAATAATGACAATATTTCTGCCCTATCACCCCATCCCATTCTACCCTGATAGACAATTCGTTGTTGGTACAAAGCCATATCTCGGATATTATACAACAATGGCATCCTGAGTGGACAGATGCATGCACTATCAAGATGTAAGATCTTTATGGTGTGGCCAAAACCTTCACACCAGGGGTGTGAAAGTTCCTGTGCACGGACATTACTGATAGTGAAACTTACACCTCCCAATGACAATCTGTTTGCCACCAACTGTCCTGTCTTGTATCGGAAAGCTTTCCATATTTTAAAGGTAGTATCATACTTTGGTAAGACACCAAAACAGAAATGTTCACAGATTTACCTATAACTTACAGGGTATGAAGATGGTGCTGGTAGAAACCCATCGTTAAAATATTTCTGCCTGAAATGGTGTATTTACCCAGAAATTAGTGAAACAACGACCGAAAATCTTTTTGATCTTTTAAAAGATCAAAAATAAAAGAGAAAAGACTTAAGAAATACTGTGGCCGTTTTTCACTGTTTTCTCAAAAAGTGGGCACCGTATGGGACTCAAATTTGTACAGATGACTGTAACTGTATCTTCCTTGATATTTTTGCCCATGAATCTGTTTTTCTTTGACAAAAACCAAAGTATGATACTATACCTTTAAAGGTAGTACCATATTCTTTGGTAGCATACCGAAACAGAAATCTTCACATATTTACCTATAACTTACAGGGCATAAAGATGGTGATGGTTGAAACATTCTGTTAAAATTGTTCTGCCTGAAATACTGCATTTATCCAGAAAAGAGTAAAACCAGTGATCAAAAAACAATTTTGATCTTTTAAAGATCAAACATTTCCGTGAAAAATACTGTGGGCGTTTTCACTGTTTTTTTTCTTCAAAAAGTGGGCACGGTATGGGACTGGGAATTTCACAGATGACTGTCACTGTTTCTTTCCTGATATTTTGTGCCCATGAATCTGCAATTCTTTGACAAAAAAAACAAAGTATGATATTACCTTTAAGGACATGTTGTTGTAGTGCAGGCATACTACCCTCAGATGTTTCCTTGAGGAAATGGGACTAGCTATTATGTAAACGATAATGCAGGCCAGATTTCCGGCGCGCATGAAGTTTCATTGTTTCTGTTTAAACGCGTGAATTTTGTTACAGTAATAGAATATCTGTAATCCAATGTTTAACTTTCCTAACGGTCACGATACGACCAAAAAAACCTGCAAATAGGTCTGTTCGTGCCACTGTGTGATTATTTGATACGACACAAAACGTTTTCGTATGGTATGCTCTATTTGTTCAAAACAAGTTGACCAAGCACATGCACTGTACAACTTGAGAATAAGTTCATTTTAGCTGAAATGGCTTTCAATGTAACCGAATTTGACGACGAACTGATGAATGATTCCACTACCCCGGTAATACCGATTGAACCACCCGGTGCAGGCTCCGTCGTGGTGGGGATCCTGCTCCTCGTGGTGGTTGTGGTCACATTGGCCGGGAACATTCTCACCATTTCTGCCTTCGTGTCCAACATCCTCCTCCGTCAGAAGCCGAGCAACCTCCTCTTGCTGAGCCTGTCCTGCTCCGACCTCATCGTGGGCGCCACGGGGCTACCGGTGGCCGCCGTCCACACCGGCCTGGGCTACTGGCCCTTCGGTAAGGCCGTTTGCATCATCAGCGGCGCCATGTCAGTGGTCGGGGTGTCGGCAGGCATGTACACCGTCACCGCAGTCAGCCTCGACCGCTACCTCCTTGTCTCCAGGGAGTACCCAGCTTACCTGAAGTTCCAGTCCATTCGCAACGTCAAGATCACCATCGCTGCAGCCTGGACCATGGCTATTCTGATAAGCTCCTGCGAGGCTATAGTCTGGGTCACTGGCGACTATTCGGTGGACTACAGCAAGGAGTGCCTGTCACCGGTCCGATCAGACCCTCGCTTCATCATAGTCATCTTCCTCCTTCTCTTCGTCATCCCGTTCCTTGTCATGCTCGTCTCGACCCTGCGATTCTCCGTTCTCCTCCGTCGGCGTCTGCGGAGGAAACCAAGCCCCCTCCGTCCAGCCGTGGACGCCGTTTCCCCGCGGTCGATTAGCAAGTCAACCCCCTCGGTCGTCACCAGCACTTCGGTCAATTCAGCATCTCAGAGCGAGATGGAAATCACCGAGATGAGCAGCGTGCCGAACTCTCAGCACAGTCCACCACCGACCGGAACCGATCCACGCCGTCCAGGCTCGGGAAGGAAGCCACTCACCGCCTCACAAAGACAGAGGTCTTTCTTCGGACTGGGCGACGCTTCTCGGAGGGCAAGAAGCAGTGCCTACTCACGGGCCAAGAACAAGAACAGGTACGTGAAGCCGGCCGTGCGTCTGGCCATTCTCCTGGGCGCGTTCGCCATTTGCACGCTGCCCTACCCGATCTTCATCGTGCTGTCTAAGGGCTCTGATTGCGAAGACTGTGTCATCAGGCAAGTCAGGAATCATCTGTCCAACTTGCTGCTGTCCAATTCTGGTCTGAATCCCTTCCTGTACGCCGTCATGCACAAGAGGATTAGACACTTCTTTAAGATGAAACTGACGGCACCATGTAAAATTTGCTGTAAATAAAAGTTGTCATTTTTGACAAGTAGGTCTAGTGTAATCATTACAATTTTCTTAAAGGTAGTATCATACATTGGTTTATGTCAAAGAAATACATATTTATGGGAAAAAATATCAAGAAAAATTTCAGTCCCATACGGTGCCCACTTTTTGAGAAAACAGTGAAAAACGGCCACAGTATTTCTTAAGTCTTTTCTCTTTTATTTTTGATCTTTTAAAAGATCAAAAAGATTTTCGGTCGTTGTTTGACTAATTTCTGGATAAATACACCATTTTCAGGCGGAAACATTTTAACGGTATGTTTCTACCACCACCACCTTCATAAGTTATACGTAAATCTGTGAACATTTCTGTTTTGGAGTCTTACCAAAGTATGATACTACCTTTAACATAATGGCAACACCATCATAATCGATTGACATCGTCATGACTAAAGATTTTACGATCCCTTCTCATTTTTCCAATACAAATAATTCTTAATATATGTAATAAACTGCTGCAAACTGCTTATCGGCCAAAATAATGAGCTGACACTTATAAAATGTTTGGAGTTAGAAGGGCCTGATGCGTCTCGATCCTATAGCAGGATCTTTGTCAAATGCTAAATGACAAGAGGACAAGAACATGCAAATGTAAAGATAATGGATGAGAGGTGATCAGGCCAAAAGGGCCCTCCTAACTCCAAGCACAATATTCTTGTGTATACAGCATAATATAAACTTAAAATCTAGGCAAAGATTGCTTTTGGGTTATGAATACCCCTACCCGCTTGGCAAAATAAGATCTTTCCCTCCCGCCCCTTCTGTCAAGTTTCTTCAGAACTTAATTTGGCCAACGTGGGCCCGTGCCCCGCCCCTTTCCTATCGCATGACAATGCTTATAATTATACCCGGCCATGTAAGGCTATTTCTCCGGCAAAGCTCTATTGAAGGCCAAGGGGGGGGGGGTACATCAAAGTTGTGAAAAATTTTCATAATGGAATCGTCTTCCTAGGCGAGATGTATTATAATCATGAGTTTTTTTTACCTGTATTATATTAATTCTGTGGAATTCGGACATATGTTTCTTGGAGTTTTATTTTCCTTTCTTTTTAGGAAAGCTTATACTCTTATTAAGACAATAATGCACTTTTAGTTTCAGTTTCAAAACCAAGAGACAACAACGAGCTTGTTTATCTCCAACCAGAATGTTTATTTACTTTGAACAGAAATCGAAACTTTTGACAGGAAAGAATATTGCTGACTTGTCTAGTGGGAACAGTACTTTCTCTTTCGTTAACACTACTTCAGACCGACAAGTTACGCAAAATAATGTTATTTGTGTGCAATTGATTAGGGCCTATAGCGGGAATTTTCTAAATGTAATTTTGTAATTATTGTTCAATAAGTCCCGTCTCCAGCTTTGGGCGTGGGAAGTGGCCAGGGCCAGGGAGGGTGCGAACAGTTCCATGCAGTTATGGGGCAAATTACAAGAATAAAACACAATTGTTTTGGAGGGAGGGTGGGGTTGTGCTCGCTAGTTGCCCTTCATGGGTGTAGAAGTGGACCCAATTTTTAACTAACATTGAAGTGTAAATAATGTCACCTCAATATTGTACCGGTAATCAAATACCATCTTTAATTCTTTTTTATCTCTAATAAACCGGATTGCTTGTTATATTTTAAATGTACCTCCAGAGCTATCTCACGGTTGGTAATTTTTGTGTCCGTTTTCGCTGTGACATCCACTTCGTCTCCCAATCATACAGTATCGACTTAGATGTTGAAATCGTCGTACTCTGAGATTGAAACTAGCAGCATTTTGAAAATCTTCAAACGTCGAACTTCTGCCGTTTCTAATGCAATACATTGCAATCGACAAGAAGCAATAGTTCAGCCGAGTTGCTTTAAACGCCGGTTTTCTGGAATGCAAATTCTAACATGGTGGATCAAGAGAGAGTTGTGATATTGCGATATATCCTTATTGCAAGAAGAAGACGCTATCTCTTGTAAAATGGTAGGGGGTGGAACTCGAACCGTGGGACGTTTTCATTGAATTGAACACGGCAGAAAATCGACATTTGAAGCGGGCCCATATAGAGCGATTATGGAATTTAATATAGGCCTAGTTCTATGAGCGGGCCTTAAATTTGTGTGCAAAGTGTGTGTGTGTTGGGGGGGGGGAGGAGGGTGGCAAGTTCTACGCGGGGGGGGGGGGCTTTACCTTTATTTGGTACTACAGATATCATTACTTGAAAAACGAGCTGCATAAGCAATAGGGGGATGCTTTTTGACTCCTAAAAAATAAATAGAAGAATGTTAGAAGATGGAGGGTCTATCCCCCCCCCCTCCCCGCAAGAAAAATACTTCAATTGCAGCATTAGTAGAATCATACTTTGGTAAGAGACCAAAACAGAAATGTTCTCAGATTTACGTATAACTTTCAGGGTATGAAGATGATGCTGGTAGAAACCTACCGTTATATTTAGTAAAACAACGACCGAAAATTTTTTTGCCAAAAGATAAAAAATAAAAGAGAAAAGACTTAGGAAATACTGTGGCTGTTTTTCACTGTTTTCTCAAAAAGTGGGCACCGTATGGGACTGAAATTTTCACAGATGACTGTTACTGTATCTGTCTTGACATTTTTGCCCATGAATCTGTATTTCTTGGATAAAAACCAAAGTATGATATTACCTTTAAAGTACAAATATCAGGCTAGTTGTGACATGTTCACCATAAACGTAAATAACAGAGTTCCACGGGAAAACAACAATAAAAGGAAAGTGATGCGGCAAAAAATGTTGCCATCTTACCAGTTGTTTCTTTGAAAGTCAGTTTCGGGCGCATTGACGTCGGGGATTCTCATGACTAAACAACAAACATTTCAAAATAATAGGCCTATGGTTTTCCTGGGAAAGAACCATCAATATTGGTTAATGTGGTCATGGTAAAGTGCGTTGATACGGAATTGGGGATGCAAAGTTGCACAATCACCCCGAGCCGCGGACGTGGACGTGTACGTGGTCTTATTTCCGTCAGACGATAAAAGTTGAATCAGGCGTGTGTGTTGGTGGCGCCCTTTCAACAGACGACTCATTGTGAAGCTTTCATTTTCCTTGCTCTCTGTTCCTTTCTCGATGTTCTATGAACCTTTTACGAAACCTGGGCCCTTTTCCAAACCTCGGCTCCGGCTCCGGCTCCGGCTCCGGCTCCGGCTCCGGCTCCGGCTCCGGCTCCGGCTCCGGCTCCGGCTCCGGCTCCGGCTCCGGCTCCGGCTCCGGCTCCGGCTCCGGTGCTGTCATCCATAATATGCTGAAAATATAGGATGTGGCTTTTCATTGAAGCTGAATCTCTGTTTTCTTGTTCAAAATAGAGTATCTACTTCCAAACCGTATAGCCAAAAGCCTCTATTTTGATACCCGTTATTTTAAAATGGATACATGAAATGGAGCCGAAGCCGGAGCCTGAGCCGGAGCCGAGGTTTGGAAAAGGGCCCAGGCTCCAGGCTAGGTTCGGTTCTAATTCGCCACCGCCATTTGAGGCCCATAAAACGAAATGAAGGGATCGGGCCACAATCCTGACGAAGCTGAAGAAAGGCTCCTGCTTCGCCACCCAATTGGGTGCATTCGTTTAGCTCCCCCGGGTCGACACCAGTCAACCTCGTCCCCCCATTCTCTCGCTTGTTTTGTGCAGTAAAACACGACCATTCCCAGAAAGGGCTGACCCGGGTGAGCCAAACGAATGCACCCTCAAGCTCTTCATTTCATTGAGGACACAAAATCCCAAGCCTAGCCTCAAGCTTCATTTCGTAAAGGCCATATATCTCTATGATAATAACACACTCCTTTGTGATGTAATAAACTCGAACAATCTAAGAAGTAGGGACATTGTAAGACCAATCACAAAGAAATGTTCAGAAACAAAAAGAGCAGTTAATCCTCTGTACACCACGCCCACTTTGGGCTTGAAGTAAGTTCAAGGTAGTATCATACATTGGTTTTTGTCAAAGAAATACATATTAAAAATATCAAGGACAATACAGTAATAGTCATCTGTGAAAATGTCAGTCCCATACGGTGCCCACTTTTTGAGAAAACAGTGAAAACAGCCACAGTATTTCTTAAGCCGTCTTTTGTCTTTTATTTTTTGATATTTTAAAAGATCAAAAAGATTTCCGGTCGTTGTTTTACTAATTTCTGGATAAATACACCATTTCAGGCGAAAACATTTTAACGGTAGGTTTCTACCAGCACCATCTTATATACCCTGAAATAAGTTAGTTATTGACTTTGGGCTTGAAATAAGTTAAAGTTTGCTCGAGGGACTATATTCCTTGACGCCCAGGACTCTCATAACGAAATGTTCAATATAACACATGTCACATGCTATGACTTCATTTTCAAATAACCATAAGGGAAACTGACTGGATTCATTTTAAGTCATTGAAAAGTGACCAAACCAAAAACTGACTGGAGCGAGATTCGAACCAGCGACCTCCGGAACTAATACCGTACCGGAGGTCGCTGGCTGTAATCCCGCTCCAGTCAATTTTTCTTTGTTCACTTTTCAATGATAATATTCTTCTTCCAGTGATACAGTAATAATTGTACGAATGAAGCATAAAGGCCGATAAATTTATATTGTTTACCTTTTAACTTTTCTTTGTTAAGTTGGTAGAGCGCCGGTGCGGTATTACGGGTATATATGCTGGTTCGAAACGTCGAAAACGTCAATTTCTTTTTATTTATTTGTTTTATCATGAACAAAAATCAAAATGAACTCTCTAAATAGTTAAATCAAAATTAAGGAGCAGGTTAATTTCGGCAGCACCAAGCGATTGTGTTGTCTTTTTTGAGCAAGTGGGGTTCTGGTATAGTGAGAACTGATTGGCTCAACGTTTCGAAGCTTATGCCATGTTAGTCAATAAGAGAATACATCATTCGAATTTTTCATCTTCTTCTTTTGAAAGTTGAGGCTCCCTTTTTCCTGTTCAAAACAGAGCAAACATTTCGAAACCGGGATTAGGAGCCACTTTTTAGTATAGAATACCGCAAATAAGCCGATTACTAGTTTCGAAAAGTGCCACCAAATGTTTCCTCTAAAAGTCATACCACCAGCGAACGAGAGGGGGCGCTGTTTGCTTGTCAATAAACCGTCATTTTTGTCAACATGCCTCGTGCGTGCGGGAACAGGATTGCATGGTTTACATCACACGCTTAGAAGTTGGCCACAAATTCCACCAAATCACCTAAGATTCTTTGTGTAAGTGGAGTTCTGGTAATAATTTGTCATAAATATCATGTAGGCCTACAAATAGGGCTGCATTAGTTGTTTAATTTGGTTGTAAAAACTTGTATTTATCTCCTCAGAACTTTTGTGATTTTTGGTTGTTTTGATTTTCATCAACTGTCAAATTGATTTCCAGGCCTCGGGTTTAGAAACATTTTTTTAAGTCACTAGGGGCCTAATCAGTAGATTTATAAAGGCTATGTTTTGCAAGCCAAAAAAGGCCATTTGAATTGTTGTATTCAATGTTATTTTAAATCTTTAGATTAATCATTTATTTGTACTCGCGAGCGATCATTTCGTCTGATGGAAACAGGGATGTCATGGATGTGAATCTTCAGATTTAAATCTGAATTCCTTTTTTGTACACCTGCTCTGTACAAAAGTAGGCCTATGGTACTTTTGAATGTCAGCTTTTTCTTTAGTATTTTCAGATTTTGTGTGTGTGGCCAATTACTGAATTAGTGCTGTGCATTTTCGGAGCTTTTGAAAACCGGACACCGCTTTGAAGTGTGTTAAAACATGCTACAGCGACCATTGCGGCGACGTATTGTAGTACGTGAGTTTCTGGTCTCGATCTACGTGCGTGTTCGGGATTCTTGCAATGATTTGGTGCTGGCAACCTTACAGAATCATTCATAACTTGCTCAGCGTGACATATCACATTTTTTACCGCAAAATCTGCACCGAAGCCGGCTGCAACCCACGGTATCAAGCGCGACTTGACTGCACCAAATACACACATTGCACGCACAACATACATGTAATAGGCTTGCAGTTCCTGCCCGATTGCGAATTTGCGACTGTGTACTTCGCTGGTGCACTTTCGTATGCTTTGAATGGTGCAGCGCAGATACCAATCGTGAAATTGTCTGGATGCAATGCTGCTGCATCATGGGACTGGTCTTCTAGACTAGCAGTGGGCGTCAGGTTGTGCTGTGGCAGATGGCCAAGTGGAACCTAGCAGTGAAGGCACGCTGCAAAGGACAGAGATGGAGTTGACTTGTTGGAGTCGAGTTGTCTTTGGGTTGAGCTGTCTCAGAGTCAAATTGTCCCTCGGTTGTCTGACATTCGTCTATAAACATGGTAAACCTCTCTGTGATAGCACCTTTTTTTCACTTCAAAATTTGAAGTGAAAATTTGAAATTTAAAGCATGAAAAGTCTTCCTTCATCAAACATGATTACAAACCAAATGTTCATGTGATGTTCACTGCTTTTGGCTTGTATTCGCCCATTGTTTGCTGAGCATAAACATTCACAAGGAGTTTTGGTTTTTGGTGATTAAGCAAATGGCCCCTGATGATGACTGGTTCATTATACATAATGCTAGTTGACATTGTATTTGACATTGTATTTTTTACCAGCAGGTGAAACATGAGTGAATTGCTGTCAGCGCCCATTGGCTCTCCGCCAAGATCCTGGAAATATTTATATATCGGCATCAGCGTCGGGGCTGCGACAACAGGAGCAATGTTCTGCCTGTTGAAATACTTAAAGAGCAGATACGTCAAACCTGACTGTAAGTTTGAAACAATGTTGTCAAGAGGTTACTCGCTGAAACGTTGAGCTGACCTGACGCCCTGCTCTTTCCCAGACTATGTGATAGACGCACTAGCCGTACAGCGAGTGAGTGTCTATCACATGTGTGGAGATTTCCTGATTAATTATGCAAGCCAACCCAGCACTGACCTCTAGGTTTTGACGAATCAATATCAACACCTTCCGTCAAGACCCAGACCAAAATGTTCTCGAAACAGATCTGATTGGCTGATGTGCCGCTCTGCATAAAATTTGCATGCATGCATGTATCAGACGTTCGTACGTAATGACACAGAGTAGAACGGGTGATACTCAGACTAGCTCTTTCCAGGTACCCCCTTAAACTCACTTCTACCATCCATAGGCTGGAATCTCCTTTCCTCTTTGATTTCCTTCGTGCTGTCTTCTGTTGATTCTTCGTAGAGTATTCACCTTGCCAAGTTCTTGATCCTTTCTCAGATTCGCAACTGCATGATCTGCGTGACGGTCATCAACTACTTACGTTCAACTCGTCT
Organism: Astropecten irregularis; assembly: GCA_963971285.1. Classification (NCBI taxonomy): domain Eukaryota; kingdom Metazoa; phylum Echinodermata; class Asteroidea; order Paxillosida; family Astropectinidae; genus Astropecten; species Astropecten irregularis. The sequence continues at coordinate 17,146,835 of OZ020244.1, read as the reverse complement.
CGGCCGGCCACGCCAGTGCAGGGCCGCAGACCCGAAGGCACTGCTCACAGTACTCCCCGACATGCGGATGTTGGGCCTGGAAATTCGGAGAACGGTGCCAGGACTATACGCGGCGACGATCAGAACCTGTTGCATGTACTCTACAGCATGGCCGAGGACCAGGCACGAAGAGGTCAGGGAAGTGTGGTGGACACCGCTAACAGATTAATCCTAATCCTCTAGACTCTAAACTTACCATACAAGACAAGAGCTGCTTACCACACATTACCACAGTCTCCACAGAGGGACTTGATATTAACCCTAACCCTCTAAACTTACCACACAAGATAAGAGCTGCTTACCACACATTACCACAGTCTCCACAGAGGGACTTGATATTAACCCTAACCCTCTACACTTACCGCACAAGACAAGAGCTGCTTACCACACATTACCAATTCTCCACAGAGGGACATGATATTAACACTAACCCTCTAAACTTACCACACAAGATAAGAGCTGCTTACCACACATTACCACAGTCTCCACAGAGGGACTTGATAAAACTCTAACCCTCTAAACTTACCACACAAGATAAGAGCTGCTTACCACACATTACCACAGTCTCCACAGAGGGACTTGATATTAACCCTAACCCTCTAAACTTACCACACAAGATAAGAGCTACTGTGGTGTACTGGGGTATTCAGGATAGCACACTTGCCACGGGAAAAAAAAAACAGGGCTTGATTTCACAAAAAGCTAAGACTGATCATAAAATGCGTATCAATCATAATTGCTATAAAGCAAAGTGTGATGTCACAATACTAGTTACTCTGGAAACACGAACAACTCATCTAAAAGATGAATCGCAAATCTTTGTGAAATCAACCACATGTGCTAAACTGTGTTATGCAGGAGGGTAAGGATTGAAGGGGAAATTGACGACTCGCCTCCCATTGGGAATTTCCCCAAAGCATGTTCCCTCACTGGGGTCATTGCAGAGCCTAAAAACCCAGTCAAACTGCTTTTACGCTTGTGGTGATTTTGCACAAATGACTATTGCATCATAAATTTATAATAAGCAATAGACATGTGTTAAAAGTATAGTACATGATAGGTAAAGGTCACAGAACAACACTCACACTTTGTCGATTAAATCCAATATGTACATGAAATAAGCCTGTGACAATTTGAGCTCAATTGGACATCTGAGTCACGAGAAAATAGCGAAAACCTGACTAAATTTTTCTTATAAAACATAAAGAATGGTTTTGATCTTACCCCAAGATCAAAACTGTTTTCGGTCTTTGTTTGATTCATTTCTGGATAAATACACCATTTCAGGCAGAAATATTTTAACGGTATGTTTCTACCAGCACCATCTTCATACCCTGAAAGTTATACATAAATCTCTGAACATTTATGTTTGGGAATGTTACCAATCCTGTTCTCTACCTGTAAAATCATGTGCTTAATGATGTCTATGAAATTGCATTAATCATCGTCAATAGCATCATGTATTACCCCGATGCAGATGTCATGTATGTGCACAATGTTCATTTCTTTCTGTATCGTGTTTGGTTTGTAATCTAGAGAGTTACGTCCATCGTGGTATCTCATGCAATTTATGCAATGCCAGCCCTCTGTGTGGAAACCGATTCAAGGTGAGTGAAATCAAACACTATTCTCCATCCTAGACCTAACCCTCTGCACCAACCAAACAAGACTAGAGCTGCTCACCACACATGACCACAAGATAACCACAGGGGAATTGGATTATAAACCATGCATTACCACACAAGCCACACTGTGGTGTATTGTGGTATTCAGGATACCACAGTTGCCACAGGAAAATTATGAATGGTAAACTGTGGTATGCAGGAGGGTTAAGGTTTAATAAAAAATGCTTTGTGCTTCCAGTTGAATTGTGTGATTGTTTTCAACAGTGTGCCAGCTGTATCGACTACGATATCTGCGAGCGATGTGAGCCCCACGACAGACACAACCGAACGCACGTCTTCATCAAGATCAAAATACCCATCCCTCCTCTTGCCAACCCGAGAAACGTCCTCCTCAAGCCGTTCTATCCCGGTACGTACCCAGGGACCTTGGGACCAGGGAGTGACACTAACTACCATCCCAAATCTGCTAAAATCAGTCTCTAGTATTATTGGGCGTTATTATTAGGACAGTACATCCTGGGTGCTTTATCTTTGCTTTAAGAGACTTCCTTGATCAACTTGGTCAAAGTCCAAAAGGGGTTCCAAAAGTTGCTTCAAAGTGTTGGATTTTGGCTGATTCAGAAAGGTAGGAAACCCATCTAGAGAAGACTCAATCCAGCTGTTCTATTCCGGAGCACCCTCAGCATCCTTCACAGTACTATAATATAACCAGCATCCTCCGAGTCAGGCAACCAGTCATCCTCCTGAAGACAAACAGATCACACTGTTCGGAAAGTTGAGTGTTAACCACTGGTTCTTCTCAGAACCACACACTTATAGAAGAGATTCTTGTACTTGGTGCTACTTCAAACCTTACCCTTTTTAGTACTTCCACCATGCATAGCTTCAAGTCTTATATATTCATGATGAAGACATACTGTGTTCAGTGCAGGAGACTGACCCTGCTGAATAAGAGTAAGGGCTGAAAGCCCAGTTCATACTCTGGATTCGAACCCACGTCACAATGCTGGAAGGCTATGAAAGTCCCACCATGCCAAACAGACGACTCAGGGAGTTTATATATGCCTCACAGCATTCTCTTCCAAATATTAACTCCTGTGCTTTGCCGTTGGTTTTATTTGAAGGTAAAGATCTGCACAGAAGGAAACCCACCTTGGACGAAATGCAGGGCATCAAGTCAGCGTCATACTGTGAGTACAATACTCAAGCACCATGCCAAGCCTTAAATAGCAAGCATCTCTCAGTCAGACATCCTATTTGAGTTGGAGTCTCTCTCTGTACTAAGATGTTTATTTTAATTAGTAGGGGCACAATTGACCATCCTGTTTTTTAAATAGACACAGTACTAAGATACCCATCTGCAAAATCAAAGATTACACTTGGGGCCTGTTTGTTTAATGCACAGGATCACGAAAATTGCGGATCCGGATCCCATTTTAGCATACCCTGCATAGGAGGTGGATCCCTAAATATCGGATCCTTTGCGTTAAACAAACAGGCCCTTGGTGACAGGGCATTTACTATGTTGTCAAACGCTTTGAGACTTTAGTATAAAGCGCTATATAAGCATTATTATTTATGTCTTCTGCTCCCAAATTGTGGAATAATCTTCCTGTTTTTGTTCGGTAAGCACACTCTCTAGATCTGTTCAAGACCAGATTTCACCAAACTCATCCTAACTATCAATCGTATGATGCATTGCAGCAATACAAACATGTAGCATACAATGGGTGATCCTTCATAACTCCAATATTATTGTTATGTTGGAATTTTTTTTCTTTTTCATTCAGTTGATCAGAATGAAATAGATGCCTTATACGACCAGTATCGGACACTGTGCACCAAGGATAGAGGAATCACCAGGGACGTGTTTGATCAGTGCTTGGGACCTCTAGGCATGGAGAAGAACCTTGTCATGGACAGACTGTTTAAGGTCAGTCAAATCAGTGGATCACATTTTGCCCGTCCTCCCTGTTTTATAGTCTGAGTATCACCTGTTCTGCTCCGTGCCACACTATGTGTGAACGTCTGATACATGCGTGCATGCAAATTTTATGCAACACGGCACATCAGCCAATCAGATCTGTTTTGAGAACATTTCCGTCAGGATCGTGATGGAGGATGTTCAAATTGATTGGTCAAAACCTAGAGGTCATTGCTGGATTGGCTTGCATAAATAATCAGGAAATCTGCATGCATGTGATATACGCTCGCTCGCTGTACGGCTAGTGCGTCTATCACATAGACTACCTATTTTAGGGTTTCTGTGCACATCACAGGCCTCGTTGAAATGCAAGCATGGTCATTGGTGTGCCTGTGATAGTCTGGTACCCTGAGATCCAGCTGCGTATTACATACATGCCTTACATTGTCATGACCTGCCAGACTAAGGCTGTGTCTCAAATCTCTGGCTGCGACTGCCAATTACACACACCCCTATGGCAGCCACTAGCTAGTTATTAATAATAATATATCCCATGAGTGCCTATTAGGCGGATACCGGTGCGTTGTAAGTGTTATTTACCATCCCTACTGGGGCCAATTTCATAGAGCTGCTTAAGCACCAAAAACCTTAGTAAAATAAAATCAGTACGCCAACCAAAACTTGTGAATGTTATGCTCAGCAAATAATGGCCAAATACAAATCAAGAGCAGTAAATATCACATGAAAATTTGGTTGGTAATCCTGCTTGATCAAGGAAGACTTTTCATGCTTAAACAAATCTTGTACTTAAGCAGCTCTATGAAATTGGCCCCGGTTTGTTAGGAAGAGGTCGGTCTGGTTCACAGACTCAGCTGAATGCATTTTGAGTATCCTAAAACCTGACAGACTATTGACGTAGTATCTGCGACTTCTCTGTTTAATACAGTTCTATGATGCTAACTGCGATGGCTACATTGACTTTAAGGAGTTTGTCCGAGGCCTGTCTATCCTCATCAAGGGGTCTCAGGAGGAGAAGGTTCGATGTGAGTAGCCAGATGAACTCCACGACGGAGGACTTTTATTTGCACGTCTCTTTAAAGTATGTTAAAACTAATTTGAAGTCGTGTCCCAACTATTAAATCTTGCACTCAAGTTCTTTGTTTGCATCGTGAATTTCTGGCCAGGTTACAAGTAGTGAATCAGAAACCTATCTTTAGCATCAGGTTGTAGTATATTGTTGGGCCCAAACTGTTGGTAGCTGTTAAAGGTACTATCATACTTTGGTAGCACACCAAGACAAAAAGTCTTCACAGATCAACCTATAACCTTCAGGTTGTAAAGATAGTTATAGTAGAAACATAGTGTCAAGATTTTTCTGCCTGAAATACAGTATTTATCCAGAAAAGAGTAAAAGCAATGACCGAAAACAATTTTGATCTCAGGAAAATCAAAACTTTTCTTTTAATTTTTCAAAATTGTCACTGTTTGCTCAAAAAGTGGGCACTGTATGGGACTGGAAATTTCAGATGACTGTTACTGTATCTCACTTGATATTTCTGCCCATGTAGTATGACATTACCTTTAAGTTATGCCTCAGAAACATGCTCTTGGTAATTTTCCTGTGAAAGTGGTCAATAAGTCATGATTTCAAAGCACATTTGGTGTAAATATTTTAATGGATCCCATCAGTTAGAGAAGCTTTATTGTTGGCAATTTTGTAGTTTTATTTTGTTGATGCCCATTTCTTGAACTATTTAGTGTAAATTTGCTTTGTATGTAAAGATTATAATGCAGAAGCAAATTCATTGCAAAGTAATACTTTGTAGTTTTCTGATTTGCTCCTAGAATAATCTTTGACCGTCATTGTGTTTTATTCTTTTGCCTGTAGATGCATTTGAAGGGTATGATCTGGATGGATCAGGGTTTGTCAGTCGAGACAACTTGAGGAAGATGTTCAAGGCCTACTTCTACGTCACGATAGAGCTCGTCCGGGATGTCGTCAAGGCGTGTGAGGAGGAAATGGTAGGATCCCAAGCCAACTCAGTCATCCCAAGTCAACTTGGTCCCGGGCCAGTTCAGTCTCAAGTCAAGTCAGTCCCAGGTCAACTCAGTCATCCCAAGTTAACTTGGTCTCAAGCCAAATATTATTATTATTAAGCCAACTCAGTCTCTTGTCAACTTGGTCCCAGTCAACTTGGCCCATAGTCAAATCAGTCTCAAGTCAACTTGGTCCCAAGTGACCTTAGTCCCAAGTCATCTTAGTCCCTAGCCAACTCAGTCCCAAGTCAACTTGGTCTAGTCCCTAGCCAACTCAGTCCCAAGTCAACTTGGTCCCTGTCAAGGTGGTCCCAATACAACACAGTCCCAAGTCAAGTCAGTCCCAAGTCAAGTCATTCCCAAGTCAACTCAGTCTCAAGTCAACTCAGTCCCAAGTCAACTCGGTCCCAAGTCAACTCAGTCCCAAGTCAACTCGGTCCCAAGTCAACTCAGTCCCAAGTCAACTCAGTCTCAAGTCAACTCAGTCCCAAGTCAACTCAGTCCCAAGTCAACTCAGTCCCAAGTCTACTTGGTTTCAAGTCAACTTGGTCCCAAGCCAACTTAGTCTCTAGTTGACTCGATCCCAAGCCAGCTCAGTCCTAAGTCAACTCAGTCCCAAGCCAACTCATTCCCAGGTCAACTCGGTCCCAAATGAACTTGGTCCACATTGCAGCACATGAAATGTACACAAAGCCCCATATAATACTCAAACTGTTACCCGTTGTTTTCTCCATGATGTTTCAAGATGGCTAATTTTGACGACACCCAAGGAAGGCCAATATCATCTCTCTTCAGTGCTCCTATACCAAGCACGGATACTGGTACCCTTCCTAACCAGACCAGCAAAATACCTTTCCCTGGTAACCCTGGCAGCAGGTTAGTCTATCATTCTTTTCTCTGTCCACCTGCCCTGTATATATTGCCACGTTGTTCTACGATATCATGGTGTCAGTCATGCAGTGACTGCTTTCATTTATTCTCACATCAGGACCAATCTCATACCATCTCCCCTTCAGTCATTGCATCCCACTAATCTACTTGAAGAGAATGGTAGTCTTCCCTTGAACCCCTCAGTCTAAGACCAACTTGAATACAACACCAGGGTGTGGCAGTCACTTGAAACCAAGAACACCAGCTTCAAATCAGAGGATACTAGATCCTGAAGAGGGAGTTTTGGGCGTTAAATTATCATTTTTCAAACAAACAAAGATAATTTACTATTAGGGACACCACCAACACAGGGCTGGGTAGCTCAGTTGGTAGAGCGCTGGTACGGATTTTCTGATAGTCTCACTGGTTCGAATCCCACTCCATTCAATTTTTCTTTGTTCACTTTTCAAAATCTCCATTTGATTTGCATTTTGGTGACTGTAGGGAGGACATGTGGCCTGTCATGGAAGCAATGTCACAAGATGCTATTGAGGAGATGGTAGAGAATGTCTTCAAGATGGCTACTGTTGACAAGGACCAAGGGTGAGTATTAGTCCAACCATGATACTAGGGTCCTTTCTCAAGGCTCTGCTCTGGCTGAGGCTCCGGCCTCGTCTCTGTAATCCATAAGCTGAAAAAATATAGGTTTTTCATTGAAGTTGAAGCTCTGTTTTCTTTTTGAAACCGGAGAATTTTCTTCCGAACCGCAGTTTAAAGTCTCTACTTTGATACCTGTAATTTTAGAATGGATTCACAAAATGGAGCCGAAGCCGAGCTTTGAGAAAGGCCCATGGATCTTCTCTTCCAATAAACCAATTTGACCTTACGAGGGCGCACTTTTGACGCCCATTTGGGGTTCTCATAGCATGACGTCATTACCAAAATTTTGTTTAAGCTCTTAAACAGCTTGTACTCCTCAAAAATGATGCTTTTGACCAAAGATTATAAAGCGCTACGAGCAAGATGGGGAACTCTCCCTGAACCGTGTAATCGCCGTGGGCGCCGAGGCGCGTGCTCCACGTATGGAGATGATGTGAGCGATGTGTGCAATACTTGCAAAAGTAGGTTCAGAAAACCACACAAAAAATTGCCGTTTTCATATTCAGCTGCTTCACATCAATGTCAAATATTTTTTTTACAATAAACAATACGTTTCAATCGAATTTCAAACTTGAAAACAGCCCATCTGATCGCCTGAGTGTTCTTGTTAGTCTAGTGCCCAGACCCAACAAATTAGAGTCCTCAAAATGTCAACCAGACTATTCTCGTCTGCAGCCGTCCGTGCGGCCATGAAATATGACATCTTCGTTACCATTTTTACCCCATAATTTCCCTCAAAAATCAAAGCTCTGCCCTCTTTCCACAAAATTAACCTTGCTAATAATAGGTATCACAATGAATTTTTGAGAGTATTTAAATCTGATTTCTTTTGTATTTAGTCTTGAAGAGCATCTGAAAAGAAACATTTTGATATATCATATGTTAAATTTGGATGAATATTTTAGGAATTATGGTAATTTTAACGGTCATCGAAATAATTTTCCACGGAAAGAATTTTTTTTAATATGAAAATCGTCGATCAAAAAGTTGCATTTTGCGTGGTCAAACTGTGTGCGTCACAGTGCACGGCGCTCTACTGTGATACCTACTAATAATGTAGAAGAGGACACCACCAACCTACACAGGGTTAATAAGGTTAATAGCAAAAAAATAAGCTGCTTTGCGGTGCTGGAGCACGGAAAGAAAATGTCTTGCTCCCAAGAAGAATTCTTGGGTTTCCTTTGAGGAGGGGACATGCTTATTGGCTATCATATGCCATCCCACTCAAGGGTCCTGCCTCTGTGTCAGTACAGTCGAACCTCGTTAATACGAGGTCGCTGGGACCTACCGAAAATGCTCGTATTAAGCGGGGCCTCGTATTATGCGGGATCCATATTTTGTCAACCGAAATGCACGTGTGTGCGGTACACTGCACATACAGCATGCACTATCCCTCTGGTAACCCATAATTACGTGTCAAGTTCGTGTTTACATTTTAGAAGTAATTTGTACTTTGTAATTTGCTTGGTAAATTTTATTTTGTTGAATTGTCACGGATGTAAACCGGATTTCATTACAATATGTAAGAATAATAAAAAACAAGTACATGTAAATAAAAACCATCACGGCAGTACACGAAAGCGACTTGAAAATTGCGAGTGGATGACAACGCAACGACGAACGTAAACACCGCATGTTCAGACAAGTTGGTTGCCAAACAATGTGTGCAGTATGAAGCAATGTGCACCGCAGGGAACCAGCGATATTTTGATGGACACGAGAGGGCGCCTTTTGTAACTTAAAATAATAAGTGCGTTCGTGGTGTTTTTTTTTTTTTACACGGATTATTTTTTTATGATGTTGGTTTTTTTTTGCAGCCCAACATCTGTCTTTTTTTCCCCCTACCCTCCATGTAGCCAATCATGTAGCACTTCGTAACAGTGACCAATCAGCGGAAGCATTGCATGAACGAAACCCATGCTGCAGCAGTTTAGCCACATATCCTATCACGTGTATGGTAATGGAACCACGTGTAGCTGTAACATGAACGTGCAGCGGTCGGCCGATCAGTCGGGCCGTAGTGGGATCGTATCGGTCCGTCCATGGAATATTATTTTGTTCGGATATATGTTGGCTACACTTTGAAGAATTTGTTGTGACCAAAATCCCCTTTACACGTCATCAGCAAGGTAAAATTGTCTGGCAATTAGCGTGGACTTTGGTTTGATTTTTGAGAGAAAACAGTTTTTTTTCTCCTTACGAAAACGAATCGACAAAATGGAAGACCTCGCCGTTTTCCTTGGTCGTGTTTTGACTTTCATGACAGCCAAAAAAACCCATGTGGATCACGCACAATTAAAATAAAACTATGACGCGCCGTACATTGTCTGTTTTTTATTATTTTACACTTGTCACTGGGCAAGCCGTCGGTAAAACCGCAGGAGGAGATTAGTGGGCATTAGCGCTGCGGTGAATTTAGCTTTGGGTAACATGAAACAGCGGAGACTTGTGGTGGTGGGATTTGTTTTCTTAATCTGAACAAATAAATCCAAAAATCGATTCCAAAAGAAGCCAGATTAAAAAATCCTCGTATTAAATGGGTTGTTTACAATGACTTTCACGCAACTGGGTCAGCCGAAAACGCTCGTATTAAAAGGTTTTTCGTATTATCAGTGCTCGTATTAAGCAAATATTTCCCCATAGAAACGTGCACAACTCGGTCGGGACCGGCGTGATATGCTCGTCTTAACAGGGATCTCGTCTTAAGAGAGCTCGTATTAATGAGGTTCGACTGTATATTGCAGCCATCTTGACCAGGATTAGTCGTCAGGGACATTGATGAAAAATGTATAACCCCACGATACCATGCCACGTCATACATTCATTGATACTCAATTTATTAGGTTGAAAGGTAATACAAAATTCAGCCGTTTGTTGAATTTTTCAACCTCGGTTAGCGTGACCGTTCTGATTTATTTATTAATGCCAAAGTGATACATCACCTGAGGGCTTTGCCAGTTGCGATAGAAACATGATCAGATGGAGTTTTAAGGAAATGAAATGTTTCTTGTTCAAGGTTCAACAGGGATGTGAAACTTCAGATTTAAATCTGAATTCTGATTTTTTTTGGTTTAGATTTTTTTATTATTATTATTATTATTGGTTTATTGCCACATGTATTGCAGCCATCAGCTGAATTGCACGTTGGTTACAACATTAAACAAGTTAGAAAAAACCTTTAATTTTAATTCAGAATTTCAGCTTTTTTTATGTGGCCAAACACATCCCTGATCCAAATTTGTTCTTGGTTTCCAGGTACAGATTAACTTACTATGTTAGAACGGAATTCCCTACCCTCATTCTGTTTTCCTACAGGATGTAATCTCTCTCAATTCAAACGTAATGTTAATAGTTTTCTTGCAAACAGATCTTCCTAATGGGAGACTTTGGAGAAGCGTTCTTCAAGTCAACAACGCATGCGCAAACCATGTTCGCGCAATTGTGAGCATGCGCGCGTTGTTTTGCGTGTGCATGCGCGTGCGCTTTGACTTGAAGACCGGTTCTCCAAAGTCTCCCATTGCTCTGTTTTTCTCTCTCCTTTCCTTTAGCCCTCACCTTTGATTGGCCCTTTCGGGCCTTGTGTTGGGCAATATTTGTTGAAAAAAAACAAAAAAAACCGCAAGTAATATTTTGTTTCACAAGTATATTGTCCAGTAATAATGGAAAATTGCTTCTATTTGAAACCATATTACCTATATCCAAACAAACCTATTATTATTTATTATTATTTATTATTATTTATTTGGCCAACAAGAAAAACATGCACATTGAAAATGGTGAATAATAATTGTAAAACATACATAATTGATTGAAGGAGGGTGGAAGTGTGAGAAAGAGGGTTGGGAGGAGGAAGGGGGGCGGAGGATGTGGAAGGAAGGTGGGGCAGAGGTGGCAAAGTGCATTGGGCACTCGCCTCTCACCAATGTGGCACGGGTTTGATCCCGGCTTGGGTCATATGTGAGAAGAGTTGTGCGTTGGTTCTCTCCTATGCTTCGAGGGTTTTTCTCCAGGTGATCCGGTTTTCCTCCCTCCACAAAAACCAAACTCTTTCAATCTCAGGCTGTGCTCCGTGATCATATAATGGGTTGATGTGGCTGGCTGCCAAATGGCGCCCATGAAAGCCTGCTTCTCGGTCACGTGTAGTACCATCCTTCATAATTCATGTTGTAATTGCTGGGAACCTCTGGAAAACAGTGTGTGTTTCACTGAGCAGGTAAACCCAGGGTAAACAAGATATAAATAAATAAATAAATAGGGTGGGATGTGGGAGTGGGAGTTTTTGGAAGGTGGGGGTGGTGGAGGTGTTATGAAGGGAAGGAAGAAAACAAGGACAAAAAGCATTTCAAGCCGGCCAGGGTATTTTAAAGCAAACGTGTGCTCAAAAACTGTGACCCTAAATATGGGATTATTGAGGTGTAGCCTCGGATGTCAAAACGTTGTCCCTTCAGAAAATTGTGCCCATCTTAGCCAGTCCAAGCTCTTCTACCCCAGGGCTGGAAATAAGGTTTAGTGGGGGCAAGGCCACCTTTCCATTGCAAGGGCCACTTCCATTGGAAAATCATTATGTCTATGGAAATATTTGAAGGGGCACCAAGGCCAAGAGCCAGGGCAACGAAGGCCATGGCCTCCGTTTATTTCCAGCCCTGCTACCCCTCTGTCCTTATAAGCTATAACTAGCTGCTCTAATACCATGCCAAGGTACACACGGCTCTGTCCACTGGCAAAACCTTCCTGAATCTAGTCCCAGCTTGCCCTGAATTATTATCTGGTGCTTGGTGTCCAGTCTAAACATTTGTACGTCACGGGAGATTCATATTCTACGTAGTTTCTCCTCTGACTGGAAAGTACTTCCTCCTCAGGGGGAAATATGTTGGGGGGATAAGGACAGGATCGTGGGGTCGAGTAGGGTCAGCCCGAGCCTTATGAACGTTAAAAACACAAACTTCATCCCAGGAGAGTCCAGTCTGTGTGGTCGTAGCTCATCAGTTGCTTGGCTTCTGCCTCCGAGATTCAATCAGATCATGATTAGGTGGTTATTTGTACTGGGCCAGTCTTAACACTCTGAACTCCTCGGGCATTCTAGCAATATCCCTCTCACCAAAACAACAAACCCTAACCCCAAAATCAACAAATTGCTTCCATCCTTTCCCCCCTTATGAAATACACTGCCACTGACAGTGCTTTATTTTGATTTGTACGATATCAAAATCAGTTCAATAATTTGTGATGAAATTCAAACGATGATTTGGTAAATTTGCCATGATTACTCCACGTTTGAACGAAATATTCTCTTGAACAAAAAAATATTCTGTGGAGCTGTTATTGGTGGTCAAATTACAATATATAGGAAGAAAAAGATAATATAATTACCTGCTTAGCAACTTGTGATTTTATTCGGCCACTCTATGCAAATCATCAGGTTATCATTTCTGGAATCTATTTTTCAACACCTGGCAAAAAAGCGTGGACGGTAAATCTTTAAATGCAATTTGATACTTTGGTTTTTGTCAAAGAAATGCAGATTCATGGGCAAAAAATTCAAGACAGATACAGTAACAGTCATCTGTGAAATTCCCAGTCCCATATGGTACCCACTTTTTTAGAAAACAGTGAAAAACGCTCACTATAGTTTTTAATCTTTTTACTGTTACTTTTCGGAAGATTAAAACATTTGGGGGTCATTGGTTTTACTCTTTTTTTGATAAATACAGCATTTCAGGCAGAAGACATTTTAAAAGTATGTTTCTACCATCACCATCTTATATACCCTGTTAGTTATAGGTAAATCTGTGAAGATTTCTGTTTTTGTATGCTACCAAAGTATGATAGCACCTTTAAGACATTGCGCAGAAATGGGTACGGAGTCAGTTTCCTGTTTACGTCCTAAGCCGAGCGCCTCAATACACACATCGACCATGATATCGATGTGGGCATGTACGGGCCGTCTAGGCACATTGAGGAATAGCCTACCCACCGTACTCGTCGCTTTTCAGATTTTGTGTCACTTCAAATGTAAGGAAAGCCTGGTGGCACCTCGATCTTTGCAGAGCCTTTCCTCAAAAAGGCAAAATAGTACGAAGACGGGAACCACAAAAGCATCTGAGAGGAGAGATGCTTGCGAGGGAGATGCTTCGGGAAGCTAGTGGGGAAATTGAAGAGGCAGGGAACAAAAGCGATACAAGAACTGGATAGACCAAATTGGAAATGGAAAAGTCGGAATGCGACAAATTTGTGATCTGTTGAAAGAAAGAACAGCAGACAATTTCCCAGCAAATTCAACAATGAATGATATTGAATGTTAATGTTTGTGGTATGATTTTACCCATGACATAGAAGTTTGATGTAATCAGAAATATTTCATGATTTTCTGTTTCGGGGAGATTGAAATAATATGCAAATTAGGCTTGCCCTTCACCGATATAGGTGAGCGCTGCATACTTTTAGAGTGCACTTGAAAAATCATGCACTGGCTCATGTGGGATTCGAACCCACGACCTCCTGCTTAGTGCAGATTAAGGTACCTTTCATTGTACCATTGGTATAGTGATTGACTCAATGTTTTACAAGTGTACCTATAGTCTACTTGTTCCGCATACATGTACATGGGATGTTTTTCATCAGGATTGGGTATTGTAATAGCATTTGTGTTCACATGTTGCATCTGTAAAAATTTGTAGCATCTTGAATTCTTTAAACTGATGAGTGCATTTTGCAGCACTCCTTCAAATTACAGTGAGATTCAACCTACACTTTAAGATTTGTAGGCAAATATATCAGGGTCCAATTTGTTAAGGCTCTAATTACTGTAAGCGTAGATTTGATGCTTACAGAAGCAGAAAATTCTGTGCTAACAAGATTTAAGATCCTATTAGATGGATTAGCAAACATGCAATCCAACTGCCTTGCGTGCAAAGGCAACACGATTTTCTAGCACAGGGGATATTTTACTGTCTGCCGTTTAAAGGTACAGTACAGGATTGGTAACATACCCAAACAGAAATGTTCACAGACTTACAGGGTATGAAGATCGTGCTGGTAGAAACATACCCTTAAAATATTTCCGCCTGAAATGGTGTATATATCCAGAAATTATTAAGACAAAGACCGAAAACAGTTTTGATCTCGGGATAAGATCAAAACTATTCTATATTTAAAAAAAAAAATTGAGTCAGGTTTTTGAGTCAGATATCCGATTGAGCTAAAATTTCGACATTTCATGTTATTATTCTATAAAATTAGCAAAACAAAGACCAAAACAGTTTTGATCTCGGGGTAGGCCTATAAGATCTGTGACCAATTACCAATCATGTTTTTCACCTTTAACATACATGTACCTCAGAATCAAGCTTGTCGGCGTACAATATCGAATCGTCTCTCGACACCATTTTATACCAGTCTGTGTTCTCGCTTTACCATCCCTCTCAGAATCACGCTGCAGCAGTTCCTAGAGCTGACGGCCGTGGACAGCAGTCTCCTGGCCTGGTTCGATGCCCTGGGGACCGTCTTCTAGAAGTAGTAGGAAGAAACCTCATGCATTTAAATTGGAGGTAAGTCCACATTTACCCATGAGTAATTCACCGTCTGCAAGATTGATGTCGTCTGGCGATGTGTGATGTCATTTCGCGGCGCGACCCACATGAAATATATCAAGAGAGACCGGTGTGTGCGTGTGTCAGTGTGCTTGCGAAATTATCACAACATTTGAATCTGTCGTCACTTATTTTTTCATTCTGGGTCTCTTGGGGACGACAAAGTTGTCTACTCTTTTCGATGGCATCTCTGTATTGACTATCATTCATTTGTAGTTTTGGATCATTACTATGGCGTTCAGTAGGAAGTAGGTCTTGTGGGAAAGGGCTTGGGTTTAACCATTCCCCCATGGCCCTTGTCGTGCATCTCCACTGGAAAATGTGTTTTTGATAATGGATTCTTAATTTGCATAATTTTATCACCCCAACGACAAATTATTATTAAGATTGGTTAATTGCGGTACCCCCTGTGATATTGGATTTGAATAGGGCTCCGCGCTTGTGACGTCACATTCAGAAGTTCGGACAAACAAGTCGCACGTTGCCCCATTAACTTACACGTAAACGTTGTGATGTTTGTCCGAACATCCGGGTAACTATAGCTGTCTGATATAAAGGACGTATTCTATAAATAGCGAGAGTGCGGAGCCCTATTAACCTGCTGACCTCAGTTAGCTTGGTGGTCTAATGGTTTTGACAACTGCACTAGTGAGCAGGAGGTCATGGGTTCGAATCCCACCTGAGCTAGCACATGGTGTTTTTGTAATGTGCGCAAAACAAGCACCGAGTATGCAGTGCTGATATTCATTGGTGAAGGTTGCATGTCTAACTTGCGTATGGTAACATATTCCTCAGAAAAAGTCTTGTGCACTGTGGTGATGCACTAAAGAT
The DNA here is from genome assembly GCA_963971285.1 of Astropecten irregularis. NCBI lineage: Eukaryota > Metazoa > Echinodermata > Asteroidea > Paxillosida > Astropectinidae > Astropecten > Astropecten irregularis. The sequence goes on along the minus strand of OZ020244.1, from coordinate 17,131,260 downwards.
GTGATGTTTGTGCTTTTGGAATAGTATGCTGCGAAGGATATTGAACTATGATGCTGCTCTTCGGATGTATGAGATAATAATTGCGGCAATAGAGGTGGCATTACCTTGAAAGCAAAGCTTCTGTTAGGCATGGCACAAAAAACAAGGCACAGACAAAATAATGTACAAATTACAACATAATTGCTCTTAAACAGACAGTGGTATGTTATAGTTGATAATGGTCAATACTTGACAATGCCGTAAGATTCCAAACTATAAAGAATAAAATCTCCATGTGCTTTGCATTGCATGGCAGCCTCTGGCAAATCAAAGTTAAAAATGTCCGTTCCCTCAGGCCGTGAAATTCAATCGATTAACTTCAATGCCTGCCCCCCATAAATGTCCCATTGCAGATGCAGACTTTGTTTGTTAGATCCTTAAAGGTATAATACATGATTGGTAAAGGTCACAAAAGAGCACTCACACTTTGTCTGATCAAACATGTACATGAAACCTGTGAAAATATGAGCCCAATCGGACATCTGATTCACGAGAAAATAGCAAAAACCAAACTCATTTTTTTTTCTCTTTTAAAACATGAATAATGGTTTTGATCTTACCCCGAGATTAAAACGGTTTTCAGTCTTTGTTTGACTCATTTCTGGATAAATATACCATTTCAGGCAGAAATATTTTAACAGTATGTTTCTACAAGCACCATCTTCATACCCTGAAAGTTGTACGTAAATCTGCGAACATTTCTGTTTGGGTATGTTACCAATCCTGCACTGTACCTTTAAAGAGTCAGGACATGCATAAACCATTTTCCCTCCGTGGTTTTTGTTTTCGGTTGGGGGTATGGATAAGATGCGGCCATTAGGAGGCATATCCCCCGGGGGTAAATCATGGCTTATGTTCGGAATGTTACTGTTGTTAATGTCAGCATGGTCAGGGCCCATCAAAAAACAGACTCGTAATATTTACGCACCATTTAGGAAGTAATTTATTTATCTTATGCAGAAATATACTGAAATTAGTCTCATGTTCTGTCTATGCCTCGAGGGACGTTTTCACTTTCTTATTTATTTATATTTTTTAAGCATACAATTAAGGGTTGCCATACTGAAGGTATTACTGAGCCTGATTTCCTCATTTTTCTCATCACACTCATACCATGGAAAATGGAAAAACACTGAACAAAATCTTGTAAAGATTAGAATTTCCTCTCTTGTTTTTTTAGTCTGAGTTGCCTGTCTGAGTACCGTAGGTGAAAAAGAAATTACAGGGTTAATCCTCAGGTGGGATTTGAACCCATAACCCTGATGCGGCAAGCTTGTTGATCACCTGGCAAATTTGAATCCCGTAATGTGCAGGGAACTGCTATCCACCAACCCTAATCTACCACACAAGACAAGAGCTTACCACACATTACCACAGTCTACACAGGGGACTTGATATTAACCCTAACCCTCTGCACCTACCACACAAGACATGAGCTGCTTACCACACATTACCACAGTCTCCACAAGGGGACTTAACCCTAACCCTCTGCACCTATGTATGTACCACGCAAGACAAGAGCTGCTTATCACACATTACCACAGTCTCCACAAGGGAACTTAACCCTTACCCTCTGCATCTACATGTACCACACAAGACAAGAGCAGCTTACCACACACTACCAAAGTCTCCACAGGGGGACTGGAACAGAAACCATGCATTACCACACAAACCACACTGTGGTGTATTGTGGTATTCAGGATACCACACTTACCAATGGAAAAACCATATGTGGTAAACTGTGGTATGGGGATAGTTTAGGGTTTATAATGCCGTAACAGAGTTAATAACATGAAATGATGCTCACCCCAACCCCAACTGATAGATACAGAAACTAGCACTGTCATAATCCTTGTGTATATCTCATATAGCTGAACAGAAGGAGTCGTAATATGTAATATATTGATTAATTATCAATGCCATTTTATTCATCATCAGCATTGGCTGCAAAATTCCAAGTACATGTAAGTAAAATTGAATCAAGATCCGTTGGAGAATCTGTTCAGTGAAAGTGTCACTTCAAATTTTACACCTTGAAAGGGAATTAGATTTTTTTTAAACCTGTTTTAAGATTATTATTATTGCAATACATTTTTCAGTTTATAGCACAAAAAATATAAATGGCTTTAGTTCAAGCTTAAGGGAAAAAAGGAATGGTGTTTTTGGACCCGTGGAATCATTAATAAAAATGAAAAATTATGATACAGATTTTCAATTTGGGAATTGGGTCGAGTCGATGCCAGTGTGAAAGAGCGGTCAGGGATAATTCTGTTTGATTTGATTTCACGACCATTACGTGATGCCATTGCCATTGGGAACTAAATATCTCCTTTCCCAAATTATGATGTTTGTCTCGCGACAGGAAGTACAATCTCCTGATATTGTGAGCTCCAGGTTGTTCTGTTGTAAAGGTATAATACATGATTGCATAGGTCACAGAACAGCACTCGCACTTTGTCTGATCCAGCATGTACATGAAATGATACACCTGTGAAAATTTGAGCTCAATCCAATATCTGAGTCACAAGACAATAGCGAAAACCCGACTCAATTATTTCTTATAAAATATAAAGAATGGTTTTGATCTTACCCTGAGATGAAAACTGTTTTTGGTCATTGTTTTACTAATTTCTGGATAAATACACCATTTTAGGGGAAAATATTTTAAAGGTATGTTTCTACCAGCACCATCTTCATACCCTGAAAGTTATAGGTAAAAATCTGTGAACATTTCTGTTTGGGTATGTTGATACCAATCCTGTACTGTACCTTTAAGGGGGTTTGTTTGACATTCGTACTTAAACAGAGAAAATATTTTGCTGGGAATTGTTATAACATGCAATATGATTCTTACTACAAAAACATGGTTGTCGGCTGTCATTGAAAAGCATATTAAAACTCAAAACTCTGCATGTCATATTGTCAGCGATCACTGGTTTTGAAACCAACTTAATTAAAGCTCTTCCTAGCTCCATGATTAAAGCGAACAAAGATTTAATTCTGTGCATTGGAAGAAACCAGAGCAGTTTCTGACAGGAGAAAGTGCTTCCGTTTTGACTGATAAAGTACTTGCATGGTAATGGAATGGCCATTAATAAGTCCATTGTGTTACGATTGAATTAATTTGCTGTCTGTGAATCAGTGATGACACAGATGTGTCTTGCCAGGGACACAGTCCAAGATAAAGGCTCGATCACAGAAGTAAACGAGCTGCATGACGGTTTCTCAGCTGAAGGTTTAGTAGTCTTAACCATTTCCGCCCGGGAAGCTGCTATAGCATTTCGCCTCATGGCGTGAGAATATTCATGATTGCTTTGTTATTTCCATTGAAATACATTGAATGGGGGTACTGTCTGGAACAAGAGGTTCAATGAACCTTTATTGTCTCAAAAAATTTGCTTCAATTGTTTATTACCTCCTTGATTTGCAGTTGAATAGATCGGAATTTGAGCAGATCGCAATCATTCTGAACCTGTGAGTTCTGAACATATAGATTGTGTTCGTCTTGAAATTCGGGATATTGTCCGTCGGTATTCAACCATTGTGTTTCAGCATCATTGTTAACACCAAGCTTTCTGCACTCATGGCCTGGCCAGATGAACTCTTTTTGACCGGTGGCTGATAATGAGGCCAGTAAAGACGAAACAAAACAAAAAATCACAGGCTGAAAGAAATTGGAGTTGGTGTTTTAACTTCCCATACTTGATCTTACAAAGGCCAGCTGCGTATTGATAGATTTTTCTCTCAGCAGAGCAACTCGGCTAACTAATTAGCCTAGAATATGGTTCTTCCGGAGGGCAAGGTCAGGGCTTCCTTTTGTTACTGACGCTTCCAATGCAAAAATCACAGGCTGAATTGAATCTAATGTTCGTACGTACCCTGGCCTGTATCACTCAGCGCCAGCCCTACCAACAATTTTACCCAAAGTGCATTTTATAAGGTCCATAGATTTACAAAACGGAGGCTCAGGCTCCGTCTCAGGCTCCGTCTCAGGCTCCGTCTCAGGCTCCGTCTCAGGCTCCGGCTCCATTTTGTGAATCCATTCTGAAATAACGGGTATCAAAACAGAGGCTTTTGGCTGCGGCTCGGAAGTAGATTCTCTGGCTTGAAAAGGAAAACAGAGCTTCAGCTTCAATGAAAAATCACAACCTATATTTTCAGCATATGGATGACAGAGCCTGAGCCTGAGCCCGAGCCTCCATTTCGTAAACGCACATAGACTCTGCTGTTTTGTGTGTGTGTGTGTGTGCCATATGTTCAGCTTCATCGAGCATATAAAACTTTCATGACTATCCAGCAATAGGCCGAGCTGAGACCTACATGTACAGCCAACCGCATCAGTTATTGATGAAACCTGGGGCCAATTTCACGGCGCTGCTAAGCACAAAAATTTGCTTAGCACAAAAATGTCTTGCCCAATAAAACAAACCACAGTTAACAATTCCATTTGATGTTCATGGTCAGTCAACAACAGCCAAAGAACAATCACAAGTGATACACAACACATGGACATTCGGTTGTTAACCCAGTTTTTATTAAGACTGAAATGTCATGCTTAGCAAATTTGTGTGCTTAGCAGCGCCGTGAAATTGGCCCCCTTGGAGGGAAATGAATGCACTGTCTAGTCAGTTCATGACCTGTGACAGGAAAAAAAAAGCACCCCTGAAATTGAGTGGTGATAAAATGGGCCTAATGTTGCGATTCCCTTGTTGCAATGTCTGATGTTTGGAAGAGAGTTTGAAATAATGACTTGATGACTTGTAAGGATTCCCCTGTCCGTCTCTGCCTGTGTTGCGAGTTCTCCTATGAGATTGTGGGACGGTAGAATCCGTCTGACGAGGTTTATTGCCCGAGAGTGACTGACTCATCTCCTGCCACAACAGTTCAGTGGCCTGGAACACAACCCTTTAAAGCTGGGCTCCAACGATTTTGAAAAAATAAGATGTTCACCTAAAATTGTGTTCACCTAGCTCCAATTAAGGTATTATTTACCCTCACTCTTTGAAGTTTTAAGCCCAAATCCATCGCTAAAGGAAATATCGAATGCTACTTTTCTGTTTAGCGATGGATTTGGGCTTTTAATAGCAATGATCGCAAAGTGTTCAAGCAGCCCCTTGTTGCTTTTACCAGGCAGAAGTTGGCAATTAAGAGTAACCACTGGACTCTGTTAAAGTAACTCAGAGGAAAGTTTCATGGGCCGTTCAGACTGGACTTAAAACAGGTCAAGTAACCATAGTCTAGGTGAGTTTTACCAAAAGAAGTCAAGTCCAAATAGGGCTTAAGACAGCACATCCTGAGCGTGCATCTCTATGACGTCCAGAGATTTTAGGATTTATAGCCTCAGTTCTGAAGCTGACCCAAAGACATTAGGACTGGAGGACATTGTACTGTAGGGAGTTCAAATCTAAACATGGCCTGCTTGGTTATTGATGGTGCAGGATTAGTCTACAGTATTGCAGTGCTCATCTACGTCAGTGAAGGGCAAAGCCTTATTGGCATTGATTTTCATGATTTTTTGTGGTACCCAGCTACCCACCACGATATTGGATTCGATTCACCCCGCTGACCCCAGCTAGCTCGGTGGCCTGGCGGTATGGCATCTGCACTAGTAAGCAGGAGGTCATGGGTTCGAATCCCACCTGAGCCAGTGCATGATTTTTCCATGTGCACTCAACAAGCACTGAGTATACAAGCACTGAGTATACAGTGCTCATCTACATCGGTAAAGGGCAAGCCTAAATTTGCATATTTCTATCTCCTCGACAGAAAATCATTAATATTCATAGGCTACGGAACATTCACAAATTAGCCCCACTGTATGCTGCGTTTGCCTAGACACATTTGTGATAAAAAAATGATGGGCTAGGTGGAAGAAATTAACACTTTGTCTACTCAAGTGACTTCATGGAACTATGTCAGATTTTTGTCACATGACAGCCAGGGCAGTCTTGTAATGTTTGATTCATGTTGCAGTTTTGTTCAGTGTTGCGGAACAGTGAGTTTGGTGTTCATCTTGTTGTATGTGCTGGTTTTATATGGGTGAGATGGGCCATATGGCTGTTTAATGGGTTATATGGCGCCTGAGTGGAACTATTAGAGCGGAGATACATGAATGTATAATAAGGAGACTCTCATTAACGGACTGCATGACTTTGGGGTTGAGTGCTCGTGCGATATTCGTAATGTCTCAGGTTCGACTCCCTGTTTTGTATTTTTTTTTTCGACTTCAAAATGAGTCATTTTACTTCATTATTAGGTGCTCAAGTTCTGTCCGAGCACCTATCGTTACTGTAATAGAGTTTTTTACTTTTTTTTGTTTGCGTTGTCCAATTTTTTCTATGTTTGTTTGTTTTTTGTAAAAAAGCATGACCAATTTTTAAACCATTCTTAAGTTTTCATCACACATTTAACTGAATTGCCTGATTCCATCTAATCTTGATTAATTTTACATTTGCTAACCAGTATTCACTTGTTGTTTCTTTCATTTCTTTCAAGTTTCTTTCTTTTTTTATCATAAATTCATTGTTTTGAATGATATTTTTAGCTTTGTGCTATAATTCTTTAAATTTTGTTCCACCTTTTTATGATGTTAAGATTTTTAAAATGGCACCCGCATTTCTGGCAGTGGGGTGACTTTTTTCCTAGTTTGTTACAAAATCTTGGAAATTTCACCACCCCAAAAGGGTTTATCATCATGAAAGTCACAACTACATCTGTGTGAGTTAATTGATTTCAAAACAGAGAAATTTGTCGGGTGATTTTCTAGTGAATTTTCAGTAAAGATGCAATCTGCACACAAAAAAGTACCACATGAATGGCAGGAACTTCACAGGTGCAAGAAAAGCGATAGCCCTGGTAGCCCCGCCCTGGTCATTGCATTGGTGCCCCTTCGTAAGACCAGGGAGGCATTATAGTGTTTCTGATAAAATAGAAGTGTCTCTTTCCACAGGAAAGTTGCCTTTCCCTTGACGAACAAAGTTCCTGCCCCGAGTGTGTGACTTGTGCCAGGCTGCAGGAAGTGCTAACGGTGTTAACGGTCATTTGATCAATGCATTGCTATATTAACCCATAGCCTTCATACTTGCTTTCATTTTGCCATTGTTGGCCTTTGTTGTTTTGTTTTTTATCGAACAGGTTTTGTCTCCAATAACCACGGATGCTCGTGGCATGCTGGTGACACCGATATAGTTAGCCACGGTCCAAGTATTTTGGACAGCATAGAAGTGACAAGGCTTATATATCAAAGAAGGTTGACCCTTCCCACCGTGGCTAAGCGGTACAGTTGTACTGAGCACTTGCAAATGCCCGCTCAGACGGGATTCGAACCAGCAACATCTAGCCTAGTAGCACAGGGCATCTTTGCCAAAAAATGTCTCCAACTTGACAATTGAGCTTGTCAGAGTCATCCAGCAAACTTGAAGCTTGCATAACATCACTTCCTGAATTTTTAGATGCGTCAGTAGGTACACTATTATAAAGCATTCTGCAGCTCAGTTTGAACAATGTTTGGTGCCCTGACTTATTTGAATCACTGGATGAGGGGTAAGCTCTCCAACTTTGGAATAGTCTGGTGCCTTCATGCCTTCATGCCTTCTAAGGCATTGTGAACAATGTATTTTTGTTGGCCATGTATATGGCAACAGTGTCCTTACTTTGAGGCATTCAAACTTTGACCAGCCCTAATAATCACAGCCTTGAAAATATTGACATTTTGGAGATTTGCGCTCGGCAGTTTTTGAATCCTGTAACAAAAATGGCACTTCTACTTGCAATTCAATGTGTTCATGAGAACATTTCAAGTGGCCATCGGTGGCTAAAATTAAACCACGGGCAGCTGCAGAGGCAAATTCCTCGCGCTCGGGTTGAAGTCCAGACTGCGTTTCCATTTGTGTCGCAATTAATAAATAAATGCTGGATTACTGGCCGATGCTAGGCTTCTGAATCACGCTGAGAGCTGGAGGAGCAGAATACAAGTTTGAAGTATTTAGCACCCTGATGCAATACCAGCTGAATGAGTTCATGGAATAATATCTTGCTCGGAGTTAGGAGGGCCTGACATTTCAATCCTTGTAGGATCTTCCTCTGAGCGTTTTTATGGATATTTTCAAGGCCCAATTTCATGGAATGCGTTACGGCCTTTTTTTGTGCTTACGAGCACTGTTACGCTTGAAATCTACAATGTATCTCATGGAATCCGTAAGCAAGTTTTTGGTGCTTAATTGGTTAAGCAAGTAATTTAAAGGCTAACCCTGATTTTTTTGGTTTTGCTAATGTCATGTGCATTCTGCAGAAAGTCCTTGCTTCTTTATAGCGAAGCGAGAAAGCAAACATCATGAAATATATTAACTGTAAGCAAAGTATGCTAATCATAAGCAAAGAATTTTTGCTTATGGTAGCGGATTACATGAAATTGGGCCCAGGTCATTATTTTGGTTGATAAGCAGTTTGTAGCATTTTATTACATGTATTGGAGTTAACATTTTGTTTGACATTACTGACTCATCAGTCATCATACCTGTTTATGAAATATCGTGTTTTCATATCATTGTTCGTTATTTTCTTTATAAAGAAAATATTTTGGGCATTTAGACTTACCGTTAATATACCAAAGAATCATCACTTTATGCAGTCCGTGCGGGCCTGACGTTTCAATCCTAACAGGATCTATCTCAAAGGCTCTTTGAGAAAGATCCTGCTATACAGCGTGTCCCCCAAAAAACGTAACACTTTGTGTCGTGAACCATTATGTTAAAATTAAAATGTTAATCACTTCAAGATTTCTTTAGGTGACACAACAATGTCTTTGCTATCACCATGTAGAATTTAAGCAAAATCGGTCTGAAATTGGTGAAAATATGACAAATTGAAAGAGTAATCTTTCAAAACAAATTTGCAGTATTCCAGAATAAGTGGTAAATGATGAAAACCGGGTTTTGAGGTTGGGTAATTCAGTCTTAGTTTTTTCCCCTCAATTTCAGTCCCAATTTTGCTCAAATTCTACATGATGATAGCCAAGACATGGCTGTATCACATGATAAACAGTTGAATTTTCATATGATAGTTCCAGACACAGTGTTGAGTTTTTTTTGGGGGACACCCTGTATAGGATCGAAACAACAGGCCCTCCTAACTCCAAGCATTTTATTTATTTCAACAATTTCAAGTTTATTACTTGTGTTGACCATGCACACTAGTAGTACATAACCTTTTTTGGTGCAATATAAGTTTGTTTTAGTTACAAGTCATGTTGTTACTTTTTTTTAAACATTGGACATATTATTGTTTTTGCCAAGCAGCATATTTTTTTTATTTTTTTACGACGACTCCCAGTATGGGTTGCAATCTTTATTTGAATTCTAATTTTGTTTACCTTCAAAATATGAAGTCTCTAGCCTGGGGCCAATTTCACTGCCCTGCTTAGCATAAAAATTAGCTAACCATGAAATTTCTGTCTTAAGAAAAATAGGATTACCAACCAAATTTCCATTTGATATTCATGGTCAGTGAACAACAGCCAAAGAACAATTACAGGTGATACACAACACATGAAAATTTGGTTGTTACTCTGTTTTTATGTTTGTTTGTTTTTAAGACAGAAATTTCATGGTTAGCAAATTTGTTTTGCTAAGTAGGACGGTGAAATCATAGAGTTTTGGCCACTGGTCTTCAGTCAAAACAGAGATTCTAGTCTTTATGCAAAACCTGTGTGTGTGTCACATTTTTTCATGATTTAAATTGCGATTCTTATTGTTGACAATAATATGGCTTAAGCAATTTCGTTTTTTTTTTTTTTTACTGAATCACAATTTTAGACTTAAGAATTTCTCCATCGTGATATTATTAACTTAAATTAAATATCACATTAAATTTGGTCACATAAATATATCATTAATCTGTCAGTACATTTTGTTGTGTTGAATGCCATTTGATTAACACTGAATTAAGGGCTAAGGAGCCTATGTGGTATATTAGACAAAATATGGTGAATCAGAGGTCTCAATTCCGACCCGACTCCTGTTCCAGTTCACCCTAATAGTTATTGGTCATTTTAATAAGCAGTGACATGGAAAGCAAAGTAAGAGACCTGATTAAACTTCATTTGGACGAAGTACATGTAGTTTTGTTTGTTATGTTATTTTCACCCAGTTCTACTTACTTATGTTTACCACTCAGTTTTGTCATCTACTCAGTTTTTCCATTTGTTTAGTTTGGACATCAGGTCATCATTTACATATTCATAGTCATCTGCATGGTTTAGTCCTGTGTCATAAATACTTGAGACCTTTACTAAACCAGGCTTGAGGCTAGGCTTGCACCATGGAGCTACAAAGCTCTATGCTTGCACTAACGCCATTTGAGGTCCACAAAGCTAAATGAAGGGGCATGACGAAGCCTATGAAAGACTCCAGCCTCACCATGTATCTCAAGCCCTTTATTTCATATATGACACAAAATGGCAGTAGCAAAATAAATCCCAATCCTAGCCTCAAGCCTCATTTTGTAAAGGCCCATAGTTGCATTGCTTACTCAGTTGTGTTATCTAACTTTATTTATCCCCTTGGTTCAATTGTTTAAGTGTGGTTTTCATGGGTACGTGAACGATGGCAAAGTCCCAACAGTCTCATTTTATACTGCAAAAGATCGCCAAACCATCGCGGGGGTTCAGAAGCGACATCAATTGCTGACGTCATTTTGTGTTTAGCGGGAATTTAATTTTTTTTAAAATATTTCCAGCATAGGGTTCATGATTAACTCGTGATTTGTTTTCAACAATGTTGTAAAATGTCTTCAAAAATCTTTGTCATACGTGTAGGACCTACTCAAGACATGCAGGATGTTCGGAAAAAATTTCGTAAAACCCCAACCAGTTTGCAGATAGTTTGCAGAATGTCTTGCGCAAGCAGCGACGTTTGCGTGATAATTTGTTGGTTGTTTGCATTTAATTCATGTGTTCTCCATGTATGTTGACTGGGCGTAGTTCAGCCATTCGTACATACTTTGCGAGACATTCTGAGAAAATCTCTGAATTTTGGACTTTTCGACTTTCACATCCTTTGCAAGTCATTAGCATGCCTCATGAAAACCGCACTTTACTCACTTGTAGTAGTCATCTGCCTAGTTCAGTCATCTAGGGCATGTTTGTTTAATGCACAGGATCACGAATCTTGCGGATCCAGATCCCATTTTAGCATACTCTGCATTGGACGTGGATCCCTAAATCTTGGATCCTGTGTGTTTTTAACAAACAGGCCCCTAGACAATTTTACATTTGAACTGATTTTACATACAATGGAACGCCACTATAACAAAGACTACCATGGGTCACAGGTTTGAACCCCGCTCCAGTCAATTTTTTTTTATTGTTTTCACCTTTCAGTGACTTAAAATGAATCCAGTAAGTTTCCCGTGTAGTTATCTGATGATTAAATGATGGCGTTGGGCGTCCAGTGAACAGCTTGTGCATTTAATAAGGTGCAAACCCCATCCAGATTTCAGCTGTATGTTGCAGCGGAGTCCATTCTGCAGTTCATATGCATTTCTCATGGGATGGAAGTTACCTGCATGAATTCATTCTGTGCATCCTCATAGGCACAATGTATTCTAAGTAATAGTAAAATACTGACACACTGATGCACTTGTGTATCATCCTTCTGCGTATTTGATTTGGAAATTATGTTTTGGTCGTTTACTTGTAATGAATGAAACATGATTTTTTTTTAGCACTTTGCTTTGTTGGAAGTAGACAGCTCAAGAAGTTTTAGGAAGGATACTAGAAAAGAGTATGTTCATCGTGGAAAATGGTAAGAAGCTAAGTGTTCCAAAGCTCACAATGTTGGCTGAAAGGTATCGATGTTTCGGCTGCAGACTGCTAGCCTTTATCAAGCTAAAGAAGACAATGTCTTTGGAGGTGGGTCTTCAACAACAACGTGCGCATGCTCATAATTGCGCGCACATGCTAGCTAGCAAAATGAGACTTCAGTCTGCTGCTGCCAACGTCTGTGTTTGGTTTTGGCTGTGTTGGGTCTCAGTCCTTGATTTTTGTTTTGTCATCAACTTAGTCTAGACATATGCTAAATCTTGATCTATTAGTTTAAGCATAGAGTAAGGAGTACAATCCATGATCTTCATACTCAGTATGGGGCCTGTTTATTTCAGGAACGGGATCAGTGATCAGGCGTGCAAAAGCTGCTCTGGATCATATTTTAGGGTATCCTGTATGGGACGTGGATTTGTAAGATCAAAATATGGCGACCAAGATCTGCTGCAGAACAAACAAGCCCATGGACAAGAAATTCTGATTGACTTTGTTTCTTGCCTATTGTCGCCTGCCAACTCGGTCAATTTCCCATCACAAATTCTTTCCTTTTACCAACCAGACAGCTGTAGCTGTAGTAGAGTTTTTCTAGATACATTGACTCAGGTGTTGACTGTGTTCCGTGAGTGCCCATCACCGTCAAATACACGGTACGACGTGGCACCTACACGTTCACGGTGTCGAAACGTTTCCATTAATAGGAAAGCCGGGTACCGTTTCATGTGAGTCACCAGCACTGGGTCATTGATTGGTAACCGGTCCACACCTGCCTCCATAGATGGGTCTCACTACTGAGGAGCCCAAAAAAGGGAGGGAAATAACGCAACGAAATTACGCATAGCAACCAGCCAAGTAGAATTCTGTGATTGATATTCCGGTCCTGTACTGTCTAACATCTGTGAAATCATTTCTCGAAAATGTGCCCAAATACATCAAATTAGTTCAATGCACTTTTCAGAAAGATGTTTTCATATACATGCGTATATCCGTATAGTGGCCGGCCCACAAAGTTTAAAGTTGCTTTTTTTTTCTAGAAGAAAGCCTTACTTTTAGTTGTTTATACATGACGCTGCTGCACAACGGTCCATGGAATATTACTGTCGAGTCATTTGTTCCAGCGGTGTGAGGTTGAGTACTTATTCATAGTTGAATTTTATGTCTGTATGCACTCAGCGCCAGGCCTAGCAACTGTTTTTCCCAGAATGCTTTGCGCACAGCCCGATTCTGGCCAAAGATTATATAGCGCTACGCGCAAGATGGATAACTGACCATAGGGCGCGTGGTAATCGGTATGGAGGTCGCCATTCTCCATACAAATTATAATACGATCCGCCATTTTGGTGTGCAACTGGTGAGTAGTTTGTACACAGGGACATATGGAGGCTGGACGCTTTATCAAAGAAAAGAGGAGTGTTAGGCAAAATTTTGGCCCGGATTTGATTAAAACCTATTGTTTATTGTAAATAGACATACATGTATTTGACATTGGTGTGAAGCAGCTAAATATGAAAACGGCGATATTTGTGGTTTTCTGGACCTACTTATTTGCAAGTCGCTGATATCATGCTATGGAAACTCTGTACGTGGAGCGCCTGCACAACACCAGAATGGCGCCCATGGCGATAACACATTTCAGGGAGAGTTCCCCATCTTGCGCGTAGCGCTATATAATCTTTGATTCTGGCTATTTTCAATAAGGTCCATGTTTATGACATAATTTGTGTATAGCGCCCTCGCCAAAAGGTTCATCTAACTTGGCTAGTACCTGACAGCTCCTTGGGCTGTTTTGTATGCAATAATGTACATACAGTAGTCATGTGTACAGTACATGAAAATGAAATGAGAAAAAAAAATTGCCATGCTGGTAAGATGGTGTCTGATACATTTTACAGCATATCAAAGACATAATTAACATCCATTATGATATGCCTTTTTCTCCCTTTAAACCGGACCCTTTTAGAATACAAAAAAATGTCAAATTTCCACACGCTTTCATTTTGAGAAATGGACTTGATGGAGCATAAACAGTTAATGGATCATTGACCATCACTTCCCTTCCCTGTGGAGATGGCAATATTTCAATTTGTCACATTTCAATATCCTCAAATTGCATACAGTGTCTGAGATACATGTATGAGATGCAGGTTTTATAATGGAAATATCATGGTCTCCTTAAAGGTATAATACATAAATATAAAAGTAACAGAACAGCACACACGCATTGTCTGATACATAAAATAATAAACCTGTGTAAATTTGAGCTCAACCTGACATCTGAGTCACAAGAAAATCATAGCCAAAAAACAACTCATTTTTTCTTATAAAACATAAAGAATGGTTTTGATCTTACCCCGAGATCAAAACTGTTTTAAGTCTTTGTTTTTACTAATTTCTGGATAAATACACCATTTCAGGCGGAAATATTTTAAAGGTATGTTTCTACCAGCACCATATTAATACCCCGAAAGTTGAAGGCTAATGTGAAGATTTCTGTTCGGGTATGTTACCAATCCTGAACTGTACCTTTAAAGATGCAATTTTTTGTTTTTGGCCCCAAAATGGGAAAAATATGGTTACATTGTCAAAATTCACTTTCCATCACAATTCGCAGGATGTACGAACCATAATTTAGTTCATTACTAAATTTTACAGTCAGAGAAAAAAAGAGAGATCTTTTTAGGGAGAGCATATTCATTTGATTGAGGCAGTATTCGAACCTGTGACCACTGGGTTAATGTACTGGTGCTCTACCAACTGATCTATCTAATCTTTCGTGATATTTTCGCCCATGAATCTGCATTTCTTTGACCAAAAAAAATCAACAAAATTATGAAGTTACCTTTAAGGTAGAGGCTGGCTTGAGTTGGTCTGTACTAAAGACCCCTATAGACACCACAACTCATTTTAAATCTAATTCCCATCACCCACCCACCCACCCGAATACATAAACGAAGCTCAGACATCTGATCATGCATACCAGATGTATACTCTCATCTCACAGTTCCAGATGCATTCTATTATCTACTTTGCCCGCGAATCAATTTCCATTCGTAATCCCAAACGTAGATACAAGATTCAAGCCGGCTAGAGCTGGCTAGAGCCCCCAGCCCTGGGCAAGTTTAAGCGAACCCCCTCCAGTCGGCCAGCCTCCAAAGCTGCAAACCGCTACATAATTACATAGAATTTTCAACCCCGGCCAGCATAGTAGGCCTCCATATGCCAAGAGTTCGCACAAATTTCCCCTTGGTGCAATTTCCCCAAGTAGCAGGCTTCCAACGGCGACTGCATCAGTTTTATTTCCTTACTACCCGTAAGTTAAAGCGGATGTGAGTATTTTGGCGCATTTCTGTTATAGGTACTGTCATACTTTTGTAGGAAACCAAAACTGAAATGTTCACAGATTTACCCATAACTTACAGAGCATAAAATTGGACCTGGTACAAACATACTGTTAAAATGTTTCCACCCGACATGCTGTATTTTTCCAGAAATGAGTATTAAAACAAAAGGCCGAAACAGTTTTGATATCGGAGATAAAAACCTCACAATAGCGCTCTGCACTAATGACGTCACAAAATCCCCGGATGTCAGACAAACATTGTCTCACACACGTAGCGTACATGCACGCGCATACACACACGTTTGCATGGTTGCAATGTTTGTCTGAGATCCGGTGCTATTTTTAGCGCAAGTGCGGAGTGCTATTGCAATTACCTTACAATGTCACGTAACAATTGTAATGGGTCTTTGCTGTTTTCTACTGTTTCCAATGATCAATTGAGTTGAACATTTCACAGGTTTGTTTTTATTTCATGACAAATCAAAATTATGAACAGACCGCAGCTGTTCTATCAACGTTACCAAAAGATGAAACTACCTTTAACGAAAAAAGATACCCATGATCTGTATAAAATTTGAATTTGCCTCATGGGAATGATTTTCCATAAATAAAGCAGCTCGTACATTTTGGCTCTTGATGTTTTTGTACATCTTCTTCTTAGTCTTTCCTTTTTAAACCAAATATCGCTACAAAGTGATAGCCATCAGGGGAGAAAATTGTACCTTCATCTTATGGGCAATTCCACAGTAACTTAAGTTATCTGTAAGTGACTTTGACCTATTCCTTGATCAATCATTCTTGAAAGACTCCAATTTAAAAACGACTTATTGGAAGTATACCACTTATGGTTTCTTGAAATGCATGCAAATATGCAAATAAAGAAGTAACTTATGTTACTAAATGTCCCAAAACCGTGGAAATGCTTTCATTGTAAGTATTCCTTGGCAAGGGTTGTGACGAGTAGTTCAGAGCTCTTTAGGGTTAGTGTCTTGGTGTTATTGAACTACTGATGCATTCACTGTGAGGAATGCATCATCTTGATGATCTGCATCCTTAAGACCTGTCCCCTGGGTTGCACGTCCGTCCCATTTGTAGCATCATACCCTAGGAAGAATGCTGCCAGCTCCCACACTGGCTCATACATCAGTGAATCGCTTTGCATGACTGATTTTTATCTTGTAAGCCCCTTTGGGTTTGATAACCAGCACAGTCCCCCCATGCCATGCTTTTCAGCTGTGTTGATCTTCACCTGGTGGTGCCCTGTAGTAGTGACAGGGTCTGTCTCATAAAGAGTCATCAGACAGTCACCTTGAGTACCAACTGAATCGCTTAACCAACTAAAAACAGAGTGAATACAAGTAATAAACTCCTGCAAACTGCTCATCAGCAAAAATAATGACCTGAAATTTATAAAAATGCTTGGACTTAGGAGGGCCTGACGCATTTCGATCCTAGCAGGATCTTTATCGTAGGCTGAAAAAACAGAGTGATTATTTTCTGCACTGGTGTCCTCTCTTGAACTTAGAGCCCTCATGTCTGTCCCATGGCTGATATTCACATAGTAACTCCTTTAGTCAGACTCACAAAGACTGCAAAGACTTCATGCAGGTCCTTCAAGCCCATAGACCTCTCTGCTGGGCTTGTCCATATGCTGCCCTTTATGCCTCCCAGGATGTAGGGCAGCAACTAAAGCTCTCCACTCCTGTCTGTCTTGAGCCAATCTCTGAAGTGATCCCCAGGTCTGGTTGAGGTTATAGACATTTCACTTTCCACGGTCCGTCGCCAGGTGTTCTTGGGCCGACCACGCCTTCTCCTTTCTTCTGGAGTCCAGTGCAGAGCTGTCCTCGTTATGTCATCAGATTCTTTTCTTAAGATGTGACCAAACCACCTCAACCTCCTCATCAGTGTATCTTCTGTGCTTTCCTGGTGGCATCTCTCATAATATGCGAAGTATACGTCTTAGGCTTTTGGTATGAAATCCTGACAGCATCTGAGGATCTGTTCTTGTCATCCTCCAACATTCAGAGCCATACAGGAGAGTTGAGAGGACGCAGCTCTGATATATCTTGAGCTTGGTCTTACCTTTGTATTGCTAGAACTGACATACATAATTATTACTAAGCAGCCCATCCATATGACAGGTAGAAAAACCAAAGATCCCAGCTCCGGTTCAGAAGCCAAGACTGCCTGAAACACCAGCATAATTTTTAAGTTCACCTTCAATCTCCCCCTTGATGACACTCTGTTGGTTGAATGAAAAGTCACCTTTCAGATTGTGAAGACCCTCTGTTCGGATGTACCATCCAATGCCTTCTCATTCCACATTTCTCAGTCCAACCAAGTTGGGAATTTTTCATCCAAGGTTATGATTGATGGCATCGTGTAATTAGTGGTGATCGTGTAAACCTGTGGTCACCTGGGTGCCAGGTCCATTCACATTTCCACACTGTGATCTAAGATTTCGCCTGATTGAGTGTGACTGAGGAAGAATGAATGCCAAGATGGATGCGGCAAAGTCAGTGGATGTTCCCTTGAGACAAAACCACCTGTCAGGGCTTGTTGATGTAGGAGGACTTCTCTGCTTCCATGACGTATCATGTCCCAAGGCAGGAGACAGTGACTACTCTTCAGTGGTCACCCGGGGTAGGCTGGAATCACATCCCTGCCTCCTGGTACAACAAAACACCACCGATCTGTCAGAATCAGTTATCATCCTGACACTCACCCGGCCTCACTCTGGCCAAGCGTCTTCCTCCTTAACTTGAGGAGTGTAGGCCTATCAAGTCTTCCCTAAATGGAAAGGATGTCGCCAGTATTTCATTTCATTTCATTTCATTTATGACCCTTCCATGGACCCACACATGTCAGCATCTTCTTTCTTTGCCCGAAGAGTCATGTCAGGTCACTCCCATGGCTGCTTGGCTGTTGGGGCACTTTCACTTTGCTGTCCAACTCTTCTACCGCTCTAACACATTCTGTCATACTCGTACAGCACCACTTTTTCACATCGTCAGCCCACGTTCTCATCGGACGTCCTCTGCCTCTTTCACCTTCAAAAGAACCATGCATGACTGTGTGCATTAGTGAACCTGTTCTTCTTGTCAAATGGCCAAACCATTCAAGTTTCTGCCTCCTTACTATTCCTACCAGAGGCTCATACTCTCCAATGATGGCGGTGTACCTTTTACTTAACGTAAACCTTAAAATATGACCATTCCATCCCAAACAACTGACACTGAGTATTTTCCATAGAGCTGTATTAAAATAACTAGAGCGTTTGCTCCATGTACAGAGTGATGCCTGCTGGGCGCATCCATGTTTGTGCACAAACCCATGGAAAACACAAAATGTGTTCGTCTTTTGTACATCTTTTTGCATATAATAATAATAATAATAATAATAATAAACCGTTTTTATATAGCGCATATCACAATCAACGTATGACGTCTCTATGCGCGTATTACTATTATCCCTGGTCATTGGGCTACAATTATTACATTCCTGAAACAATCTCAACTCCCTGGGGAGTATACAGCCCTGGCTGCCGTATTCAGCGCACAGAGGCTAATCAAACCACAAAGCCATTTCTACCCTCGCAGGTACCCATTTACACCTGGGTGAAGAGGAACAATATGTGACAAAGCGTCTTGCCCAGGGACGCAAGCACCATTAACCCACGGCTGGATTCGAACCCACAATCTGTAGATTTGACCACAATACTTTGAGTTCAACACGCCAGACCGCTAGGCCACAGCACTCCACTCCATTTGTGTTCTATACAGGTGCGTTATCGAAGCCCAATACGCCAAAAATCCGATGCGCCTTTGGTAAATTCTGTGCAGTGTGTGCACAAGCGCTGCACTTCTGTCAGTGTCAGTCATGCAGTGATTGCAAGCGTCATCAAGACGCGCTACCGGTATCGTTTGCACGCACTTGCGCGTTGCATATAGAGTACACTCTTCAAAAGGCATTCCAGTCAAAGTTTTCTTGTTCCACAGACACTCACTCAAATTCAAAATGACTGCACCCAGGACAACTCCAAACGTCTATGCACGGAGAACACAGAGCTAGCATTGTAGTAATATTAATATGGTATTTTTCCAACTCCCTGGTCATACCGTCATAGGCTTCTTCATCCGTGGACATCAAGGATGGATAATTGGAGAAGATTATATAAGTTTACAGTCCTCCTCCCATGTGCTGCTTCCCTAAGGAGCATTGGCATCAGGTCGTGACGAAACACTCACAGAGTAGATCTACCACAAACAAGATGACATTCAAGCCCGTAAGCAAGCCTCCTTGATTTGCATGTAAAATGTCAATGAGTGTCAGAGACCCTGTTTTGCGCTTGCTGTGGTATCTGATTATTATAAACCGGCACAAACAGGGGCTGCATGCTTTGAAACACATATCCAGTGCCGTGTGGAGAACAAGCACAGTAGGTTGAATATGTCTCCACAGGGAAATTCTAAAGGTGTTTAGGTCTCCACAAGGTTTTTGCAAAACTGATATTTGGAATTAACTCAAAAAGGAGGAATTTAAAAAGTATACTTATCCATCGCAAAGAGAAATATTTTAGGCCTAAAAGGGGCATTCGTTAGAAATTTCAACCCAGGAAAATGATTCTTGTTCAAATGGGAGAGATTTTTCAATATTGCTTTTTGGAGAGTGTTCATTTAATAATACACATGAACAAAGCTATGCCTCTACAAGGAGAGTAAGTTTGTTCATGGATGTGTAAGAAAGTGGACAGTTTTTGGCTAAGTGACTACACAAAATTCCAGACAAGTGGCAAACACTTTATAAAACAGAAAATATACCAACATCCTTGTCCATATTGTCACAGTTGTAGTTATCATAGAAAATATTGATATTTTACTGGAATCTCATAGTTCTATAGTTAATATTTTGAAGTTTCAATAATAACTAACCTCAGTGGCTCTTGAAAAGGTATATGAGCGTCTTGTAACTCTAGTTTACTGTTAAAGAGAAGAAACCATAGACTTAATAATAATTATAAATACTTAAAAAACGCTTTCCATGTCGAAGACATCACAAAGCGCTTAGTACTCAGGAAATTTCCTATTTTCAACCCTCTTCACTTCACTTTTCCCAAACTTTTTACAACCAAACTTTTTCTCAAGTTGAGGAGAAGATTTTGGAACTTTTATTTCCCGACATCTCTTGGGTTTGCGTGAAAATGTCATATATCATTTTGAACGGTAAAGACAGAGGAAAAAACAATTTATACATGTAAGGAGGGATAAAGACTCAAAAAGAGAAGAAAAAGATGGGGAGACAAAATTAATTAGCTTTGATCAAGCTGATATGCATCCGTCCCTATTGAATTGCCGCATTTTTTTTCACACACCGCCCCTTTTGGAAAATAAAGGATCCGCTACTGCGGTACATTATCTATTTTTGCATATTTGCATGCATTTCTAAGGAACCATAAATGGTCTTCTTGCTGATTCCAATAAAACGTAAATTTAAATTGGAGTCTTTCAAGAATGATGATCAAGGAATAGGTCAAAGTAACAGGTATACTTGGTTACTGTGGAATTGCCATTGTGCCATTATGATTTGATGTGATGGTCTTTATGTCTGTCTATGCATGTTTTTCATCAAGCCTGAGCACCAGGTATCTCAGTACAGTACCTAGATAGTATTCTAATGCATTTATAAGTAGAAGCTCTAGGAAAGAGATGAGTGCAGTTAGACGTTGCCCCGTGGCAGTATGATTGGAGTGCACAAGAGATACTCTCTACCATCAGAGCTTTTCATTTCAGCTGCCCACTCTAGTCTGGGCACATTGGAAGTCTTATGTATTGTACCTGCCGTACTCTTGAAGCACGGGAGCTCGCCGGAGGATACTTCGGCTGTGTGAGACTCAGAGAGAGAGAGAGTAGTGTCTGAACCTCCCTAGTAATGGAATCTGAATGGAGGTTGTGGGATGGTCGAGGCGGGATGCTCCGAGGGTAGTTCTCCTCCCGTGAACTACAAGGAGGCTGCACATCACACTCCTGTATTCAACATCAATGTCAGATCTAGCCTGATGTATCGTACCTCATCATCAGATCCTGAATGTGAAAATGCAAAATTGTCTCCCGCTAGGAATTTCCCGCACTTAATTAATGTTTTGAAACTCAAGCCAGTGAGATTATAACATGCCTTGACCCTATAATGTGGGCGTAAGAAGCCACACCTATCGAGAGAGACATGTTTGAGAATAATTCTTGAGATTAATGAAGGCACTGTGTGCTGAATAACCTTCCTTACTGAAAAGGTCACAGTGTTCACTGATCGATTTATCTTGGTCCAGGCATTCTGCTTCAACTCTTGTACCCTCAGCCATTCTCACATGAGGTCAGTTGAGTGATGAGATATATACCCCACCGCTGTTAGTGAACGATTGTGAATTTAAGAAATCACCTCAGTGACTGTTTCGATATCCCGCTTCTCCAATGTACAAAAAAATTGCCGTTGTTTAAAGGTAGTATCATACTTTGGTAGCATACTGAAACAGAAATCTTCTCAGATTTACCTATAACTTACAGGGTATAAAGATGGTGATGGTAGAAACATACCGTTTACAATTTTCGTTTTTCACTGTTTTCTCAAAAAGTGGGCACCAGATGGGACTGAAATTTTCACAGATGAATGTTGCTGTATATTTCTTGATATTTTTGCCCATGAATCTGAATGTCGGGTTTTCGCTATTTTCTTGTGACTCAGATGTCTGATTGAGCTCAAATTTTCAAAGGTGTATTATTTCATGCACATGTTAGATCAGACAAAGTGTGAGTGCTGTAGCCTGTTCTGTGACCTCTACCAATCATATTATACCTTTAAATCAGCAAAATCCATGAGCATTGTATTTCCATTCTCGTGCCCTGAATCGTGGTTGTAGAACATGTCCCTCTATTTACCTACATATGTCAGCGGAACTGGAAATAATTCCACAGTTTGGATTCATGTCCTACTCCTCACATTATATCAATGTTATTAGATTACGTGTCCATGCTCAGACGTTGCCACTTTCCAGTTTCCAGTTCAGCGTCAATATTTGATGTTGATGAACATGTTAATCACATCATGGGGCCTAGCACAGTGCATGCCTATATTGAATTTGTCTCTTTTGTAGACGGCCGCGATTCTAGAGCCAATACTTTGGGGGGCTAGAAGAACCAAAAATGTTGGGGAGGGTTTATAGAAGACTAACATTTTGGGGGGCTAGACCCTTCCCACGTGACGTCATCTTCTAACATTCGCTTCTGCTGTCTTATCAGGTGTAGAAAAGCAACCTATAGCCCTACACAGCATGTTTTCAAGTAATTGGCGCGTAATAACTGAAAAGATCCAGTATTTTCCCATTTTTTTTGCATTTGTTTTTTCAATTGCTATTGGGGGGGGGGGGGGGGGGCTAGACAAAACCCCTTTAGAACCGTGCCTGGGCTGCACTGTTCTGAAAGAAAAGAAAAAACGGGCCTCGAATAATTACAGCTTCCTCAATCTACACAAGTTTTCTGTTCTATTCATTTTGTTGTTAAAGCTGGCCTCAGCTAGGAAGCTGCCATACTTGTAGTCACAAATGTAAGACAATATTTTGATTTGACGAGTCAGATCGACCTGGGTGAGAAAATATCATCTTGTGTTGTTACAGTGGCAAGAGGACTTCAAATTGAACTGGAGTGTGTAATAACGACGGGAGTGATATTTGTACAAAGTGTCACAGTGGATCAGAGTGGAAAACCTACACTTGTCATAATGTGTGTTCTTCTGTGCTGTGTGCCTACTGTCTTCGTTATAGATTCAGATAATAATCTACCATTCCAGCCTTTGTTCTTAAGCCCCGCCCACGTGTGTTTTACATACTGCATGTGACCGAGTTTGACCGAGGCTTTCATGGTCACCTGATAAAGGTAGTATCATACTTTGATAGCATACGGAAACAGAAATCTCCACAGATTTACCTATTACTTACAGGGTATAAAGAAGGTGATGGTAGAAACATACCGTTAAAATGTTTCTGCCTGAAATACTGTATTTATCCAGAAAAAGAGTCAAACCAGTGATCTTTAAAAGATCGAAAATAAATGAGAAAAGACTTAAGAAATACTGAAGTCGTTTTTTGCTGTTTTCTCAAAAAGTGTGCACCGAATGGGACTGATATTTTCACAGATGACTGTTGCTGTATATTTCTTGATATTCTTGCCCATGGATCTGAATTTTTTTGACAAAAACCAAAGTATGACATTACCTTTAAAAGGAGTCAGACTCCAATTGGTCAATGCACAGTGTTTGATTGACAGGCCAGAAGGGTCCATTTGTGGCGGGAAGGAAGATCTCCGTGCAAATTATTAAAGAAATCTTTTCTTTCAAACATGGATCCCTGCCAAGTGATTTCTCGGACTAAGCCAATATTAATGAAGCCGTGTTTCGGGTAGGTAGGCTGTTTTTGCCCAGGCACGAGGCTACAGCTGATGTGGCAAGATTGTGGTTACATTTCTGAGGTTTCTACTCCTGAGAAGTGTTCTTATCGCCTGCTAACTTGCATTCACAAGTTGAAATGTAGAGGTTGAAATCTTTTTATGCTAGAGTCCATGACTTGTAGATGCGAAAGCATGGACACGTTGTGAAACTGAGACAATCCTCGTAAGATTGAGACAAAAAAACATCATTGGTTTGTTTTCAAGGCACTAATATCATACTTTGGTAACACACCGAAACAGAATCTTCACAGATTTACCTATAACTTACAGGGTATAAAGATGGTGAGATCAGAAACATACCATTCAAATATTTCTGCCTAAAATGCTGTATTTATCCAGAAAAAGAGTTAAACCAAATACCCCCAAAACAGTTTTGATCTTTTAAAGATAAAAAATACATAATTAACAGTGAAATGTTTTTCACTGTTTTCTCAAAAAGTGGGCACCGTATAGGGGCTGAAAATTTCACAGATGACTGTTACTGTATCTTTCTTGATATTTTTGCCCATGAATCTGCTTTTTTTTGTTGACAAAAAACCCCCCAAAATATGATAATACCTTTTATGGTCTCCTGGGTGATGTTAAATTAACCAGCTTGCTCAGACCATGACTAAATTACACAAGTACACATACAGCCCCTACCATAAAAACATGCAAATTCAATCTGTGCCAAATTCAGTCACTGTCCCAGTGGTCCATGCTTTCTGTTTTGTTATGAATATCATTATAATGTAACATAGCACTTAATCCGTCATTGATATTTGATACCCAGGGTGACATTCAGGCCTTTTTAAAGTAAAACCAAACATTGGAATGAAAAGCGTTATTCTTGTTATTCACCCATCCGACAAATTCAGATCTTGTAAAAGTGATTATAATATTTACTTTTATAAGAACATATAGATTGTTTGAAATCATTCAGATTTTTGAAATTGTTGATATTCATTTTTTAATAAGACGGATTGTGCCCCAGATTGTGACTTTGTTCTTGTTATTGTAGTTAATAATAAACTGCATTTGTATAGCGCATTATGAATCAAAGATTCCTCAATGCGCTTTACACAATATACTTAACCTTAATCAGTTAACACATTAAAAACCTATTATAATACTCATGTTTACATTATTCATTTAAAATCCATAACAAATTAATAATAGTAATATAATAACACAATACTAAATCAAAACAGGCCAGCTGAAACAATTAAATTACTTCTCGATCATGGTATTTTACATTAATGGCTGATCACATGAATGTCCTATTTAACCATCTGCTCAAATGGTAAAATGCTACACTATACAACAGAGCAACATGTTCATGAAAACAAGAGAAAAATGACAGCTGAAGATAAACAGCCCAAACAGAAAAACCACTTGAATTGTTTTACCCCCAGCCCATGGAGTGTGCGGAATTTCAGAAGAGCACACTCCAGCCATCAGATTTGGCTTCTGAGTAAATTGAATCCGAGTGGCAGATTGAACTGCCACGATCCGTAGGTCTACTCCGCCTATTAAAAAGGTCATGCATTCGCACTGTATCTGGACAGTGGAGAGCCAAATTCCAGTTTCTCCTGGGGCAACTGAGAGCAAAGCCGATGTTGGGAGGAGAGCTGACGGGAGTCAACTTGGAATGCCATGGGCTTAAGATGAAGGGTGCTAGGAGGGGAGGTTCTGGTACATTATGCAGCTGAGAAAAATGATAATCCCATCAGCAGTCCCTCTGTACATTTCTCTAGGCTACGGGCCTTTACGAAATGGGGCTTGAGGCTAGGCTTGGGATTTATTTTGCTCCTGCCATTTTGTGTCCTATGTGATGATGAAGCGCTTGAGATACATGGCGAAGCTGGGGCCTTTCTTTGGCTTTGTCATGTGGTCCAATCCCTTCATTTTGTTTGTGGCAAATTGTGGGCCTCATGGCGGTTGTGAAATAAGTCCAAGCCTAGCCTCAAGCCTGGGGTATTATAGATGTCACGAAGCCCTACAATCAATCGTAGGTCGAGTTACGAAGGATAACCCATCGTAACCTACGAGTTCTACATCTGGGGCTGCAATGCATCATAAGTCCTAAGATTGATAGTAAGTTGCGATGAGTTTGGTGAAATCGACTCCAAGTTTTGTAAAGGCCCATAATTACTAGGCCCATATAAGACATGTTTTCTTATAGTGAACATTTACAACTATTTGCGACTATTATGGTTTATTACACTGTTATTATTATATATTATGTGTATATTTTGCTGTTACGCTCGTATGACTTGGTAAAGTCTAAGGCTTTGTAGTGAAACCATGGTAACGCTTGTGGTACAAATCCCTGATTAATTGCCCAGACTTTGTGATTAGCATGGCATTATACCTCTAAAGGTTACCGTGCATGTTGTTGTACCTTCATTATGATCACATTATTGACCGATTTCAATGGCTGAGTCATTACTTTTCATTTATTCGTAGTATTTTTTTCTCTCCTTGCTGAACAGGAAAACCCCAGGTTACTTATCAAAATTGAATCTTTTACAAAATTGTTATCTGTCCTAAGAATCATTGACTTGTTTCTTCCTTAAGCATCATCCTTTATTATGAAAATTTGAAAACAAAACAGGTAAAAGAACATCTATAATGTGAACTTAAACAGGAGTAGCCAATTGTGTATTTTCTTTTTAGAGAATACAATTCCAAATTAGGTTTCAGTCTAGGAGCGAATCGCCTTTTCGAATCCTGCTCCCACTGGCGTAGACAGGGGGGGCCAGGGTCCCCCCCCCCTATTCATCCCCTAAAAAAAAAAAAAGAAGGTCTGAGGGCTCCTCCTCCTACCCCGCACCCCGCCCCCCCCCCCCCAAGACAACACCAACGTGCCTCAATGCTGGCGCGCATATTCAGTAGGCCTAGTGCATCCAATGCGCAGGCCTGGTCAAGCCGGTATTGGCTAAAATGTACATATTGGCCCCCCCTATTAAAAAATCCTGGCTACGCCACTGCCCGCTCCAGACATTTTTTCTGTGTTCACTTTTCAATGACTTTAAATTCAGTCAGTTTCCCTTGTCAGTTTCCCTATACCCACTCTAGGTAGTATTAAGTAAGCAATGAAATGTCTACAAGGTGGGCATGTGAACCTACAACCTTCAGTTTTCTAGTTTAAGCATCTCTCCATGTAAAATACTTGTGATTGGTGGCTGTGGTTCGATTCCACTTTATTAAACCTATGCGAGTGACAACATTTGATTTAAAAAAAAAATGTGTGGAGTTAGAAGGGCCTGACGCGTTTCGATCCTTGTAGGATCTTTATCGAAGGCCCTCCTATTTCCAAGCATTTTTCTAAATTTCAGGTCATTATTTTGACTGATGAGCAGTTTACAGCAGTTTATTATTTGCATTGACTAAAAAAAGAAGAAGAAAATATTTGCCATGTTTTGTGACAGTGCCGAACATTAGAAAAGTCCCTGTTAAAGTACATGTATCAAAACAATTCCATATTTTGTGCTGAAGCCATGAGTGAAAAATAGAACAATGTATTTTTAAAAGCTGTATGTTGAATCAAGCAATGTACCCAAATGTGCTTCAGCAATTTCTGTGTCAATAATTGTTTACAGAACCTGCTTACTACGTGCCACGCTATTACGCTAACATAAATTTGCCACTGATTAATAATGTGACCTTGTATTATTACCAGAATCAAATTAAATTTCGGCTTCAAATGACACCGCTCAGATATCGATCGGATGAAGTGACCCCATGCATACTGAGAACCCAGAATTAGGCCGTAATAAATTCACGCTTCATCTGGTGCAAGTGCTGCATGGGCATTCCAGTAATCTCTAAAATTATGAATGTCTCACCGTAGCCGCCGTCCTTCACATTTTGGTTCATGGGGTTTTTTTTTCATGTAACCGAGCCACTACCACGACCACTGGCTCTGCACTGGATGACTAAGCAGCATTCTCAACCCTACCTCCATACAAATACCTCCCAACCTCCCCGGCCAACCAGCCAGGCCGACGTTAGCCAAGACCTGACGCAAAATCGCATTAAGAGAAATCGAGAACGTACGCCAGCCCCGACCACCGGTGGTAATATTGATTCACTAATTACAACGTGGGATGTGTGTTTCCACCCAGTAGTGTGGTGGCTCACTGGCTGACGCACATGTGTACTGAGAGCCTTAATACAGTGCATGCATGCAGAGCGCGCTGAGGAATTAAAACCCTACAAACCCTTGTGATACGTCTATGAGACTACACAGCCACTGAATTGGACGTCGGTACACTCCACATGTTCACTGGACGGTCAAGGATTTATATTATCATCATCGCTTCTGTCCTCGAAGACAGCATCTCATGGAATTTTGTTGTTCTTGATGTTTCATCCCACACTTCCATGGAACTGGATTCTTAATTACACTGGAGATCGTTGCTCGGTAAGGAATAAGGAATTCTTTTGTCAATTTGATGGTTTGGAAATTCATCATCGACAGTGCGCCACACACTTCATGTTTGTAGTCGGCAGTTTGTGCACTGTTTGCATAGCATGTGATGTTAGCAGGTTTGTGTACACATCGGTAAATTGAGGCAGCACTGCCAGTGGTTCGTTGACAATAGTTTTCTTATTATGATTTCTTATTTACTCGTGTCAGTCCCATAGGTGCAATGCACTCATGTTCACTTGAAGGCATTCAGGGACCCATTAGTCAAGTGATGACGAAACTGGGAATTGGTTTTTTAATTTTCTTTTTACGAATGTGAAATTTCAGGGAGTCATTCTTGGAAATATATATGCTCCAGTAAGGAGCGAAATTTAATAGAGACGATGGCTTAGGTGGGATTAGAACTTACAACACAGTGTTTAAAGAATAATAAAAATATTATAAACCTAAGGCCCCCCAATAAAAAATAATAATAATAACAATTAAAAAATAAAACAAAATAGAAACAAAAACAGAAAACAAAAGAAATTCTAATTCAAGATGTTTTTATTTATTAAACAGAAACAAACAAACATTATGTGTAGCCTTGCTTAACACTTCCAATTACCTTTGCCACATAAAGGCAATGACACACATCCACATTTTAATTTTCTTATTCCATTTATTTTCATTTTTTTGAAATAATAGCATTTTATTCCACTTCACTATAATTTGGTAATATCATTTAAGCTGAAACATTCACTGTCAAAGAATTAAAGGATGATGTATGCAGATATTCCTTGATGAACACAATTTTTAATTATGATATTAATTCAAACCCAATTGTTGGTCTTAGAAAAGATAGAAAACATTTAAAGGGCTGCACGACTGCAACATCTTTCAGCTTGAATCTGTGTCACATTTCTGTCCTACATTGAAAGTGGTCGTTGTGCTTCTGATTTTTCTAATCCAATAATTCTCCCATCTTACAGATGAATATAATTTGGCATGCGACTTAATTTATTCAATTGTAAGAGAAAAAACATGTTCAGCAATAGATCATGTGTTGTGAAATCAAATTTTTGTTATAACAATTTGTTTAATTTTTCCTGTATATCTATTAGGGTTAACTTTGTGTTAGCCTTTGAGAAAGATCCTGCTGCGATCGAAACGTGTCAGGCCCTCCTAACTCCAAGGTTTAACTAATAATGTCTTGACATTTTAGTGGAAATTGTTTTTCTTTTTTCTTTGCATTTTTGTTGGGAAATGTATGGAAACGCTATTACCCTTTTCACAATGTTATCATTTATTCATATTGTACATGCGGGTAGGATGTATTTGCATTCTGTTTTGTATTTCGCTTGTTTCCATGCCAACATGGAATAAACGTCTGCTTCAGAAAATGATGCATTATCCGCTGTAATGGGGAAATGCACTTACTTAGTTTTTTTTCCCTTTTTGACATTACTGGGCTAGAATAGACAGATAGGTATTTCATGAAAACTAGTTAAAGTTTCATAAGGCGAGTTGGTTATATTTCAGAGCGGATATTTTCACAGGACTGCCGTGACTTCACCTGCAGGGGGTGTTTTGACAAATTGGCCGTCATTTTATCGCGTATTATAGCCACGGCCGGCCGAGTGCTAGTCGGGTAACACCAGTCCAGCCTATTTACATTGAACGTACAATATTACAATTAGCATGTGGTAGTTGCCACACGTTAGAAATAGTCACCCTATTACAATGCGTTTGCTAGAAAACGTATACCGGTACATTTTTTTGTATTTGTTCCCAAATTTTTCATCGCAATTTGATTCCCAAACATTACAGTGATCTTTTTTTTTTTATTGATTTGTCACAATTTCTATTTCTATTTTACCTGGTTTTTTTTTTTATTTATTATCAGTAAATTATTTTTGTAATACTGTTTTGTTTGTTTTTAATCATAAATTTTGAACGTATTTCTCAAATTATTCTGCCCCTCTAAACTTCAAGGCAACCTTTTTTGCCAGTAATTACTAAAAAAGCTAAATTAAGAAAATAATATTGATTGAAATTCTGTGAACCCTGTATTCCCAAAAGGTCAAGAATGATATCTAAAAATTAAATTGGTTTGTCCTTATCATAATTGTGATGAAGGAAGCATTGCAAGTCGGCCATTTTGAATGCTTCACTTCCATTGTCGGGATGAGGTTAACTGGCGTTCAGCCTTTGAGATATTCATCACCAAAGTGACGCACACATGCTCACACATTCCAGAATTTGTATCCTTGTGGAGACATGGATTTGTTCTCGTGTACTAATGAACACTCTCCGAAGAGCAGAATTGAAATTGCTCCCATTTGAACTAGAATCACATTCCTGGGTTGAAATTTCTATCGAGCGTCCCTTATATTGGGGAAACATATCTCTTTGTGACAGATAAGTATGTATACCTTTGAAATTCCTCCTTTTTGAGTTAATTTCAAAAGGGCATAGTTAGAGCGCCAGTACGGTAATCCGGAAATCGCTGTTTTGAATCCTGCTCCAGTCAATTTTTCTTTTTCTTTTTTACTTTTCAATGACTTTAGATTCAGTCAGTTTCCCTTGTGGTCATTTTATGATTAATCAGGGCTTGAAATATCCACTAGACCTTGGACCGAGTCTAGTGATTTCAGTGTCGGTCTAGTAAAGTGTGTACTGCACTAGTCCGGCTGTCTAGTGATTTTGTTTCCCTTTTCCATACAAAGTTTACGGTTTTCCTATTAAGCAATGCCACAGATCTAGTGAAAAAAGTTCAGGTCTAGTAAAATGCTTCTATTACTAGACCTGCTGTCCAGTGCTTTTTTTTCACAAAAATCGAGCCCTTTTAATTCCAAATATACCATTTTTTTGAAAGCCTCAATATGATGAATTTCCCTGTGGAGACATATTCATCATATTGCGCTCAGTCTCTCCACTAGGCACCAGATGTGGATGTCCTTTATATTCTTATCGTTAATTTGTTTCCTTTAATCATATTTTGATTGCACTAAACACAAAATTATTCCCTGGTGCAGAAGGCAAACCAAAAAAAAACAGGCGAGCATGCCCAATAGACAGGGACTATGGGCGTTTTCGAAACGGAGGCTCAGGCTCCAATACAGGCTCCGGCTCCATTTCATGAATCCATTCTAAAACAACGGCAAAAAACTAGAGACTTTTGAATGTATATTCTCTAGTATGAAAAGGAAAACAGAGCTTCAGCTTCAATTAAAAACCACAACCTATATTTTCAGCATATGGATGTCAGAGCTGGAGCCTGAGCCTGAGCCTGAGCCTAAGCCTCTATTTCGAAAAGGCCCTATGTTTGTCCATCCAAACCAACAAAGGTTAAGAAAGAAAGGAACCAGTCACAATGGGAGACTTTTGAGACGTTGGAGGCAGCAGACTGAAGGCTCCTTTTTGCTAGATCTGAGCATGCGTGCGCAATTGCGAGCATGCGCGTGTTGTTGTGCACTTGCGCTATCAAGTTGAAGACCCAGCTCCAAAGTCTCCCATTTGAAGCAAATGAATATAAGAGAGGAAAATGGCATAAACAGCAGCATGTGCAAATACTTTGTAGCATTAATAGGATCGTAGTAACAGGATTACACCAAACAAATTCAGAAAGGGCATCAGTTTGATTATGTCTATAAATTACATGAGCCTCAAGATGGTAAAATACAGCGACAGTGTGTCAATTTAAGGCGGGTCTCGAGTGAGGCAATGGTTAAAGGGATTGCATACGTTTGGTAATTTGAGCCGACTGTTTGTTTCAAACCAATATAATTGAATATATATACCATAAAACTAACCTGTGAAAGTTTCAATTCAAAAGGTGGTAGCGTTTTTGAGATTTTGGCGACAAACTAGAGCGGTTATTTCACGCCAGAGAACAGTTAGTCAATAGCTGAGAAGCGTTACGGCCATAACGCTTCTCAGATTCATAATTTTTGGAGATAAAAAGTGACATATTTTTCCATAACCGCGGTACTTCAAATTGAACGTTTCTCAATATGCATTATACTATCCAAAGCAGCTGTACTTCTCACCAAGTGAGTTTTTATTGCCATAAATTTTCAGAGTCATTACCAAACGTATGCAATGCCTCATAAAAGGGCCTGATTGACAAATTGGATTTTCAAGGCAACGTCATTTTTGAAACTTAAGCCATTTATTATTTGTTTTCCCAGGTTGGAATGTCCCTGAAAAAATCTGGTTGCAGATGCCTCAATGATACATGTCTTGCAGTATCCCCTATAAATCAGTGGTTGTTTTCCTTTTGTAAAGTTACAGTAGAGGATTGGTAACATATCCAAACAGAAATGTTCACAGATTCACGTATCACTTTCATGGTATGAAGATGGTGCTGGTAGAAACATACCGTTACAATATTTCCACCTGAAATGCTATATTTATCCAGAAATTAGTCAAACAAAGACCAAAAACAGTTTTGATCTCGGGGTTAGATCAAAACAATTCTTTATGTTTAATAAACAAATTTAAGTCGTGACTCAGATGTCCGTTTGAGCTCAAATTTTTCACGAGGTGTGTTATTTTATGTGCATATTGGATCAGACAAAGTGTGAGTGTGCTGTTCTGTGACCATTATCAATCATGTATTATACCTTTACCTCTGTCCTTAAATTTGAATGAATGAATATCCAGTTAAGAGACGTGAGCCGTATTCATCGCTGTTAGTCCTTGAGGTCAAATTAGGGATATATATCAAAGCACAAGGCATCGATCTCTTCTTGGCACTTTTAGAAAGCAGGGCAATTTCAAGAAAGATTTGAGGCTTTGCATGGTGA
This sequence comes from Astropecten irregularis, assembly GCA_963971285.1. Classification (NCBI taxonomy): domain Eukaryota; kingdom Metazoa; phylum Echinodermata; class Asteroidea; order Paxillosida; family Astropectinidae; genus Astropecten; species Astropecten irregularis. The sequence continues at coordinate 17,098,370 of OZ020244.1, read as the reverse complement.
CAATTGGTACGTGGATCGGTTTGCGGAAACACCATGTAATATTCGTTCGTACTTTCGCACTTTTATATCGTTCGCACTTCTCGCAAGTAGGTCTCAACGTTTCGACTAGTCTGCTCTAGTCCTCATCAGGAGACGAGGGCAATTTCCTCAGACTAAGCCTGACAATTCCTAAAAAGAAACAAATGTGAGAAACAGATTTGTTCAATCATGATATATGTTTCAGGTTCAATGGCCTGTTTTTCCCCGACATGGAGCCAAATAGAGAAACTATGGGCTTTTAGGAAACGGAGACTCAGGCTCCGGCTTCGTCTCTATCAGGGGTGGATCTAGCTTTTTGCTAAGGGGGGGGGGGGGGGTTTACCCGGAGTGAAATTTTGTAGCCAGGCACTTGGAGGGAGCGGAGCGACCAAGCCCGAGGGGGGGAAGGTGTGGAAAGGGGGTGTCCCCCTTCTTTGGTTGGGAGCTTTTTCAATTTGACATTTGATATGGTGCAATCTGATGCATACTTTAGTCATCATTTCTACAATTCTTAAATGCAGGATTGATGTACTAAAAATTTTTTAGGGGAGCCCAAGGGGGGGGGGGGGGTTTGAACCTCCTAACCCCCCCCCCCCCCCGTACATCCGCCACTGTCTGTCAACCATATGCTGAAAATGGTTGTGGTTTTTCATACCAGAGAATCTACTTCTGAACCGCAGTCAAAAGCCTCTACTTTAAGTTGCTAGGACTGCTAACCTTCATCGGGGAAATCTTATTAATTTCTTAGATGCAGTATCTTATCCCCAAGTATGTGATTGTGACTTACATGTACAACTTACAACCAGCACATTCAAATCATATTCATTTCAATCTCTGCTATCTACTCTACCCTTGTGTCATGTGTCTGCCCATACCCGCCTTTGTACACGTCTTTGTACACGTGTACATAAAATGTTTTTATTGATTTTTCTATCCGTACCTCATGATTTGTTTGTTAATTTTTTTGGGGAAAAAAAAAATCATAATTTTCTTTACGCATTCCTCAAACGTTTGCATTGATTTCTCCGCTGTAAATTTGCAACCGTGAATTATATGGTCTCTTGTCTTCTTCATTCCATTTTTATCATAACGGAATGGCGACCGGGGTATATATATGGCATGAAGCTAACTTAATTTAATGCAATTGAATTTAATGCAATTCTGATGTGATCTCACATGCACGGTGGGGGGGGGGGGGGGTTAGATAGATCTTGTGTGCTATACTGCATGCCGGCGGCGGTTACTCAAAAAAAGGAAATTGAAATGGTGAAAAGAAAAGCCTTTCTGATTGTGAAAATGATTTCCATGCCGCGGACATATAAGAAAGAATTTTGTCTCAGTCATGTTGTTATTTGCAGGTAGGTGATATTGCAAAACGACGGTGTGAACTGTTCAACTTTGATTGATTTCTGCGTCTGTCTACTTCCAAAATACATCAACATATGAAGTGACACATTGCTTTTTCTGTTTTCTAATCATGTTGGTGTAATTATTGATTGTGACCATAATTAATATCCTGTTCGCCACAATATCTTGTAGAAATAACATTCACTTCTTTTAAATGCCTATGGAAGTATTGGCCCTATATCTCATTGCAATTAAAGGTAGTATCATACTATGGTAGCATACCAAAACATAATTTACCAATAACTTACAGGGTGTTAAGATGGTGATGGTATGAACATACCATTAAAATTGTTCTGCCTGAAATGCTGTATTTATCCAGAAAAGAGTAAAACTAGTGTCCAAAAACAATTATGATCTTTTAAAGATACAAAATAACGGTGAAAAGAATGTTAAAATACTGTGGCCGTTTTGCACTTTTTTTTTTCACAAAGTGGGCACCGTATGGGACTGGGAATTTCGCAGATGAATGTTACTGTATCTTTCTTGATATTTTTGCCCATGAATCTGCATTTCTTTGACAGAAAAACCAAAGTATGATGTTAATACCTTTAAATAGACAGCCTCAAAATTCTTCTTTCTTTCACAAAAATTTCATCATATTTTCATGTACCGATGCAATGATGTTAGCTCAATCATAGTGCAAGGCACTGACCGTGTATACACTGTATGTCACTCAGGTATACACACTACACCCAAACCCACAGGCTTCGTACTATGCTGGTCTCAATGACAGATAACCATTCTTGTGCCCGGCAATATTTATAACACGGCGAGAAAAAGAAAATCAGCCTTTTCAAAAAGAGCCAGGGATGAACAGAAAGCAGTTTGTCCTGCGATGCCATGAAATATTCAATACCACCGCATTGAGAAAAAGACAAAAAGAAAAAAAGAAGCAATAGCTACTACTAGGACTAATGCAACTCATGTGTAAAAATCCATTCCGCAAAAGCCCCTCCGGGCAAGAATTCTTTTCTCTTTTTTTTTGTTCTTCCTCTTTTTTTTTATTATTTATCTTTTCGTCCGTTTTGTTGTTTTGATAACTGAATCGACTCAGCATTATTCCCTGTCTTTAGGGCGTTACAATAATAAAGTTAATTTGGCTTCTCGGGGGGATTCCTTCTTTAGGAACAAACAGCTCAATATTCGTGGAACCGAATTCATTAAGAACAGTCTGGCATATTGGGGTCCATGCACTCTCTGTCGGTCGGCTAGACACGGCTGTTAACGTCTGTTCCTTTTGTTTTTCATATTTCATCTCCATCAATCATCTGAATAATTAAAATGGTATTACTTAACAAATTGCAAAATCCTATTTAGAAAATGAGCAATTTTAGTTGAGAGGTTTATATATGTAAAGATGCGTCGTGGGCTTAATTTAGGTAATATGTTTGAGTGTCCATGATTACATATGCATAGGATCTGACTTGCAATGACAATATTCTGAAAATTTGAATAAGAGCAAGACCTGCGACCAATTTCATGACCCTGATTTGCACAAATATTTGCTAACCATGAAATTTCTGTCTTTTAATGAAAACAGGATTAACAACTGAATTTCCATGTGTTGTGTATCGCTTGTGGTTGTTCTTTGGCTGTTGTTTGCTGACCATGAATATCAAATGGTATTTGGTATTAATGGAATGGTGGTTTGTTGTTATATTGAGCAAGACATTTTGTGCTAAGCAATTTTTTTGTGCTCAGCATCTCTATGAAATTGGGCCAAGTGAGCTTTGAGAGATGGACATCCAGTGAAAAATGCATCCTATGTGGTGTGATGTTATGTGCAGATAAGCATGAATTGGTAGATGGTAGTGACATCATTCTGATATTGCTCATGAATTAGAATTAGAATTAGAGATTTTATTGTCTGCATAATAATACAATACAGAAATTTTGTTTCCATTGGCACATTTAAAATATATATATATATAAATACGATCAAATATGAAAAACATTCCACAAAAATTAAACAATTAAAATTACAAAAATTACACACTTCAAAAGACGAAATATTCAAAGTATTAAAATCCACAAGAGCGAGCAACAATCACACAAATAATTACCCTATTTACGAACAACAAGAGTGTTGAATAAATGAATGGAGTTGGGAACAAAGGATTGCCTATAACGAGTAAGGTTTGTACGAGGAACACAAAGTCTAAAACCAGATCTATTAAAAACAAAACAGTCAAACAGAGGATGAGTTGGGTCAGACAGAATAAAATGGGCAGAATAGCCAATGCAAGATCCAAACATGAATCCCTGTTTTTTTGTTGGGACGTAAAACCCCAGAGTAATATTCTGGGTAAAACCCACGGAATCAGGCAGGGACTGAAAACCCAATCCACTTGTGAACCGAGCTGGACTTGAACCCGGTCCACAGAGGTGAAAGGCGAGGAGAGAACCGCTACGCCAACCTGACTCCCCTTATAAAATAAAAAAAATAGTATACAAAATACTTGAAGTTACGAGAGCCAGACGTTTCGATTCAAGGAGGATCTTTCTCTTTCTTTCTCTCTCTCCTGAGGACGACTAGAGCACACTAGTCGAAACATTGAGAATCCACTCTCATCGGTCCTTTTCAGGACCACACATCTCCCTTAAAAGAGTATTATACATGGTGTCACCGCAAGACTTAGTCATTCGAGGATCTTTCTCAAAGGCTAAATCTTTTTGTTCAGCCTTTGAGAAAGATCCTGCTAGAATAGTGCTCCGCACTAATGACGTCACAAAATCCCCGGATGTCAGACAAACATAGTCTCACACAAGTACACGTAGTAGCACGTGCGCACTCACCACACGTTTGCATGGTTGCAATGTTTGTCTGAGATCCGGTGCTATTTTTAGCGCAAGTGCGGAGCACTATTGAAACGTCAGGCCCTCCTATTAACTCCAAGCAAATTCACTGACCGGCGCACATTAAGTATTTTCCCCCTAGAACATGTTACTGTGTGCGCACACAGATTGAGTTGTCATATCCAACACGCGTTAATTGAATTAACGCCATTAATGGGATGATTGTGCCACATTGGATTGGGTTCTAATGAGATAAGACACTTTTTACCTGTGGCAGTTGGAGACGGACTGCTTAAAGTGCATTATGATGAAGGAGTTTTGAAGTTGCATTGGGGATGCACTGTTGTTTTAGTAAAGACACAGCCCCAGGTCCCCTTTTCAAGAATAATTATCATTGAATACTTCTGAGTGGCAACCTGGGTAGGGATATATTGGAATGTCGTAATTGGATAGCTGTAATGCGTGATGTATTTGACAGATTCACAGAAGTACTGCCAGTTGTAATTTTGGTTTGTATATTTTTTTTTTTTTAGGGATGGAGCGCAGAATACATTGTAACTCTAGACTGTATGTTGGTAATTTGCTCTTTTACAATTTGCTGTGGAATTCTATCTTTAGTCGTGTCTTGAGTGCATCTCTTATATTTTCTCTGTCTTCAGGACTAGATTTCCATCACAAAGCTTTGCAATTCATGTTTGAGATGAATAGGTATCGCCATAGTTACTTGTTCTGTGACATGACTCTTTCCTTAGCAATTAAAAACTGGCATGCATTTCAAGATTTATCTAATATAATCTATGTGCATATATTCTACTGTGCATTATCATTATCCCTGGTTATTAGGCTACATTTATATTCCTGAAACCATCTCAACTCCCATGGGGAGTATACAGCCCGGGGACCGATTTCACTAACGCTTTGCGATCATCGTAAAGGCCAAATCCATCGCTAAACGGAAAATTGCTACGCAAAGTACCGATCGATTTTCTATCACACAAAGGCTTATCAAGCACAAAGCTATCTCTACCCTCATAGGTACCCATTTACACCTGGGTGAAGAGGAGCAATTATGTGACAAAGCATCTTGCCCATCTTGCAAGCACCACAAACCCATGGCTGGATTCGAACCCACAATCTGTAGATTGACCACAAGATCTTGAATACGACACGCCAGACCGCTATAGGCCATGGCACCCCACAAAATAATCTTATGCCGTTTGTTAAAGAATGTGAAGCCTTCTCATAGTATTAAGCCTTGTCCAGTTGTTTTGGTCTATCCTTGTTCATGTAGTTATAAAAGCATATCTATGGATAGCATTGATTTCTAATTGCACTGGGATCATTGTCAGTGATCAGTTGCGTCGGTATCCAAAACAAGATTTCTGCTATTGTCAGCATGGACGTTGATTTCAATGAGATTTTCCATGCCTTTCTGTTGGCATTTGTGTCCCATACATATTATAATGCATATTATAATGCCGTCTAGACATTTTGTTGTGATTGTCTGATCTTGGAATATTCTTAACCATCTTGTCAACTTACAAATGCATAAATTGTCTGGAGTTTGGATGGTCTGAGGTTTTAATCCTAGCAGGACCTCTTTCTCAAAGGCTAAATGACAAGAGGACAAGAAGGGTAATAATAATAATAATAAACCGTTTTTATATAGCGCATATCACAATCAACGTATGACGTCTCTATGCGCGTATTACTATTATCCCTGGTCATTGGGCTACAATTATTACATTCCTGAAACAATCTCAACTCCCTGGGGAGTATACAGCCCTGGCTGCCGTAGGAGGGTGGGGATAGATAGGTCAGACAAAGAGGGGTTACATAACAAAATCTGGAATTGACGTGGGTATCTGTCTTGTTTTGATTCAGCTTCGATTTTATTTATTTCATTGGCATTGCAGTTTGTTGTTTGTTGTCTGTTTTTCTTTTCTATTTTTAGAGTGAAAGGAAACTTAGATCATTTGCTTAGACGCTATCTTAATAAGATTTTCAGTTTGTAAACAACTTATGCACACAATATCTGAGTTAATTTCATTATACATTATCTTATTATACAAAGCTTATCTTTTTTTTCTTTAAACCTTTCAATTATCAGCGTATTTTGTTATGTATTTATCGGATCGTTGTGAAATAATTCAGAATAGCCTGAATGCATGGAGATAACATTTGCAAACCTCCCCGCGGCCTCCACCTTTGATTAAGCTTAACAAGGCTTGGTTTCATGTCCGTGAGAAAGGTTTGGAGCCGTCTCCACATTCTGCTCCGTGCTTTATTAATCAATCAGCATTCGCTGGTAGACGTTACATATAAATATGCTGCAGCACCATCAAGGCTACCAGCACACGCTTCATGTTAACCAGGGATTATACTTAACCTCATTTTGCTGTAGCTTATTATAGGGGGAAAGCATGAAGACTTATGGGACGTGGAGGGAACTTTGGGTTTTGTAATGAGGATTGAGGACTTGGATTCGTTCCTTGTGCCTATTGGGCGTTTACGAAACGGAGGCTTAGGCTCAGGCTTGTGAATCCATTCTAAAATAACTGGTATCAAAATAGAGGCTTTTGGTTGAGGTTCGGAAGTAGATTCTCAGGTTTGAAAAAGAAAACAGATCTTCGGGCTTCAGTGAAAAACCACAACCTATATTTTCAGCATATGGATGACAGCCGGAACCTGAGCCTGAACCTCCATTTTGTAAACCCCCTATGTATCCAAATCTCCTTCAGGCCCTTTGCAACCAATCTTCCCTTCCTCCTCAACATTTTTCAACTTTCAGATTGAATTTTTAAAGATGTAGGCTTGTATTCTTCACGATTTTGCCCAACAATTTGATTACTTGTATTTAAAATTTGATGTCAGCACCGTTTTTTTCAAATTACCTCCCTATTTCTGTGCCTTCCAAAAGAACATTACAAGTAATAAACTGCTGCAAACTGCTCATCAGCCAAAATGACCTGAAATTTGATCTTCCAAAAGGAGGCGGCTTAAAAAATGCCACCAATGGTCAGATATTTACAAGTCACTCATCATGTAGTAAATTTTTTTCTTTTTCCAATGAATTGAAATTGGAATTCTTTTGCCATATATCTCAGTGGAAGCTTCTTTGGGAAGTCTAAGAATTTAATTAATTCCAGTACCCCCAGCTCCATTATTCTCTACGTCTTTGTTGTTGTCCACCTTTGATGGTCAGAGATAGAGGAGCCTACCCCAGGCCCCTCTTTTTCTGACCATACATGCCTTACCCCCCCCCCCCCCACTGTCCTGATCCTCTCATCCATTTAAATAAATCTTTACTTGAATTTCTTGTCCTCTTGTCATTTAGCCTTCAATAAAGATCCTGCGAGGATTGAAACACGTCATGGCCATTCTAACTCCAAGCAATTTCAGAAAAATCTAAATCTTATCGTCTGCCCCAAATTTGAATTTGAAACATGGATATGGCACCCTGAAGACTTAGAAGAAACTCATCATATCGTGAGAGTTTTCACGAAGAGACAAATATCTGTGAACATTTATTACTCCGCAATTAAGTGGTCTATCAACTTTTAATTACAGGTAGTACATCAAGTAGTTTTCAGCTTAAAAATTGGTATATAGATATAATAAACATGCCCTCTAGAAGTAGACATTCTTCAAGTTAAAAAAGGCTTCTGACTGCCAAATGAACAAAGATAATTGACACCACCAATATAGGACTGGATAGCTCAGTTGGTTGAGTGCCTGTACGGTATTCCGAAGGTCGCCCGGTTTGAATCCCGCTCCAGTCAATTTTTCTTTGTTCATTCTTCAATGAAGTTAAAAAAGGGTTAAACTTGAAAGTTGATTTTCTCATAACTAGTATGTTTCAGCAACAAGTGGGTTAAATTTGTTTCAGGGAAAATGCTGACGATACACCTCCACAGTATAAATTCAAGGAAAAGTATGCAATTTTTTTTGAATAAAAGAAAAAAAGAAGCATCAGGTTTATTACTCCTTGAAAGGATCCAAACATCAGGTTAATCTTCCAAAGCTTTTACAGATAGGGATCCGTCCATTAGCGCTTTTAAGCACTTTCAAGTCGGTTATGGGACGTTCTGATGCGTAATATGGATATCGTTCTGCTGATATGATGTCGCTAGATTAAGATTAAGTCATGCATGAAACACAGAATGGTTTCTACAAATGCGAGCCAAATTGTGGTTGTAAAGATGAAAATTTGCAAAAGCAAAAGCAATTTGTGAACAGAATATGGAGAATTCAAATCATGCAGGAGACTAAGTAGAATTGACTTGTTGAGTGAGTTGAGCGTTTTTCTTCAAGTGTACAAAATTTATCAAACTGAGGGATAAGTTGTGCCTCAACACACATTATTATGGGCATTTGCACAATGAGGCTTGAGAATAGGCTTGGGATTTCTTTTGCTACCGCCGTTTTGTGTCCTCAATGAAATGAAGGGCTTGATATACATGGTGAAGTCAAAATTGTTGCCTTTTACAAAATGGTACACAGTTTTATCCATGTAGGGGAAACAAAGAATTTAAAGGCATATTTTGTATACTCAATGGGAGACTTTTGGAGAACCGGTCTTGAGTCAACAGCGCACGCGCAAACCATGCATGCACAATTGTGAGCACGCGCGCGTTGTTTTGTGCGTGCGTGCGCTTGCGCTGTTGACTTTAGACCGGTTCTCCAAAAGTCTCCCATTTCTGATAGATAAGTAATTTTTGTAGCCCAAAACAAAAAAGCATGGCAAAATCTTTGGTAATTGTCTCATACTATCTGATAAAATGGTATTAAACAAAACAATGTTTGGTCAGCATATTTTGTTACGTATTCCCGGTACTAAAATGCACATCCTCTCCCTAAAGTGATATCAATCTTCCTCTGTGAGCTTTTAAGTCTTTTCCCCACTGCATTACATCCCAAATAGCCATTTGTGAGTTAAATCTGATAATATCTGGTACACAGACTTCATAAACACCCCAGTTTGAATTTCCCAGACTAAAGACTCTGTTGCTATATCACAGGGTTTTGGAGCAAGCTTTTGCATAGCGATACCCATCTCTGGAATGGACTGGTTCCTTTGTGCCATTCTTATTCATTATGAACAGTGCATTGGTACAAGACGTCTGTTATGTATAAACCAAAAGCTTGTCCCGATTCATGCGATATAGCAACAGTGTTTTTAATCTGGAGAATTTAGGTTTTGATGTTTACGTACAGTGAAAGAATTCAGTGTTCCAGATATTGTTCAATTTTAACTCTCGAAAGGCTTATTACATCTTATCCAATAATATCAGATGACCAATCTGATGGGTTCATTTTTATAACAGTTTGCAAGTGCAGAGAAAAACATATTTGCATTCTCTGACATCGAAATTACCTCATCCTTTGTACATCAAATTCATTGTACAATCAGATCTGCCCTCCTTTTGCCATCACAACATTTTGTTTTCATTATTAGGCCTCGCTGGCTACCTTGAGTTTCTCTCAAATCGATTTGTTGCACGCATTCTCCAATTACAAATCAATCATGGGGTTGTGTTTGTGCATGGGTGTTGGTTGTGGTTCAGCAAGTTGCCGTACATGCACAGGGTCAGTCGAAGAATGTCTTCCCTTCTGTTTTTTTTTTATATTTCTCGATTGAACAGACTTCTCCGGGTCATATTTTCACAAAAGATGGCCAATAGAGACCTAAGCCCTTTTCCCAAACCTCGGCTCCGGCTCCGGCTCCATCTCTGTCATCCATACGCTGAAAATATAGGTTGTGGTTTTTCATTGAAGCTGAAGCTCTGTTTTCCTTTTCAAACCAGAGAATCTACTTCCGAACCTTAGCCAAAAGCCTCTATTTTGATGTAACCTGTTATTTTAGAATGGTTTCACAAAATGAAGCTGGAGCCTGAGCTGGAGCCTGAGCCGGAGCCGAGGTTTGGAAAAGGACCCTAGTTTGCCAAGCTGTTTAGTAGGTCAGAGGAAGATTTCCAGTGACAGTGTTAGGGTTATGTTTCCATTTTCCTGGTCCACCATAGTTTGGGGGAGAGGGGAAGTGCGGTAAGGCTATTAGCTGTTATATGAGACTTCTCACTCCGTTGCAAATGGCCATTGCTTGGATACAGGACAAGATGCAGAGGGGAAACCACCTGACAGAGTAAAATGCTTAGCCACGGAAGATTGATTGGGGAAAGCCGTACCGCATGCAAATAAAGTGGGTCTTTGAGAGTTTGCCCCGTAGGTTCAAAGAGGGATTTAACTTCATTGTGGCTGTGTGTGCTGTGCATTACGAAGCACTTGTGGAATACGCTTCCGACTATTTCAAAGCCTGATGAGGCTGGCCTCTGCAAGCATTTAGAGGTTGCATGACTTCCAGAACGGGCATTCAGTCTGACGTTCTAGGATTGAATTCCAGATTCGGCTTGTTTTCTTACCCTCCTGATGACATCAAGGATGTCATCCGGTTTCCATCCATGATCCACCGTCCTCAAAATGCCAGTGCACCCTTGTGTCTGCGGGGTCGCTCATCCGTGCATCTGTGCCTCAATTCCTCCGACCTTTTAGTTGACTCTGCGAAATCCCCAGAGGTAGCTAGATGGAGTCAACCTCAAACCTGATAATGCATGTCGTCGGCCAAGCAGTTCTTCTGCAGAAGCAATTTAATTTGTCGCACAGAAACCTTAAGGTCATGGTCATTATAAGACTCTGGAGAGAACGTCTTGATGATGGATCAGAAGATTGAAGTCTTAAAGGTCTTGATGCGGGTTTGGGGAGGAGGCGTTTGACTCTGTAAATACGCTTGACTTGTCGGATGAGAGAGCTTAGAGCAGTTTCTTCAAATTCATCCCCATTTTATCATTTTCTTTTTGATTTTTTTTAGCAAGACAGCTGTAGGCCTACCAATTGAACTCCCTAGATAATTTTGTCCTAATAAATCTGAGATATAGATACAAAGTCGTATCCCCCATACGAGTGATCCCCCATGTACCGTTCCCAGGTTACAGCATTGCTGCGCGTATCGGTGAAATGATCCTTGGGGTATGGCAGTGTGTGCGTGGTTTCATGGCTTCTTACTGCCAAACTAAAAAGATAATTGACTATTGGGGTCACCATCGACATAGGGCTGGATGGCTCAGTTGGTAGAGCGCCTGCACGGTATTCAGGAGGTCGCCGGTTTGAATCCCCTTCCAGTCAATTTTTCTTGGTTCACTTTTCAATGACTTTAAATTCGATCAGTCAGTTTCCCTTGTGGTTATTTGATGATTATTACTAAACTTTAACGTCATTCATGGGTTGTCATTGCCTTTTTATGATACTCCATTAGCTGATTAGAATTTGTGTGAACTTCCATCCGTTCATTCATGTTTTATTTGTATGTGTTGTCTCTTTGCCATGTCTGTTCTTGATTTTGTCTGTCTGTATGTCATGTCTGTCCATAGGCTGTTCCCTATAAGCCCTGGCTTCCCAGAAACAGCCTCCATACTTATTTTTTCCATGATGCTTCTGCTGCTGTTCTTGTTGATCCATGTCTTTATAACTTAAATCAAATTTTCTGTTTTAAATTTATTTCATGGAATTAATCACTTCCTTTGTGCTTTATTATGGAAATTAATGTGAATTTAATTGAATGAAATTAAAATTCTAATTGCTGATCAGTGTCATTAGTACTTACAATCAATGGGAGACTTTGGAGCATCGGTCTTCAAGTCAACAGCGCACGCGCAGGCACGCGCACAACAACGCGCGCATGCTCACAAATGCGTGCGCATGCTCAGAGATAGCAAAAAGAGACTTCAGTTGACGTCTCAAAAATCTTCCATTAACATGAAAAATTAAAGGACAGGCAAGCCTTTCAAAATCCTCAAGCCCTTTGATGGTCTACAACTTTATGTCAATACAATCAGTCCTACCTAATAAAATTAGCAATTTAAAATTGAATTACCCGCGGGCCATTGCTTCATTAACTGTGAATTAGTTTTGTTCTTGCTCACGCTTATCCAGTGTTAGTAATACAAGGGTGCTTATGTGTTGAAGATGATGGCTGGAATAAGAAAAATGAATCACATTCTGTATTGCTTGCATAGTTGCCCTTTCCATATTCTTGTTTTTTTTTTTACAATGGAATTTTTTTTCAGAAGCTCTTCGGTTAAAGGTAATATCATACCTTGGTTTTTGTCCCCAAAAAATGCAGATTAATGGGCAGAAACATCAAGAAAGATATACAGTAACAGACATTTTGTGAAATTCTCAGCTCCATACGGTGCCCACTTTTTGAGAAAATAGATTAAAAAAACCAGAATTTTAAAAATATTTTCACTGTTATCTTTAAAAGTTCAAAATTGTTTTTGGTCAATGGTTTTATTCTTTTGTGGATAAATACAGCATTTCAGGCAGAACAATTTTAACAGGATGTTTCTACCATTGCCATCTTTATACCCTGTAAGTTATACGTAAATCTGTGAAGATTTTTGTTTTGGTTTGCACCAAAGTATTTATACCTTTAAGTACCGTAACATTCCCACATGCCTCATAGGGACATTCATGCAATTTCTAGAGGAGAGTGACTGGACCGAGTCGGGCCCGCAGACTTGTTTTTCAAACTGCCTTTTTCGTTTCCTCTGGGGACTGAAAATGGAGGGAAAAACCAAGACGGATGAGGTGAAATCGAAGGAGGGAAAAGCCTTTTTCTTTTGTGGTAACATGTTTACTGGAGGGTTTCGTGTTACCATCTGCTAAATGCATGTCACTGTGCGGCGCTTCCAGCGACTGTGATGAATCACGGCGAATTTGCAAAGTGGATTCTGAACGTAATATTAAAAACGGGGAGTAATAGCTGGGGAGTGTAAAGGACCGTCTCCTTGTGGAGATGATGTTTATGTTTGTCTGTTTGTTTAATTGTTAGCTTTGATGTATGGTTTTGTTTCTTATGGAGAGTTAAGTCTTGAGACTAAATTTTCCAGCATTCTTTTTATATCGACATCCAAAATGTCAGGTTTATTCTTTACACGAACCTGACGAGCGGTTCATGAAGTTGGCCCTGCATGTATCCCCCACAGTATGTGGCGGAGCGTAAATTCTTTTGTTGCCACACAAAAGGCAGGTAGGGACACCGCAGTAATGGCGGATGTTTTGTCATGCCATCAGATTGGTATATAGACATAGATAGCTCTTGAAGAGTAATTAGGGTAATAACTATGCAATTAGCAATCGTAGTTATAAAGTAACAAGTACTTCGCTTTTGTTCTTGTGTGGTGCATTAATGTTGCTTATCAAAGCGTAACTGTGGAACGTCGCTATTTTGATATACCGAACATCATCCTTGGCTCCCAATTTTTATGTACAATGTATCCAGGCCTGATGAACATTGTTCACTATAATGAAGACCACTATAACAAACGATTTCTGTGGATTCCTGGCGTGTTCATGTAATAGCGGCATTCCACTGTATTTGTGAGATTGGCATTTGTGAGTTTGGGACAAAATAGGGTCAGGATTGGAAACCATGTACAAAACCAATGGAGCTGCTGCCAAAAAGTTGAAGTCCAAACAAAAGAGGAACAATAGGGGGCTCACGATTGGAGGAGTTAACACACTTGTGTGTGTTGGTCCCCATTAATATTATAGTTAACATTTTAATAATAATACTATGGAACACGATGCATTATTCTGAAGATTAATTTAAAAACAGCTCACTATCTGGGATGTACACTGTATAGCCATCTTTGCTTGGCCCATTTTCCACACAGGCTTTGCAGGTCAGTCTGCCCATTGCAGTAATGTTTCAGACGGACCGATTGCCCAAAGCACACAAAGCTGCACGCACTGGACAACAGACACTGAAAGCCGATACTGAAAACCATTAAACTGAGTGCGTGATTATGGGCATCTGCTGTTAGTGAATATGGACTTTTCCGCTTAAGGTTAGCAGAAAACAATCAATGAGACAATTGATTGAGATGTTCCATTGGGGGTGATTGTTGTTGCTGGGATACTGTAAGGAACGTTTGTGTAGGACATCAGATTTGTGAAATTTTCAAACCAGATGAAAAATTCATTCCTCTTTTGTTTGTGGTGTATGTTACTTTGAAATAATGAAATGTACTCCCTCCAAAAAAAAGAAAACAGCGAGCGAGCTAAGAAAGAAAGAACCAAACAAACAGACAAATACCCCATATCAAGTACACAAACATTGGACAAACAAGAAGAAGAATAAGACATGCGGCCGATTTCACTAAAATTGATACACAAAGTATAGCGATCGATTTTCCGTTTAGCGATGGATTTGGGCTTTAGTGATAATTGCAAAGTGTTAGTGAAATCGGCCCCAGGGCCCAATTTCATGGAATCCGTTACGGTACTATTTTTGTGCTTATAGGCACTGCTACGCTTGAAATCTATTTCATGGAATCCGTAAGCAAGACTTTAGGCGCTTATCAGCTCGCAAAGAATTTCTAGGCTAATCTTGTTTGTTTTTTTCTGCTTACACACTGTCATGTGCTTTTTGCAGAAAGTCCATGTTTAGCGTATAGCAAGAAAGAAAACTCTCCCGTGAAATATTACGCTATTAACTGGGCGGTAAGCAAATAAATTGCTATCGAAGAATTTTTGCTTATGGTAACAGATTCCGTAAAATAGGGACTAGACCAGGGGCCATGCAATTTCACGGCACTGCTAAGCACAAACATTTTGTTTAGCACAAAAATGTCTTGCCCAATAAAACAAACCACCTTTAAAAATTGCATTTGATATTCATGGTCAGTCAACAACAGCCAAAGAATAATCACTTGTAAGCGATACACAACACATGGATATTTGGTTGTTAAACCTGTTTTTAATAAAACAGAAATGTCATGCTTGGCGAATTTTTGTGCTAATTAAGCAGCTGTATGAAATTGGCGTTGGGTTCTTCCATTTGTAAAGCTTGTATTAAAGCGTCTTTCACCATGGATTTTTCATCATCATGATGTACAATTAAACTCTGACCATGTGGTCTTTCTTTGGCTTGGGTTGACCTAATAAACACATAGGCATCGGCATGATGATATAAGGATGCTCCAAGCATCTCCTACTGACTGCATACTGCATTGGAATTATCCCCCGGCCATTGTTAAGCAGTACCTGGTATTATGATAGTGGCAACCGGCCGTGAAGCCCCATTTCCTTGAGGTGGTAACGTAATACGTCTCTTTTGTGTTTGTGACTATCGCGTATTTTGCCCCGACAGTGACATCGACGGCGGCGGCGATGCACGGAATAGCATTAATACACGGGGGATATATGTGAGTGATTGCAAAATGCGTACCGTGACGTCATTTCTCATGAAATATGCAGAGCGCGCTCCTTTTCTTGTTTTGAGACCGTGACCGAGACAAATAATGTTGTAACCCAAGTCTTTTGTGCATTGGTATTATTTAAGTCAGCCTGTTATATTATGTCCTCGTGTCATTTTGAAAAGCTCCTTGAAAAGTCTGCCAGCATGCCAGACTTGAAGTGTGCATATTTGAAGGACCGTCGCAGTTTTCATTTGGATATAATATTAAGGAGCTCTTCTGTGAGAAAAAAACTGAAATTTGTTTATTTGAAGTGGCAGCAGTTTTGAATGATCAGGGGCATGAGGCATTTGAACGAGTCGTACACATTAGTGATTTTTTTCAGCACTTCATATTAGAGAAGGCTTTAAAAACAAAGGGAAACAAACACGAACCAAAGCCTTCTAGAAATACCAAGAAAAAGCCGACATTCGCTTCCGTGGGATTTCCACTTGCGGTAAAAATACAAACGTGAGCAGGTCAAAAATATGCAGTTCGTCTCTGCATGTGCAAGGGCACAGTCAAGGCCGTAGATCTCCCCATGGCCAGACATTTGTCACCATTGTCGTCCAGACAGCAGCATACAGGATTATACCTGCAGAACAACACAAATGCTGCTTCATACAATGCGTACATGCCTCGCATGTCGAAGTCATATGAGCTCATGTGATGTGAAAATGGCATTCTGTGTGTGATGATGTACTGGGATCTAGGCGTAGAGATGGCCAAGCTTATTGCTTGTGGCCGCAAGCAGACGGATATTCTTGATAATGAAAACACCTGCCCTAGTTAGGACATCGACTTCTCTAGATGCATAATGCTCTTACCCTTTTCTGCTTGTCTTTCCTCCATAAATACTGCATGCTAATGAATGATTCAATGCAAAAAAAAGGCCGCAAATTAAGCCGACCTTGTTTTACTTCGTAATATTATAATTCGCCATTGATTAAGCCTTCGATAAAGATCCTGCTGGGATCGAAACGTGTCAGGCCGTCCAAACTCTAAGCATTTTATAAATTTGAGGTCATTATTTTGGCTGATGAGCAGTTTGCAGCAGTACTTGTACTAATATTATAGTTCTATACAAGTAATAAGTTGCTGCAAACTTTAGCCTACATGAGAAAGATCCTTCTAGTCAAAACGTCAGGCCCTCTAACTCCAAGCATTAAAATACAGTGAAACGCCGCTATAACGATCATGGTGGGATGCACAGATATTGTCCGTTATAGTGGTCGTTCGTTATAGTGATATAAATAATCATATTCGTTAAGTTGTGTACACAAGAATAGCACTGCGCACTTGCGCTAAAAATAGCACCGAACCTCAGACAAACATTGCAACCGGCCATGCAAACGTGTTGTGAGCTGAGCTGTATGTGTGCACGTGAATGCATGGTGTGACGTCATTAGTGCGGAACGCTATTGGGAGCCAAAGGTGATGTTCGGTATAGCCAAATGTTCGAGTGGTGTTTGTTATAGTGGCGTCCCGCTGTAATATGTTCAACCTTTTGAAGATTTTCAGATAGCGGTAATATGCTTGCATTGTAACCTATCTTCTGTTGGATTTCGCTATAACTTGCTTCTGTAAATGTTACTAGTTATGGATGGCAAAATGCAGGCAAGACTTGGAATGGACTCACCTTTATGGGTTCCCTGTGTGGGCCGCCATGTTTGGTTCATGCAGGCCTATTAAAAACAACAGCTTTGTTTTAATTTTGCAGATGGCATGAAAAATGTACAATCAAAGAACAAGTGTTGACCTTGGATAACAACAAACACATAAATGAGGCTGAATTTGATTAGGATCCCTCATTGAAACCAAAGAAGATGCCATAAATGTGAAAAAGAAACACAATAACATAAAAATTGCAAAAGATGAGTATGGAATTTCATTAAAAAAAATAAAAAACAAGGAAATAGAGAGACACAAAGGGAGCACATATCAGATTGTGGGCCTTTTCACTCCAGAGTGCCAAATCCCGAGATCAAAAACTGGGGCAACCCCACGGTTACCCCAGGGATAGCCCCGACATTTTCAAACCTCTAGTTCATGCCATGGCTTAACCCAGTATCATATTCGTACATGTTTCACAGAGACCATATCCCCCGGTATAACTCCCACACTAGGGCTAGGCATGAACCACGAATGTTTCACCGAAATATCGCAATATTCTTTCCCTCCTGTCTCCCCCGGGCCACCCTGAAGATTTTTTGTCTTGGTGCGGGAAACACCTCGTGTAAATATTGAGAGATGGCAGGATTGCGATGCCCGCAAGAGAGATTGAACACAACATGAAGGATTCTCTGTCCATACTTCACTGCATATTAGACCGCCTGGAGTGACTTGCATCTTTGTTTTTTTATCCACAAGACATGTATGTTTTTATGTATGTGCAATCATGGAGGAAAGAATACATGATGTGTTCATTGCCTGGCATGTGTATAAGATTTGCCCCCCAAAAATGTTATCCCACAATTAAAGTATGTATAGTGCTATTAGATGTTTCACAAAAAAGGCTTTTTCACACGACGCCAAAAAAACTCAACCATTGAGAAATTCTCTCATGGTTGCAAAATCTTACAAAAGTGTAATCGTGTGAAAGGACACCAATGCTTAAGAGTGACCCACGTCCCTGGTGAATCCTGGAAAGATTTTGACCGAGGTCCAGACCAACGGCAACATTTCTCAAGGGACCCTTGCGAAGTGCTTTGCACTGCGCATGCGTTTGTTTACTATGTGTTACATGGACTTTGCAGACAGCGTGCTTTGCGCCCAACTTCAGCGTCGTGATGGTACTATATAGCAGCGTTTTACATTCATACAATGCAAAGTTTATCGATTACCCGCGTTCCATCTCAAGGGAAGCTTGCGAAATGTTACACTGTGCCGTGTGAAAGGACGCAAAAGTGGCCAGCATAAACCGTTTTGTCAGATTTCGCAACCATGAGAAAAATTCTCAATGGTTGAGAGTTTTTTATAGCGTCATGTGAAAAGGACTTAAGTTTACATCATGTGAACATGGTTGTATGAAGTATAGCTCATTGAGTGTAGTTTGTGATGTGTTTTGGTAACTTTAAAGCATCGTCATGTAGAGGGTCACATGTTCTGAATCCAGAACATTATGTGGCATAAGAATACAAGCTTTCCTTACTAGCATAAGTAAGGTGACCATATTTTGTTGAGATGATCCGGGGACAGTGATGCGTGTCCTGGGAGAGGGGTATAATTTTGAAAATCTTTTCAAAGATCAAAAAGATTTTCGGTCATTGTTTGACTAATTTCTGGATAAATACACCATTTCAGGCGGAAATATGTTAACGGTAGATTTCTACCAGCACCACCTTCATACCCTGTAAGTTATACGTAAATCTGTGAACATTTCTGTTTTGGTCTCTTACCAAAGTATGATACTACCTTTAAAGTCACAGCCGTATTCCATTTCCAATCCCAAATTTGACAAAATAACGAGCGAAGCCTCCTTTCAGGATGAAGGTGTGGTGCCCCGCGAGAATGAAATGAGCAGATTTGTTCAGGTAGAATGAATCTGTATCTCTCGATGATGACGACGAACAAATTTAACGATCAGCCTTCCCACGAAGTCCAACGGCATATTCAGATACTCAGTGCAGTGAGTGCACTACTGCATGGCAAGTGCAGTCAGACATTGATAATGTGATTTGAATCAGTTTAATATAATAAGGTTACAGAGTCTGGATTGTAACACATTAACTTTTTTTTTCATTTCATTACAAAAATATGATAATAATTCAACTAAAACATTGAAAATAATTTTCATTTTTGGTTTTAGTGCCAGCTTAATTTACACATATTATAACCTGAATAATTTGAAAAACAAATGTTAAATTGAACTGCATATTAATTATTTAAAGGCATAATACAGGATTGGTAAAGGTGACAGAACAGCTGCAGACTGTTCATAATTTCATTTGTCATGGAATAAAAACAAACCTGTGACATTTTCAACTCATGTCATCATCATGGAAACTGCAGAAAACAGTGAAAAACGCTCACGGTATTTTCAAATTTGTTCACAGGAGTTGTCACTGTTTTACCAATTTCTGGATAAATACAGCATATTTTAATGGTATGTTTCTTCCAGCACCTTCTTCATGCCCTGAAAGTTATACGTAAATCTGTGAACATTTCTGTTTGTGGGTATCTTACCAATCCTGTACTGAACCTTTAATAAAAGGAAATTAATTTTATAACGATTGGATTATTCATCGTAAGCATTTTAGGCCTCATGGATATAGGCTGAACTTAAATCCTATTCTAGGAATGAGTTACTTGTTTGTTTGTTCGTTGGGGTGTGAATTTGTTTGTTTGTTTGCGCTTTCTGTTCTGCTTGGATGCATCAGTGAGCCTGTGAAGAATGGTATGACTGGATGGAGCAGACAGCCATGTATCTGGTAACTGTGATTGTGGCTGGCTGTATATATCTGAACACAATCCAACTTGTAAGGCAAGCAAGCGTCACGTCTGTGTCAGAAATAGTGCCAGCATCAATAGAAGAATAGTGTAGATATAATAATAACCAAGGATGGGTACGCAAGGATCGAGACATCCCTATTAAGGGTCGTGCAAAAATCTTTACTTGCCTACATTATTTCTAAACATCCTCCAAATCAGCCAATGAACTTGAAATTGAGTAATTGACATTTTGTTCATATTGAGAGCATTCTCTGTCTTCTATTGAAATATGGACATTAAAAATATGTCTTTATTAAAGGTAGCTAATAACTTAGGGAGACATCGAAATGTCTCCCAAATTCAAGATGTCTCTAAAATATTCACTCTTTCTTATTTGTAAACAATAATGTATACATAAGGTAGTGAAATGTGAAATTAACATTTGATGATTATGAATTACTACAAATTTCCTTTTGTTCCAAACTCTTTTTGGATATAAGTTTTAGTGTCACACTAATATACATACAGTCATTGCTCCTGAAACCGTTTGATGGAATAAATGTGTATGTTGACAATTTGACATATAAACACTTAAATTGGGAAAATCAGAGCTGTTTATATAACCAATTGCTGCATAAAAGTCAACATTTTAAAACTAACGTGGCTGTTGACTATGACAAATTTAAAATCTACCAAAGTATATATACTGCATGCTCCTTGACAATTTTGTTTCTTCTTTTGTCCACCAAAAATGTTTCAATTCTTCAATTTCTGGTGTGAAAATGGTGTGAATTAAGCTAATTAATTGTTTTATTTATATACAGAAATGAAACAATTTCCATACCGTTTACTTCATAGTTCTTATTTTAAGAAGCTGCCATACATGTCACAACCTGTTTTCATCCGTAAGTTGGCTTAGAGCCAATTTAGTGCGTGTATAAGGTGTGTGCAGGGCACCGAGAATGTTTTGATCACCCCTATCAAGCCCCTGATGAAGAAAATGTACCTTGTATAAATCAAGTGGATTCATGTCTCAAGCCAAAACCCCTCATCAGACGTTTCTCCTGTGTGAACTGTTCAGGCTGATGGATAGCCTTGCTGGCATTGTGCCCCGCTGCATGAATGTGAATTAGTCCATCGTCACATCGCTTCTGCACACCCAGAGCTGTTAGATTTGTGGTATGCTGCCGGAATGATTCATTTTCCGGCGGAATGAAATGGAGACCTTTTCTTGCACCGTGAATCTAATTCATCTCCCGAAGAGTGTCTTGTCTTGTCTGTTGGCAAATGTCATACTCTGTTTTTGTCGACGGTATTAGAACATTTTTGCATTTTTTTGGTAACGATTTCACCATGATTTTCATGAAGCCCTACGATTGATCGTAACCCGAGTTACGAAGGTTAACCCACGGTATCCTACGTAGGGTTGCAATGCATCATTAGTCCTACAATTGATAGTAAGTTACAATGAGTTTGGTGAAATCGACCTGTGGGATTATCAAGAGGAATCACCACTCAAAGTAGGAAAAAAATTTATGCTTGCCGTTAGCCCACAAGCGTATTTCATTGGTCAACTTGGGATTTTCTGTAATGTACACTTGAGGTGATCGTCACTTATACCAAATTCGAGCATATTATTTTGGCCGGTAGTTTTCTTTAATCTGTTTTTGCGCATCCTTGAATTGTGTCATTTTGGAATGGAATTTGTTTTTATTGTCGCTCACTCATTGGCAGTAGTGTAAGATGGTACCACCTGCCATATGAGTATAAATCAAGCCAGAGTCAAATGATTCAGTCGGAGTCTTACTTGGACGTCAAACAGGGCCAATTTCATAGAGCTGCTTAGCACACAAATTTGCTATAACCATTATATTTCTGTCTTAATAAAAACAGGATTAGCATCCAAATTTCCATGTGTTGTGTATCACTTGTGATTGTTCTTTGGCTGTTTAAAGGTAAGAAACCAAAACGAAGTGGTGTATTTATCCAGAAATTTGTAAAACAACGACTGAAAATCTTTCTAATCTATTAAAAGATCAAAAATAAAAGAGAAAAGACTTAAGAAATACTGTGGCCGTTTTTCACTGTTTTCTCAAAAAGTGGGCACCGTATTGGACTGAAATTTTTACAGATTACTTTTACCGTATTTTCCTTGATATTTTTTGCCCACGAATTTGTATTTCTTTGACAAAAACCAAAGTATGATATTACCTTTAATTGCTGACTGTGAATATAAAATTGAATTTTTAATGGTGGTTTGTTTTAGTGGGCAGGACATTTTTTTTGCGTAGCATTTTTGTGTGCTTTATAGCAGCTCTATGAAATTGGCCCCAGATCAGTTTAAGCACAGCGCTAGTGACTTCCTGTTATCTATTGATAGCGAAACCTCTTTCGGTCAGTTAGGCTTTCCTTTCAATATGCTTAAGAATGCATGCCACACAGGTTTTTGCCTTATCCCACTAGCATATTCTCACAACCAGTGCATAAAAAAGGTCTGTGTAAGGGTCGATGCCTTTCCGAGCTCCCATTACTTGGGCGGGGAGTGAATAAAACGAGGCTAAAAGGCAAGTGACACGATAAAATGCCCGTGCATTGCCGTGTAGACTCTGCCAGTCGTACACAGGTACTCATTTAGGATTCTGTTCACTCTCTACTTTTCCATCCTAAACCAGCTGCGGAAGCAATATTGGCATTTAAAGTGGGATTTCATTTCAATGGAGCTGTACGAATACTGACATATGTCATCAGCTTCACTGTGGAAACATGTTTGTCTTGTCTGTTCTCATTCCTAAAACTGGGATTAAGATTGGCTGCTATAGGCAGCTTTTACTAAAACCCAAATATAAATGCAAAGCCGTAGTTACTGACTGCATGTTTCAGACGTATTTGCATCGAGACCTACACAGGATATCTTGAAGAGTCTTAAGAATGATAACGTATGCTCCCCCAACAAAATATCATACACTTAATAAATGTAATTTATTATCATTATTTTCACAAATAGGGTATTTATAGGGAGACAGGTTAGCATCTGAAAGTGAACATTTGGGAGACATTTCGGGAATTAGGGAGCCGTTTCGATGTCTCCCTAAGGTATTATTAGCCACCATATAAAGGCATATTTTTGCCGTCCATATTTTAATAGAAGACAGAGAATGCTCTCAATATGAACATATGTCAATTTCAAGTTCATTTGTTTGGAGGATATTTAGAAATAAGTAAGTAAAGTTTTGTGCATGACCCTATGGGAATAATTTTATTAATCTTGAGATTTCACCTCCAAAACGATCCTAAACTGTCTCATGCGGCTGGCTATTGACCAAGGGAGAATTGGAGATTTGTAAAAATCTCAGATATAATGCAAGTAGATGTATCTCCTCTTGGGAAGACACAATGCTTATAGTTCATCAGCTGTGACATATTACAGCACCCTGCTCCACTTGTATGTGCAGCTGCCTTGTCCAGTGAAAGCCTTTCCTGGGCTATCCCTCATCTGAACGCTTCCTCATACCGTTGTCCTCTTATTCTGGGTCTCTGCAGTGTGAACTTGTGAAGTAAGCGGACAGGTGAAACCCTGCTCGCTCCGGGCACTTACGCCCTTTGCCGTCAGCACCGTGAAACGGAATATATGCAGCACGACAGAGAGACTCACCACAGTATTTGAACTGCCCGAGATTTGTACAATTTCTTGTTTGTCATCCCAATAGACCACTGGCGCACCCAGGATTTTGTCTTAGGGGGGCTCAAAGAAAACTTTTCTCCCACAAAACGCCCAACAAACATTTTGTGACTCCACCCCCTCCCCCTCCTCCTCCTCTCCCTTTCCCTCTCCCCCATTTTTTTTTTTTCAGGGACCCTCTTGGGGGGGGGGGGGGGGCTCCCCCAAGCTCCCCCTTGGGTGCGCCACTGCAATAGACATGGATGATAATAGTAATATTGGACATTTATGTTGCACAGCTACTTTATTAATATACTCTACTGCACATTACAAATTGATTATTATCGCTGGTCATCGGGCCATAATTTACTTTCCTGAAACCATCTCAACTCTCTGAGGAGTAAACAGCACCATGCTACCATACATGCCATAAGGTGCACAAGAGGACCAATCATATCACAAAGCCATCTCTACCCGTGCAGGTACCCATTTACACCTGGGTGAAGAGGAGCAATATGTGACAAAGCGTCTTGCCCAAGGACGCAAGCACCACTAGCCCATGGCTGGACTCAAACCCACAATCTGTACAGGCATGCAACTTTTCCTTGAATCAGCTGATTTCCTCTTTTTTTTCACTTCAATTTTATGCCATTGAAAATAGAAAAACACTGCACAAAATCTTGTAAAGATTGGAATTTCCTTGTTTTTTGTTAAATCTGAGGCCGTGTCCGAAATTGTTGTCTAGAGCTATGGTCTAGGTCTACAGCTACAGCTACGTCTACGGAAGCGCTTTAGCCATTGGAATTCGGACGCAGCTTCGGCTACGTATTACACCCTCAAGTGATATTTTAAGTAAATTTTTCTGACGTCATCGAATTATCGTCTGCTCGATCGTTACGGGTCCGCGTTGAGCAAATGTTTGTTTACAACGGGCGATTGACTGCATCAGGATGGATAATGATATGATGAACTCTATCCAAGAACAGTAAGTCTGACAGTAAAACCAGAACCGAACAACAGCTCACATTTGTGTGTTTCCGTTGACCCCGAAAAACTCAGCATGATCGGTCGCCATTTTGTTTGCGCGGATCAAGACAACACTTCTTACGGCTAGATTTTGATGACGTTGTAGCCGTAGCTATAGCTGTAGACAGCATTTCGGACAGCGCTTCAAAATGGCCGCCGTAGACAATAGCCGTAGACCTAGCTCTAGACAGTCGTTTCGGACACGGCCTAAGTTTCATGCCTCTCTGTAGATTGACCATAAGACCTTGAGTAAGACATGCCAGACCACTAGGCCAAGGTACCCCACGCTGAATGAGACCCTTTAGAAATGTTTTATCCTAGTGCAGTCACCAAAATCGAATAACTGGGTAGTATTTGTGAAGTCAATGTACGTGTACATGATACATCGAATGAGTGCATAATGACCTGCATTTGAAGATTTCTTATGCTCCCGAAATCTCAGTAAATCCTGAATTGATTGGTTATATCTATTTTTACCTGAGAGATTGGCCAGGGTATGTTGGGTAGGTTTCAGATTGCAATAAGATGGTAAAGTATTAAGTTGCTCTGCCTGAGCCATATGCACCCAGAGAGAGAACGAATAAGAATCCATAATATTGCAAAAAGTTTGATTCAATCGGTCAGATATCTCGTGTCAACATTTAGTTGAAAGTAGTTCCTTACACTTTGCTTGTTCCTCAGGTCCGTGATGCATTTTTGGTCTGTTGCCTTGGCAACGTTTCTCCCTTCACTCTGTTCCTCTCATCCATTTAAATGTGTGCTCAAACTCACATTTTTTTTGTTCCTGTGTCATTTAACCTTCGAGAAAGATCCTACTAGGATTGAAACATTGGGTCCTTAAAGGTATAACACATGATTGATAAAAGTCACAGAACAGCACTGACACTTTTTTCTAATCCAGCATGTATGTGAAATAATAAGCTAGGGCTCAGCTCAGATTTGAGGAAGCAATCCACCCCATCTTTGCTCAGTTTTGTTCATTTATTTATCGCAAATTAAGTTAATTTGATTTCATTCTTTTATGCATTCTAAGTGTTTAAATTATTGATTTTGCTGTTCATCATTTATAAAGTTTATTTAATTTGAATTCCGTATGCATTGTTTTGGATGCATTCTATCCACTAGAAGTTGCTCAGAATTGAATGTTTTGTTTTTTTGTTTTATTCAGAAATGTAACATTCTGTGTGTTTGAAATTTGTTATTAGTGTCTTTGCTTGTGTCCATTAACCGTCTAAGTAAAAATCACGTACCATCTGTGAGAGAGAAAGATCCTGCTAGGATTGAAACATTGGGGCCTTCTTAAACCAGAGCATCACATGTAGTCCTCTGTTTTCTTCTTCGTCACTTCCAACTAGTAGTTATCTTCTTCTTCTTTTTTGTCAGGAATGAATGAGTCATGATTTTGGGGAGGGCTTGGGGAATATTTCTTCTGTGAAAATCCATTACTCATGGAGGCTGTCTTGCCGGGAGATGAACCTTGTAATTATGTCACCATAGCACCATGAGGGATACAGAGTTTATGTTATAGCATTTGATGATAACCTGTGTTCATGGCTCTGCTTTACCGTAAGAGTGGAATCGGTGCTTACGGATGCAGACAGTTCTGTGTTTACGAGATCTATCGTATGAATCACAAGCGTAGCGGGTAGTCCATGTAATATTAATAATAATTTGGGAGGCTAATCATCCTTACTCAAAGCTGGGATGCTGAATTGCGAAGGATGCGACTTCAACGTGATCGAGTAGTTGGCATTCATGGGCGCCCTTGGCTGCCAGCCACATCAACCCACATATGATCACAGAGCACAGCCTGAGATCGAAAGTGTTTGATTTTTGTGGAGGAAGGAAAACCGGAGAACCCGGAGATAAAAACTCGTAGCAGGAGAGAACCAATGCACAACTCTACTCACATTATATGACCCAAGCCGGGATCGAACCCGGGCCACATTGGTGAGAGGCGAGTGCCTAATGCACTTCGCCACCTATATGCCCCCAACGAAGGATTACTTCGATTACTCGGCTACTGTAGAAATTTGGCGCTTACCCTGTCAGCTAAGCATGAGGATTATTAGCACAGTATTCTGCGGTAAGCAGATGAGAGCCATGGAATTAGGCCCTGAAATTGGCAGACAGGATGAATTTGATTTACAGATTTCATCAGGTTGGAGCACTGTGTAAATCATTACAGCGGCCATGTTACATCCATATATATATGTCCATCCAGTATCCCTTGATTAATGAGAGCACGTTCCCTGCTGCTCGTGAAGTCAGAATAAATTTATATCTGCAGCTTCACCAAGAAGATGCCGTGATGCTATCCAGGAGGAAAATTGGGGGGGGGGGGGGGGGGGTAGCACAAGCTTATGGATTACCGCGGTAACCATTACAGCATTGTGATCTTTGGTGAAACAACCCAGATGTTAGTTCAGTGCACATGATAAAATCATGTGCTCAGGTGGGATTCGAACGCGCACAACCTCCAGCTTACGAGTGCGGATGTCATACCGCTAGCTGGGGTCAGCGGGGTGAGTGGAATCCAATATTGCGGCGGGTAAGGCAATGGGAGACTTTCGGAGAGTCTGTCTTGGGTCAACAGCGCACGCATGCGCAATACAAAGCACGCATGCTCACAATTGAGCAAGCATGGTTTGCGCGTGCGCTGTTGACTCAAGACCGGTTCTCCAAAAGTCTCCCATTCCCAAGCACTGAGTATGCAGTTCTGATCTCCATCAGTGAATGGCAAGCCTAATTTGCATATTTCTTTCTCCCTGACAAAAAATCATTAATATTTATACTAGTAGTGAATTATGGAGGTGAAAATTTTGTTTTGAGTTTTGAGTTTTCCTGCTAAAAAAGAATACAATTATGAATAGTTGTTCTAGAGCAGTTACATTGATTTTCTGATTATCATCAGGAAGCAAAAAGGTTTGCATCATAACTTGCTTATAAGTAATAAAATTGCTTATTTAAAGTGAGCCATGGCTGATCTTTGCTTAGCATAAAATGTCAAATATTTTTGTATGAAGCAGGTTCTGTCAAACTGGTGACAACAATTAGGAAATCATTAAGTGTTATTCTGCAATCAATCATTTGTTCATTGATAATTTATTTTGTGATACATCTTTTTGAATAATGAGTATCTATAAGCACATCATTTATTCATCATTTAGAATAATTGTCCTCCTGTAATCAGGGTCAATGTCATGGCTGTGCGTTTATGATCCTCATTCTCCGCTTAAAGGTAGTATCATACTTTGGTTTTTGTCAAAGAAATACAGATTCATGGGCAAAAATATCAAGGAAGATACAGTAATAGTAATCTGTGAAAATTTCAGTCCCATACGGTGCCCACTTTTTGTGAAAACAGTGAAAAACAGCCACAGTATTTCTTAAGTCTTTTATTTTTGATCTTTTAAAAGGATCAAAAAGATTTTCGGTCGTTGTTTGACTAATTTCTGAATAAATACACCATTTCAGGCGGAAAAAATTTAACGGTATGTTTCTACCAACACCATCTTCATACCCAGTAAGTTATACGTAAATCTGTGAACATTTCTGTTTTGGTTTCTTACCAAAGTATGATACTACCTTTAAAGGGCTAGCGCCGAATTTCTGCGCTTAGTTATGTGAACTACATGCACACATGCGCACAACTGAAAAATTCCTTGCTACCGGTAATCCATGAAATAGGATATTGTATTAAAGGTAATCACATACTTTGTTTTTTGTCAAAGAATGCAGTTTCATGGGCAAAAATATCAAGGAAGATACAGTCACAGTCATCTGTGAAAATTTCAGTCTTATACGGTGCCCACTTTTTGAGAAAATCGTGAAAAACGGCCAGTCTTTTCTCTTTTATTTTTGATTTTTTAAAAGATCGAAAAGATTATCGGTCGTTGTTTTCCTAATTTCTGGATAAATACACCATTTCAGGCGGACAAATTTAAACGGTAGCTAGGTTTCTACCAGCACCATCTACATACCCTGAAAGTTATACGTAAATCTGTGAACATTTCTGTTTTGGTTTCTTACCAAAGTATGATACTACCTTTAAACATGGTGGACATGAGTAGACAAATAGAAGCAAAAGAAATGCTGTATAACGAAGCAGCAGTTCTCAGTATGTACTAATGATCCATCCAATTAGTTTGCAATAAAATGCATTACATTTGACCTTGAGGAAAATCAGTAAACTGGATGCAATTAGTTGTTATGATATTTATTTATTTATTGATGATGTATTTATTATAATTGTGTGTAGGTCTAATGCATTGCCCGTACATGAGATGATTGCGATCACTGGTAGACAGGGATCACTGGTAGACAGTTGCAAGCCATTTGCTTCAGTATTTAAATGAGGACAGAGGTTTCTTGGAAAATTTGATTGTGCCCACCATAGTCCCACTGTGGGTGGATATGGCCATATACCCTATTGTTGATTGGTTATTTCAACAGGGGGCACCCTTTAAAAGGGCGCATCCACTATAATCGACGCGCACGCGATGTGCCCTTTACCACCCCATAATGCATTGCGTTGTTGTGGGATATCGCAATCAGCAATGCATGCTGACATAATGCCTTTATAAATCCCGTTGCCCTTTAAAGGCATTTACAGGATTGGTAAAGGTGACAGAACAGCTGCAGACTGTTCATAATTTGATTTGTCATGGAATATAAACAAACCAGTGAAATTGTCAGCTCATGTCATCATCAGAAACTGTTGAAAACAGTGAAAAACACTCATAGTATTTTCAAATATATTCACTGGAGATTTCACTCCCGAGATCAAAACTGTTTCCGGTCATTGTTTTACTAATTTCTGGATAAATACAGCATTTCAGCCAAAAATATAGGTTTCTACCAGCACCATCTTCATGTCCTGAAAGTTATAGGTAAATCTGTGAACATTTCTGTTAGGATATGTTACCAATCCTGTACTGTACCTTTAACAATATGTTTCAACACTGTATACTGGCTAAGGTGCGATGACCTGCATGCACAAATTTACCATCAGAGCACTGAAAACATCTGCTCAGCCAAGATGGGTTATCAACCAAACTGTCTGTCAAATAGTGCTGAGAACCAGGGCCCAATTTCATGGAAACCGTTACCGTTAACAAAAACGGTAGCGGTAGCAGAATTTCTTTGCTTTACTTAGCATATTATTTCACGGGAGAGTCTTTATTTTTGGTAACGGTATTAAAGCAAGGAATTTCTGCAGAATGCATTGACAGCCTAATTAGCAGAATATAATCATGGTTACCCTAGAAATTCTTCGCTAGCCAAAAAGTTTTGCTTATGGACTCCCATAAGCACAAAAATAGGCTGCAACGGATTCCATGAAATTGGGCCCTGTTTTCATGCTGATTTTCACTGACAACAATAATTTCCTGTTAACTGATGATTTCCTAGAACCGTGTTGCCCCCGTGAAATTCCCATTCCCTGTGAACAATTTTGAACCATCCTATATGCATGTACCACCTTTAAAACTGTTTTTGTGGTGATTTACCTTTAAGGGAAAAAAAAAGAAAAAGAAGAATTTGCCCAGGAAGTGGAATATCACAGCTGAAGCACGTACAAGTAAAACACACTTGACAATTTAGACACTCCCTTAATAAAAAAAAATCATCTTCAATATCTGAATATAATTCCCCCTTGTAACTTTCCCCCTCACTCTTCAAGTCGATATGCTTTATATCTCACAGATTTTGGTCTAATTACTTGCTCCTCATTTCCCACTAGGCGTCATTCTAATACCGACCAGTAATCCCTCATGGTATACACTCGATTCCCATCTCGCAAACATGCTCTCCGTTCTAATCAGATCTTCCCTCCGAAAAAAAAATCGAAAACGAGAACAAAAATTCTAAGATTAAAGGTAGTATCATACTTTGGTTTTTATCAAAGAAATACAGATTC
Organism: Astropecten irregularis; assembly: GCA_963971285.1. Lineage (NCBI taxonomy): Eukaryota > Metazoa > Echinodermata > Asteroidea > Paxillosida > Astropectinidae > Astropecten > Astropecten irregularis. Next base: position 17,067,820 of record OZ020244.1, on the reverse strand, counting down.
ATGGGCAAAAATATCTGTAAAAATTTCAGTCCCATACGGTGCCCACTTTTTGAGAAAACAGTGAAAAACAGCCACAGTATTTCTTATTAAGTCTTTTCTCTTTTATTTTTGATCTTTTAAAAGATCAAAACGATTTTCAGTCGTTGTTTTACTAATTTCTGGATAAATACACCATTTCAGGCAGAAACATTTTAACGGTATGTTTAACTACCACCACCATCTACATACCCTGTAAGTTATACGTAAATCTGTGAACATTTCTGTTTTAGTTTCTTGCTAAAGTATGATACTACCTTTAAATAAAAGGACTAGCACAGAAATCGGGTTAATTGATCGTGTATATGATGATGATGTTGGTGATGGTGATGAGCCCTGTAGGGTTCGGCCGTGCCGCGTGCTGCGTGCCGTGTGCCTTTTTTAGACTGGAATGGACTTCGCAAGCCCGCGATTCGCCGTGTCTATTTGGACAATATAAGATTCCCTCCTGTCCGTCTCCCATGTGGTGCCACTTTCTTGAGCAAGTAGTATACATTGCTTATTGGATGTCCGGGTTTACTCTTACATCCAGGTGTTACTTTCGTCAATCTCAGTGTTTGCCAGGTAAGCCGTGCTGTGAGGGAAGAGATCACAGTCCTGACTCTTACCTTTCTGCCTCTCTCTCTATGTCTTTCTCTTAGGCAGGCTGCACATTTTCTTCCGCCGTGATTCTCACGTAATAAAAATGCTGCAATTTGATGCAACAGCATACGGCCATATTCATTTGACTCAGTGTAGGCTACAGTGCATAATGTGTTTGAGATAGGAAAGGGAAAAAAATTCAGCTTCGAACATTATTAATTGAAATTTGAACTTTTTTTAATGAATTAGTAATGCTGTTAACGTGCTCTGCTCAAGCGAAATGAGGAATGTGTTCTCGACATTGTGCATTTTTTACATCGGTTTTTTATTTGTAAATTTGTACCACAAGTCAAAGTAACTATTGAGTTGTGTCTTTTTTACTTACTGCTTATTCCTACGAGATGATATCACATAGTCTAATTATTGTTTTGTGTTAGGACTTTTTTTCTGAAAAGTAAACTGGACATGTTATTTAGTTAGCCATTTGATTTGATTTAATTTGATTTAATTTGATTTGATTTGGTTTGGATTTTTTGTTTTAATTCTATATTAACAGAACACGTTCATCTTGTTGTTGAATAAGCTAAAAATGAATTCATCTTTCTATTGTTTAAAGGGATTGCATACGTTTGGTAATTTGAGCCTATTGTTTGTTTCAAACCAATATAATTGTATATATATACCATAAAACTAACCTGTGAAAGTTTCAATTCAAAAGGTGGTAGCGTTTGTGAGATTTTGGCGACATACTAGAGCGGTTATTTCACGCCAGATAACAGTTAGTCAATAGCTGAGAAGCGTTACGGCCATAACGCTTCTCAGATTCATAATTTTTGGAGATAAAAAGTGACATATTTTTCCATAACCGCGGTACTTCGAATTGAACGTTTCTCAATATGCATTATACTATCCAAAGCAGCTGTACTTCTCACCAAGTAAGTTTTTATTACCATAAATTTTCAGAGTCATTACCAAACGTATGCAATGCCTTTAAGGTAGGGGGCTCTAAAGCCCTACTCTTTCATGTATTATTCATGCCAGTATGCTTTCACCTTACCTACAATTTACTCCAGCTCCGACTTTATCTACATCATCTTAAAGCTTAACATACAGGCTATGTGGTTTGAAAGCATTGAAGTAACATAAATTTCCACAGATACGGCACACTTTTTTCACATCGGCAAAAATCCAAAGTTGGGGGCGTGGCATATATATATGCATGGGTACAGCCCGCTGGTGGTCTCGCCAAGTGGTGGTTGCGATCATCGCGCCGCGATAGAAATGTTTCTGAGGCACTATGAAGCGGTGACACAGACCAACTGACATCCACATGAAAATGAAAATGTTGTTCAGTATCTGTTTTGATGAGACTGTAGCCAGAGGCCTGTATTTTGATACCTGTTATTATGAAATGAATGTGTAGCATGATGCTCTATATTGTGATAGTCTGGCTAGCCCTCCTAATAGCATCACTTACTCTATTAATGATATGAAACATAGAGCTCATCAGGTGATTGCTTACTTAAAGGGATATTGTATGCAGGAGCAGATCCAGGATTTTCCAAAAGGGGGGCGTTGAAATGAAATGCACCAATTCTGTTGCTATGACAGATGAATTTCGGGGACAATCAAAACTGGATAACTTTATCTCCCCCTTCTCTTTTTGAGTCTTTCTCCCTCCCTATATATATTGTTTTTTTCCTTTTTCTTTTTGTTATTTTTTGTGGCTGGAAAAAAGGGTGTGTGTGCACCCCCGGCCATGCCCCCCACGCCGTCCCCTCACAGTCAGACACCCCCCCCTGGATCCGCCCTGGTATGGATAATTACAGCCTTGGTAGCTGTCTTACCCATGTGACTATTCTGTGTCTTTTCAAGTATGTCTATCACTTGCCTGTCTTGCTGTTTAGCTGAAGATAGCTATAGAGTAATTACACACGGTGCAAAATCATTTACCTAAGGTTCTTCCACCACGCATCTAGCCTTCAATCTTACTTTAGGCTGTGTGTCTGTAATTAGGCCGTCTGTTCATAGACACAGTGAACAGAAAATGTAGCTTCACAATTCACCTCATAATGTTCACTATTATATCCATTGTGAATGCACAGGGCCCAATTTCGTGGAATCCGTTACCGTTAGCAAAAATTCTTCGCTTACGGTAGCATACCTTTTTTGGTTACTATTAGCACATTTCACGGTGGAGTTTTCTTTTTGGTGACGGTAAGCAAGGAATTTGTGCAGAATGCATATGACAGCGCATTAGCAGAAAATAATCACGGTTACCCTAGAAATTCTTCGCTAACCAAAAGTCTTGCTTACAGATTCCATGAAATAGATTATACACGTAGCAGTGTCTGTATTTTAAGCACAAAAATAGGCTGTAACGGATTCCATGAAATTGACCCGAGGTCTATGCACGTTCATGTTTGGCCATTGGAAAGTCAATTACTATTGCTGCATGTATCTTCAATGATCCTTGGGATATAGCGGTATGTGAGTGCATTCATGGCTTCTGACTGCCAAACGAACAAAGATAATTGACTATAAGTAGGGACACAACCAACATACTGACATAGCGCTGAGTAGCTCAGTTGGTAGGGCACTGGTACGGTGTTCTGGAGGTCGCTGGTTCAAATCTCTCTCCAGTAAAAAAAATGTTTTGTTCACTTTTCAATTACTCTAAATTTAGTCAGTTTCCCTTGGGGTTATTTGATGCTCAAAGATAATTAACTATATAGGGACATCACTAACATTGAGCTGGATAGTTGGTAAGAGCGTTGGAAGGGTATTCCGGAGGTCACTGGTTCAAATCCAGCTCTGGTAAATTTTTCTTCATTCACTATTTAATTTTCCCTTGTGCTTATTTGATGATAATTTAATTCATTTTTTGATTTGATAATGAAGCAATGTGTATCAACCCACACAGCTGCATTGAATTCAGCGTGTCTAAATATCGTTATTATCATTTTAATAACGGAGCCAAATTCAAAACCTGAGCCCAACCCGAAAGCTTCGGAACTTCAGAGCCCCAGATGCGTCCCAGGAGTCTTGTTTCCCTGAGACTGATGCTAACACCCCTAGACATCATCAACCACCCATGACCACATGAATGGCCCATTTACAGTGGTTATGAAGATAGACTGTTATCGATCATCATGTCCGAATGACCCAGTATTTTAATATGCAACGCTAGGCCTGGTCAGTATCTGTACGACAAGCAAGTTGAACCCAGGAGACTCATAACAAACTTGGGAAAATTACCTGTCTGTTAATAGTGCAGGTGGAATGTGTTTTATGAGCGCAACAAATTTAAATGGATTAATTTCCTTTCTTATTTGATGGAGTACCCCATTTATCAACTTTCAGGTCGTGAAATTATTCTTCATTTGATCCTTTTGCTAAGTCCTTTCTAATATTTAATTGGGCATACTCCAAATGTATCTATTTTGTCTGGAATCCTTGCAAATGTGGTGTGGATATTTTGTAACCAATGCTCAAATTACTCTATTTAATAAAGTCAGCAGTATTATATAGTTCAATGCATGCCCTAGTTTAAAGGTACAGTACAGGATTGGTAACATACCCAAACAAAAATGTTCACAGATTTACGTATAACTTTCATGGTATGAAGACGGTGCTGATAGAAACATACCTTTAAAATATTTCTACATAGAATGCTGTATTTATCCAGAAATCAGTAAAACAAAGACCAAAAACAATCTCGGGATAAGATCAAACCATTCTTTATGTTTTTTAAGAAAAATTGAGTTGAGTTTTCGCTATTTTCTTACGACTCAGACGTCCGATTGAGCTCAAATTTTCAAAGGTGTACCATTTCATGTCCATGATTGATTAATTAGACAAAAAAGGGTGAGTGCTGTTCGGTGATCTTTACCAATCATGTATTATACCTTTAATAAAGCCAGCCAATATTACATAGTTGAATGCATGCCCTAGTTCATAAGCAGACCCACTTTTTACTTTGTAATTGCAATTATATAGGCCTATCTTGAGAGGCCTTAGAGCCTTTTAAAGAATATTGCTGCAGGAAAAGCATTAGTCTTACATAGCTGTCGTCATGTTGGGTTTATCCCCTGTAGAAAACTAATGGCTCATGGATGAGAAAATCCTTCAATCTTAAAAAGTATGGACAGCCAAGATGAAATAGACCAGGGGGGCAATTTCATGATAAAACGGTTAAGCACACAAATTTGCTAAGCAGGACATTTCTGTCTTGATAAAAACAGGGTTAACAACCAAATTTCTATGTGTTGTGTATCATTTGTGATTGTTCTTTGTCTGTTGTTCGCTGACCATGAATATCAAATGGAATTTTCAATGGTGGTTTGTTTTATTGGGTGAGACATTTTTGTGCTAAGCAAAATTTTGCTTAACAGTTTTGTGAAATTGGCACCAGGGGCCAATTTCACGTAGCTGTTAAGCACAAAAAAATTGCTTAATTAGCACAAAATGTCTTGCTCAATATTAAAACAAACCACCATTAAAAATTACATTTGATATTCATGGTCAGCAAACAACAGCCAAAGAATAATCATAAGTGAAACACAACACATGGACATTTGGTTGTTAATCCTGTGTCTATTAAGACTGAAATTTCATGGTTAGCAAACTTTTGTGCTTAGCAGGACAGTGAAATCGGCCCCTGGGGCCTATTTCATAGAGCTGCTTAAACACAAAAAAATTGCTAAGCACCAAAAAGCTTGGTACATAAAATCAGTATGCCAGCCAAAACTCCTTTTGAATATTATGCTCAGCAAACAATGGCCGACTACAAGTCAAAAGTGGTAAACATCACATGAAAATTTGGTTGGTAATCCTGTTTGATCAAGGAAGACTTTTCATGCTTAAGCAAATTTTGTGCTTAAGCAACTTAAGCAATTGGCCCCTGGTGGTTAACCATTTTCTTTCTCGCAGGCGGGTGATAGCCGGCTTTAACGCCAATCCCTGACCACCCTGCTTTCTGTGTCTTTCGTCTGAAAATCGTCCGGCTTCAAAGACTCGTCTCGCCTCCCTCCTATGCTGACAGAGAGATGAAGCGTTTGCCACCTCCATTTTAATAACAAGCCTCGGGGAAAGAAGAGAGTTACGTCTCCTGACCCTCGGCCAATCACACCCCAGCCTCACCCTCTTCCCACATTTAGGAGATCGGCTTTGAATTGACTCCCTGTCCCTTTCGCCGCTCATGAATTTCTCGGCGGTAAGCTGATCGGAAAATGTAATTATGAAGTCTGGCTGTATCTAAGTTGAACGCCAAGGGACTCGGCTTATTAATTTTTTATGTTTTTTCAGTCTTGAGGGATGCATTGAAATCAGAATATATTATAACTTTAGATATATAGTATGTAACTCGAGGAATGAAATTTGTATGTACGGTTTCGAGCAGTGATTGCCCAGAAGACTCATGTTTAATATCGGATAGGTCGTCGTTGTCGAGGGGTTTAGGGAAAAAACTTGAGGCAAGAAGATTACGTACGAAATGGCACGTTTCACTGATGAACACATTGATTTGGAAGAGTTGAGCCTTTGCCTGATGGACGGCAGGACAATATTAAAAGGGAACTATCATCGGCCATGTTTTATTACAGCATCGCCATAACGACCAGCCTCGTGATCCGCAGACTTTGTCAGCGCCGTTGTTGCTTTGAGTACATCCAAGCATTTTCCGCTCACATGAGAGTCGTAGCTGTGATTTTTTTTTTATTCGCTCTCGATGGAGATCAGATCAGTCATATGAAGTGCAGTCCACCAAAACCCATATCAAATGAAAAGAAGAATTTCAGTGAGAAGCTCAAAGACTGACACTTTTCCTTCTTTAAAGTTACCTTCATACTTTGGTTTTTGCCAAAGAAATGCAGATTCATATGACAAGATTTAAAACCGCACTACAGGAATATTTCAGGCATATAAGGTGTGCCGCGTGACTTTTGGGGATAAAAATGAACCAAAGGTTTTTAACTCAACATTTCAGCGAGCAGTTTCTGGTCATCTTGACAAAAAATGGCCAGAAAACCTGAAAATAGACAGAGCAAAATAACAAGTTGAACTTCCGATTCTAACAGAAGCACCCCTTTCTCCTAAAGACGTAATCACACGCTGCACTGTAAAAAAAAAAAATCAATCTTAATAGGATTGAGACAATTTAATCTGACTGTACCATGTACAGGTTTAAAAAAAGAACCGCAGTTCATGGACTCTTTTGAATCTCCACCCCAACTTCTCTCATCCGTAAATGATTGTATTAGACAATTTTAAAAGCACAATGGAGAGGGAATGCACGACCAGGGAAACGCACAAGCTGGTTGTTCAAGACAGATCCAAAAGTTCTACTCGATTGATTTCTCTGTCTGGCAGTTTACACGAACCAGTACTCAGATGAGAATTGGTTAGGGTTTGATCGACACTTGACATTTAGGCTACCCGGGTCTTCCTCGGACAGAACAGCAAAGCTTGCAGCTGTTTCTTTTTGGGACCAATGCTCGAGGTTTGGTCACAGGTATAACTGGTTATTATTATTGCAGCTGATTTTCAAATGTGGTACAAGTAAGAGTAGGGTATAACCCACACCGTGTGATGTGTTCAGACGCAGTACTCCGGAGACCAAAAAAGGTCTATTCTTTGTGGTCACAGCGGGAGGTGAACATTTCATCCCAAACCCCTTGTGTCCATACTACACAGGGTTAAACTGAAAATGGTCTATCTCTGGTGTTTAGAGGTCACTCGTGTTGCATAACTCTGAAACCAAACTTCCCTTAATTCACAAGTAGTGACTTAAATCACCAGTGAGTTATGCACCCGCTCAAGGTCACTCTAAACCGGATGTGGTTGAGATAGACCGTTCAGATTTCTAAAGGCCCATTTGTAGACCAGTCTACGTAGGACTCCAGACCGTCCCTCCTCAACGGTCTAAGTTTTCGAAGAAAGACCGTTTTCAGCACCAAAAAGAGTCTAACATAGACCGTTCAGACACAAGTAGGTAGACCCTTTTCAGTTTAAACCGAAGATAGACCACGTTTAGTACTGTGTCTGAACGCCCCCAAGGAAATGAGATTGTGCCTTTCATACGCCCACTCAGAAAAACAAGCCCCCTGTCACCCCAGGGCTTAGACAGTGTACACTGCCATCAAATAAAAAAAGTAATTTATATTCTAATTGTAAGTGTATCTTTCTATCTTTTTCTTTTGCCGTTCACAGACGCTGTGTACAGTTAGATGAATTTAGATGAATTTAAATACTCGGCCAGATTATCTTCAGGGCTCTACCCACTAAGGGATTATCTTTCTAAGGGAGGAGGGACTACACACGTATCTTTCATCGTCAGGATTTGGCGTCAGAAAGTGTGCAGCGTGGACATTTAAAGGTAATATCATACTTTGGTTGTTGTCAAAGAAATGCAGATTCATGGGGAAAAATATCAAGACAGATACAGTAACAGTCATCTGTGAAATTCCCAGTCCCATTCTGTGCCAACTTTTTGAGAAAACAGTGAAAAACAGCCACAGTATTTCTTAAGTCTTTTCTCTTTTATTTTTTTGGTCGTTGTTTTACTAATTTCTGGATAAATACACCATTTCAAGCGGAAACATGTTAACGGTATGTTTCTACCACCACCATCTTCATACCCTGTTAGTTATACGTAAATCTGTGAACATTTCTGTTTTGGTTTCTTACCAAAGTATGATACATGTAGTAATGAATGATTACTGTCTTTCTCTTGTCTGGAATTGGAGAGGGGGGGGGGCATTTAGATGTTTTCCTGTTTATTATAGCAACTTATCTATGAATTGAGTGGAGTAAGTGTCCAAGATTCCTATCTTGACAGCAGATCTTAGCTCTTAATGTAGAACCATCTTCAGGGGAAGCATTGACCCTGCCTATGATGATAAGTGACCAGACACAGAATATTCTTAGACACTGTATTGATTCAACACACATCTCTTCCTGTGGCGTGATATTTTCCATCCTTCAAGGGGCTTGTCATTTTTTGTTGAAATGAGGCATAAGATGAACAAAGTGATGTTAACTAGTGAATTATATGAGTAATAAAATGCTGGAAACTGCTCATCGGCCAAAATGACCTGAAATTTGTAAAATGCTTAGAGTTGGGAGGACCTGACGCGTTTCGATCCTAGCAGGATCTTTATCGAAGGCTGTAATGACAAGACAACATAAGGTAAATTAAATGGTTAAGATCTGGAAAAACTTGCTTAGAATTTTTTTCTGAATCAGACATTCCATACACAGTGTCGTAAATATGACAGGGTATGTAGAGTGGAATACCCCTCCCCCTTCCATGGCTGTGCCACCCTTGGTGCCCCACCCCTTGTATTAAAATATCTTGATTTTTAAAGCATTACCTCACTGATGTTCACTTTAATGTTTCCTATACTTCCCAAACGTGAAAAATTGGTGCACAACCCCATGTGTACTCTCAGAGATTCTCTTGGATAAAATAGTCACCTGCGAACGAGAACTACCGGTACTTCACAGTATCATTTTCAAGCAAGATTTTCAGTCAAATGAGAGAAATTATGTGAAATTTCTGTCCGAGTCGTCCTTTTATTTGCCTCAGTTTTCTAGAAGATACTGAATTTGTGTCATTCTGTTTTTTTTTTCTCCAGGAGGAACATACAGTAACTGTCTGTCAGATCTAGCATAACGACTCCCCCCATAAAGATCCATCCGGATCCAGTTGTTCTCCCCGCGAGGTATTTGTCGACATCCGGCGATCCCTAACGCTGACGGAATAATTCTCTACTCGCTTCACTTCAGCATAATTGGTTAAAAAAAAAACCTGCACAGAGCATTAGTATCTCGCGTTATACTGCCTGGAACGACACGGCAGGCTCGGCCATCATGAATTTCCTCCGCCGACGCTTTTCGGATCCAAACTCTTTGGGGAATGTGCCCAACGGATACTTCCAGAATATTGGGACGGAGCAGGACACCCGGGACAAGGCCCTGGCCGCTGCCTCTCTGCCTCCTAAGAGAGATCTGGGATTCCTGAGCTCCTTAACGACTGGCAAACAGGAGAGGACAAAATGCAAGACTTTACTCATCATCGATGACCAACACACAGACTGGTAGGTAAACATTAGGCTTCAGTATATGAAAATCAGCTTGGGAAGAAATAACAACCATCACAATGCTTTTTTTTTTTTTTAATCTGTTCATATCTGTATGTGTAATATTGAATCTTCATCGTCTTCAATTTGTGTTCACTAATATCGCTCCGCACTAATGACGTCACAAAATCCTCGGATGTCAGACAAACATTGACTCACACACGTAGTGTACATGCACACGCACACCCACACACGTTTGCAAGGTTGCAATGTTTGTCTGAGATCCGATACTATTTTAAATGCGGAGCGCTATTCATTAAAGGTTTACTGCATTCAAATTTGGGAAAGGAGTGAAAGTGCTCTAAAACTATTGCTTAATACATAATTCATGACTATATATGAATTTATATTTCTATGTAAGTGCTTCATTTTGACCAAACAATTACAAAATCAGTACAAGTATGCCCCGCCCCCCCCCAAAAGTCTTGGAACCGATCCATGCAACAATACCGAGTGATGTCACCGACAGAACTAGTATATAGGCTCGCACCACAGCATACTTCGTGGCATTCTGCATGTGACGTAAGCAAGGTTTTTTTTGTCGCGAAAAGTGTGGTGCTAAATTATCGGTCTAAAATACCTCTTTTTTCTATATATACAATATATTTTAGCACAAACAATGATAGACAGGTTGAGTTTTATGACAATACAGATGTATGTATTTAACTTCAATTGAGTTTTGACTGTTTTATGAGAATTTTTTTTCAAGTTTTCGCTCTTTTCACGGGACTCAGATGTCTGATTGAGCTCAAATTTGGCACAGGTTTTTCATTTCATGTACGTGCTGGATCAGACAAAGTTTGAGTGCTGTTCTGTGACCTTTACCAATCATGTATTATACCTTAAAATAAATTTGTTACACCATGACCTACCTGCATAATGAGTACATCGTTCATGCAAAAAAAAATTGACATGGCATAAAATCGCAATTTTTCCATGTGCTCAAGCATGGTCACAATACCAAATAAAGTTGTTGTTTTTTTATGAGAAAATACTCAAATTTGTTTAGCCATTGAGGAAGCACTAGCTGTCCACAATGTTAAAGGTAATTTCATACTTTGGTTTTTGTCAAAGAATTACAGATTCATGGGCAAAAATATCGAGGAAGATACAGTAACAGTGAAAATCGGCCACGGTATTACTTTTTAATGTTTTCATTGTTATTTTTTATCTTTTAAAGGTAAAAAAAAATGTCATTCAATGTTTTACTAATTTCTGGATAAATACACTATTTCAGGCAGAAAAATATTAACGGTATGTTTCTACCACCAACATCATCATACCCTGTATGTTATAGGTAAATCTGTGAACATTTCTGTTTTGGTTTTCTACCAAAGCATGATACTACCTTTAAGCATTTTTGTCCAAATAAAAAAAAAAACGTCCAATTTAAGAAAAAGGGTAACAAAATATTATATTTGGATATATTATTATTATAATTGACATTACGTAATAGGAACTATTTCGCTGTAAAGTCCTATTGATGCAGGGTATGTGTGTGATATTGCTGTATAGCAGTATCTCCTTTGTACAGTCTAAGCAAACATGTTATTTGGAACTGCTTTGCATAGCAATATTTGAGCCAAAAGGCTTCTAATCCTTCCGCAGTGAATCGGTGATCACTCAATTTCAGGAGTGTAATCTCGTCCGGTCTTTGCTTGGCCGTGTAAATAACGTCAGAGGCAAGCAGAAGAGCAATTGGCCCTCGACCGGATCATACCCGCAATTTCCTGCACAAATTTGAAGAGATTAACGAGGTTCTTCTTTTTAGCTCGGGCAATTTATACTAAAAAAAAGTTTCAGGGTTTAGCTAGGAGTCAGCCCCGATGAGGATTACTGCGCGTGGGCGGATTTTAAGCTAACATTTCACAAGGGGAATTATCATCAAAAGAATTGGGATCGTCTGTTTGTTTTTTTTTCATCTACAAACTTGAACATCTGCAATTGTTCCTGTCAAAATTGATTTATGATTATGAATTTAACTTAATTGCTTACAATCTTTATCAAAATGGACACTGCTAGTGTCAACTTCAATTCATTGGCCTGATGAGCGTGGCCTGCACGTGATGACCCCGGCAATTTGGCTGTCGGATTTGGTTATGCCGCTGAACGTTTGCGAAAGAGATTCAGTTTAGACTTCGTCTGAGCAATCAATTTGTTTTGTTCCTCTCCTGCCTTCCGTCTTCCGTCTTCCCAGAGAAGATACGGCCCATGATCCCTCCGCACCTGCCCGCTCAGGATGGATATTACACCGACGTACAAGAAGTGGCTTGTTTATTCACTTGACCTGATTTCTGCCTAGGAATGTGGGCTAATAATGCATTTTATCAACCTCCAGAAGCCATTAATGATACCCCTCTCAACTCCATTCCCACCTACAAGCAATGTTCCCAATCGAATTTGTGACGCACGACCTATTGAGTTTGCAGAAGAAATAAAAAAGGATGAGAGGTGTGGGATAGTAGAATTCCGCTCAGCTTAGTGAAAGGGGTTTAAGCCAGGGGAATTGGGTTGCTGGAAAGGTACACCTTGGGAGTGAATGTTCTGCATAATGAGGTTGCCTCAAATCCTGCAGCAATGTTTTTAATTCTGTCAGAATCGGATAATGTTGACTCAATACTAACTATACACACTCCAAAAGGACTAATGGAAGCCATGTTGGGGCATGTTTGTTTCAGGCACGAGATCAGTGATCCTGCAGCTCCGGATTGCATGGGAAGTGGATCTACAAGATCCCCTTCTTTAATCTTTAATCTTCAGATCAGTTGAATAATGCGGAATGCTTTGATTATGTACAATTTTTTTATGGTCTTTTCTGATTAGTAAAAATGTCCTTTCTGATATTCCTTTCATCCCGATGTTTCTGTTCTCTGCCGTGCAATGTTCGGGATAATCATTCAGAAAATGGCTGCTAAAATGACTGTTTGCATAGCCCCCTATGCAAATATATATTTGCACTCTGTTACAGGAAAAGAATGGAAATATAGCAAGACAAACATCTCCTGATGAGGACTAGAGCAGGCTAGTCGAAACGTTGAGACCTTAATTGCGAGAAGTGCGAACTATATAGAAGTGCGAATGATATAGAAGTGCGAAAGTACGAACGATTATTACATGGTGTTTCCGCAAACGGATCCACAAAGACAAACATAGTTCAACAAAATAACGTCTTGACTTTTAAGTAAACAAAATAGTATGTGAGACAGTTAATGGCAGTATAATTTCAATACTCAAGATACAAGTCTCGTGGATAAGCAACTCGTCAGTTCACTCAAGTGGGATGTGACCTTTGCTTAAGGTGACCCACTTGCTGTCAGTGCAGTGCAGCGGGATATAGTTCAACACCGTAATTGGTCTGGTAGATGTCTTGGCGAGGCCACTGTACAAAGAAAGGAGGCTGCCTCGGCTATCTAATTGAATTTTGTTTCCCGTTTTGATGTATTTCCCCTTAATTTGATTAAATAAGCAAGTATATGGATGGATACATTTCTTATATGCGGTGCATTCTGACTGAATGGAGAAGAAATCCAGGTGAAATTTGTCAGCATTTCATGCTCGATTACTCACTAGATTAACGGAACTGTTTTATTTGGAGAGTGCTGTACCCCTTGTTTTAGATAGTTAAACCTTCCGTCTCCTGATGAGGACTAGAGCAGACTAGTCGAAATGTGGAGACCTAATTATAAGAAGTACGAATGAAATAGAAGGACGAAAGTACGAACGATTCTTACATGGTGTTTCCGCAAACCGATCCACATACCAATTGTCACCATGCAAAGCCTCAAATCTTTCTTGAATTTAACCTTCTTTCTATACCACCGAGATCCTCCTCCCGCATTGAACCTCTTTAGACATGATACTGAAACCGTGCAAGATGCAGTGCTTATAAGCTCGATACAATTACATTATTGAACCGTGGACCGGCAGTAAGATGCGCTGAGCAGCAGAAACAGGTCACGGGTGATTGTTTAATTGACCAGAAGGTGAAGCCATTAGCCTGTTATGTGGCTGACCCATTGAGGGAGGAGGGACTAAAATGCCTGACACACTCACACCCCACACCCCTACACGCACACCTGATGGTAGTCAATTTGTAGCCTACATGCATGTACACTCAGTGGCCGGCAATATAATAAATTAATAGGAGTCATGTGGGAGTGGATAATTTGGATAAGTGCTCCGGCTAGTTGTGCTTTCAAATGCATTTGGCATTTACAGTGACACCTTGAAGAGGTACAGGGTTGAAATTCAGCCCATTTCTGTCCCTTTTAAGGCAGCGTACAGGATGTGCAAGGCCTCAAAAAAAGATTATTGAGTTTGAGACAGAAAATGAACTCAACAGTTCGTAAACAGTGCATGCAAACAGTCACCATGGGAAATCTTGTTTCATCAGATGCTGGGTTTTTCAAGCAAATCAAGATTTAGTGTCTTTTTCCAAAGATCGTTCGTCCGAATGATTTTTGGAACAAACATAAAGTAAACTATTCTTCATGTTTTATAAGAAAAATTGAGTCGGGTTTTCGATATTTTCTCGTGACTCAGATGTCCGATTGAGCTCAAATGTTCACAGGTTTATTATTTCATGTACATGTTTGATCAGACAAAGTATGAGTGCAGTCCTGTGACCTATCAATCATGTATTGTACCTTTAAGACGACTTAAGTGCTGGCAACAAATACATAGTGCATAAAAGATATAACATGCGCTTTGCGATTTTGCTTGGAGTTAGGAGGGCCTGTTGTTTCGATCCTAGCAGGATCTTTTATCGAATGATAAAGGCACAGTACAAGATTAGTAACGTACCAAAACAGAAATGTTCAAATAATTATATAAAACTTTCAGGGTATGAAGTTGGTAGAAAATAACATACAGTTAAAATATTTTCACCTGAAATGGTGTATTTATCCGGAAATTAGTAAAACAAAAACCGAAAAGAGTTTTCTTGGGGTAAGATCAAAACCATTCTTTATGTTTTATAAGAAAAATTGAGTCGGGTTTTTGCTATTATCTCGTGACTCAGATTTCAGATTGAGCTCAAATTTCCACAGGTTTATTAATTCCTGTACATATTGGATCAGACAAAGTGTGAGTGCTGCTCTATGACCTTTACCAATCATGTATTATACTTTTAAAGGTTTTTGAGTCTGCATTTTTGACAGACAGTTGTTGTATAGCATGTTTCATTATGCAAGTACATACATCATGGATGTGGTTACTAGGGCTAGGGGTTGTCCATTAGATCATTTGTTCGGTTTTAGCTGGAGAAAACGCCATTAACATGAATAATAAACACAAACCCTGTCGTAAATTTGAATTTTCTACAATTCCATGAAAGATTTCTCATATCCACACAAACTCATGTGATCAGACATCTTAGAATGAATGATTTCTTTTTTAATAACTTGAGAAATGCAATTAATTTTGAGGCTTTACTGAAGTTTCTGACTTTTCAAAAGGACTGGCACGTTTTTATTAATTTGCGTGCCAACGCCGAAAAAACCCACAGTGCAGCGACCACCATCTGCCCTTTTGAGAAGTATTGAAGTGGCCGATAATTAAACCAGATCCAATTTTCGTGGGGTCTTGGAGGTTTTTCTCCGTCACATTTATTAAATTAAACCCGGATGATATTACAAGATTGCTGCGTGGCTCTGCGCGCCGCTCATTTTTCAGTAACTAACATGTAGTCGAAACAGAACCAAGGGCAAGGTTTGTTTAATGCAAAAGATCACAGATTCTGCGGATCCGGATCCCATTTTTAGCGTAGCCTGCATAGGAGGTGGATCCCTAAATATGGGATCCTTTGCATTAAACAAACAAGCCCCATCAAAGTGGTTTTTATTATTTCCTTCGTATTTTTGCAAAATGAGAATCAATATTTTCAGTATAGCGCCCTCTATCATCAAGACGGACAAGCTTCTTCTGATTTAATTATGTATTAATCAGAGACAGTACAACTGTACAGTACTGAAAAGTGAAGGATGCTCAGAATATCATGGACAGATCACATGTCAAATGAGGAAGAACAAAAGAAAACTAGTTGAAATAATCAGGAATTAAGAGACAGTTACAATGTCTAGGTCATGCTTTGAAAAAGGAAGATTAGGGCTCCGCGCTCGTGACGTCACATTCAGAAGTTCGGACAAACAAGTCGCACGTTGCCCCATTAACTTACATGTAAACGTTGTGAATTTTGTCCGAACATCCGGGTAACTATAGCTGTTGATATAAAGGGCGTATTCTGTAAATAGCTCGAGCTTGGAGCCCTATTGGAAGGCATTGCAGTGACAGGAAAAATTGAAGGAAGAAGAGCTAGAGGAAGGCAGAAACTCACTTACGTCTCAAGTCTCAGCCGCTGGATGAAGATCAGTGAAATTGAAATAATAAGAACAGCAAAGGATAGGAGATTATGGAGGTCCATGGCCGCCAACGTTCTAGAAGAACAAGGCACTTACTGTAATAGAGAGAGAGACAGAAAACTTTACTGGGGCGGGATTCGAACCAGCGATCTCCGGAATACCGTACCCTGAGATAAAAAAGTAATTATAATTACCGGGAATGGGTCATTTAGGGAGACTTTCTCATTGGGTCGTGCACAAAATTTACTTACCTATTTCTAAACATCCTCCAAACCAATGAACTTGAAATTGACATATGTTCACATTGAGCGCATTCTTTGTCTTCTATTGAAATGTGGACAGTAAAAATATGTCTTTAAAAGGTAGCTGTTATAATAGGGAGACACCATGCAAAAAGTCTCCCTTTTTGCAGATGTCTCCCAAATGTTTACTTTTAGACGCTATTAAGTGTCTCCCTAATGTGCAATTTAGATAAATTGGTGAATTCATCCATATCATCACTTGTATAAGACGAGTGATGTAACAGTGCAAATCCATCATGAACACGCAAATGTACAGCCTAAATCCCTTGCTAACTTGTGAAGTATTCTTAATTTGCTGAAGCAATTTTATGCCTCTTCTATACTTGACAAGAAAGCATGTTTTTTTAAATTGGCCCCTGATGTCAAGCAGCAAACTTGTTTGGATGTTTTTTCCCCACCGCATCGGACTGCCAACATTGAATCCAAGTTGTATGTTTATGATGCCATGTGATTTAATAGTGCACTTACTGTTCCGGTAGCCCCTGTCATATTTTTTCATCAGATGCATTGAAAGCCAGGGCCTTTCAATCAATTTATTGATTCCAAGATTCGGCGTGATCTTTCTAAACCTCTGTGGGGCCTGAATTTCTAATCACGTATTGCCTCCCAAAACCTGTTATTGAAATTTGCCCATAAAGTTCTAACAATATTTGCATGAAATCACTTAAAGGTACTATCAGACTTTGGTTTTTATTGAAGAAATACAGATTCATGGGCAAAAATATCAAGACAGATACAGTAACAGTCATCTGTGAAAATGTTAGTCCCATACTGTGCCCACTTTTTGAGAAAACAGTGAAAAACAGCCACAGTATTTCTTAAGTCTTTTCTCTTTTATTTGTGATCTTTTAAAAGATCAAAAAGATTTTTGGTCGTTGTTTGACTAAATTTCTGGATAAATACACAATTTCAGGCAGAAATATTTTAACGGTAAGTTTCTACCATCCCCATCTTTATACCCTGTAAGTTATAGGTAAATCTGTGAAGATTTATGTTTCGCTATGCTACTGTAACACTTGGATTTGTTCTAGGTATATATGATGAATATACCTAGGTTTAGTGTTACTTACCTTTAAGATGTGATCAGTAGAACTACACTCACAAATTGTGAATATCAGTTTGATATTTATGCTACAGCTGATTTTTCATTTTTGCTGCATCTGCTCGTTCGTTCATCCCCATGGCCGCATTATGCATTGAGAGATAAGCTGTCTTCAGTGATGATGTTCCACTTTTCTAATCTTATGATAATCTTCCCAGTGCCTACTCGTATGATGATATGAAGGCTATTAGAAATGGACTTTTTAAAGGTTTACTGTAGAACACTACGCAGTATACTGTTGTACGGGCCCATACTAGTTCTGTAGGTGATGTCACATGCTATTGTTGCGTGGATCGGTTGCGTGGACAGCTTTTTGGGGGGCGGGGCATACATAAACTGATTTTGCAACTTTTGGGTCAAAATTAAGCGCTTACATAAAAATATGAATTTACTGATAGTCATTAATTATGTATTAAGCAATAATTTTAAGGCACTTTCACCCCTTTTCCAAATTTGATTACAGTAAACCTTTAAAGGTAGTATCATACTTTGGTTTTTGTCAAAGAAATACAATAACAGTCATCTGTGAAAATTTTAGTCCCATACAGTGCCCACTTTTTGAGAAAACGGTGAAAAATAGCCACAGTATTTCTTCAGTCTTTTCTCTTTTATTTTTGATCTTTTAAAAGATCAAAAATATTTTCGGTAATTGTTTTACTCTTTTCTGGATAAATACACCATTTCAGGCAGAAAAATTTTAACGGTATGTTTCTACTACCATCATTTTCATACCCTGTAAATTATATGCAAATCTGTGAACATTTCTGTTTTGGTCTCTTACCAAAGTATGATACTACCTTTAAGCCTACATGTCCGCCGCACATAGCGATCATAGTGTGAAATTATGATTACTCATGCTCATCAGGCCCCCAAAGCATTACATTCACTATTCCTTTGGGAGAATACATCCTGAACTTCTACTGTATGTTCTAGGTTTAATGGTTGATTCATGCAAAGCTTCACTGATAGGGAAGTCTTAAAGGTAGTATCATACTTTGGTTTTTGTCAAAGAAAGATACAGTAACAATCATCTGTGAAATTCCCAGTCCCATATGTTGCCGACTTTTTAAGAAAACAATGAAAAACGCCAGACGGTATTTTAAAGATTTTTTCATAGGATTTTTGATCTTCCGAAGATTAAAAATTGTTTTTGGTCAATTCGAAAATCGAATCTTTTCTGGATAAATACAGCATTTCAGGCAGAAACATTTTAACTGTATGTTTCTACCATCACCACTTTTATACCCTGTAAGTTGTAGGTAAATCTGTGAAGATTTGTTTCGGTATGCTACCAAAGGAAGTAAAGGTTGTATCATACTTTGGTAAAGGTGACAGAACAGCTGCGGTCTGTTCATAATTTGACTTGTCATAGAATAAAAACAAACCTGTGAAATTTTCAGTTCAATTGATCATTGGAAACAGTAGAAAACAGCGAAAAAACATTGCAATTTTTACGCCAAACTGTCATGTAATTGTAATTGTGAGGTTATGATCTCGGACATTAAGACTGTTTTTCGGTCTTTTGCTTCACTCATTTCTGGATAAATACAGCATTTCAGGTGAAAAAAAATTAATTATAACGGTATGTTTGTACCAGGTCCATCTTTATACCCTGTACGTTACATGTAAATCTGTGAACATTTCTGTTTTGGTTTCCTACTCAAGTATGATAGTACCTTTAAAGATGACTGTATATTTAATTTAACGTTATTGAAAAATAAGAATTGCCTAACTATTTCACGTATTTCTTTTTCTCTACCAAGGTCGAAATACTTCCGAGGCAAGAAAATCCACGGAGAATTCGATATCCGGGTTGAACAGGTAAATGTGTAATAATGGTCTACCATGTTTGCTCCTGGGGGAAATGTCATAAGACATTATATGTACTAGTACTAGGTCATTCCACCAGGGCCCAATTTCATGGCGCCACCGTACCGTAGAATTTTACGCTTGTGGTCATAATTCCTGGCTTACATGGTTGGTGTCAAATTTCTACGCAAGCTGAAGAAGCAAGGAGTTCATACACAAACTTCGCACAACTGAAAATTCCTGTTCACTCCATGTAATAAAATCTCCGCTAAGCACAGACTTTCTTGTTTCAGTATGCACTGAATCATGAACTGTTAGCAACAAATTGATGGTGAAGTACTGGTTTATCAGAAATGTCTGTGCTTGCAAATAAGCCTGTTTAACCTGGGGCCGATTTCATGAAGCGCTAAAACAGGGGTCAATTTCATAAAACTGTTAAGCACAAAAATTTGCTTATAGCACAAAAATGTCTCGCCAAATAAAACAAACCACCATTGAAAATTCTGTTTGATATTCATAGTCAGTGAACAACAGCCAAAGAACAATCACAAGTGATACACAACACGTGGCAATTTAGTTGTTATCCCTGTTTTATTAGGACAGAAATGTCATGCTTAGCAAATTTTTTGTGCTTAACAGTATTATGAAATTGGCCCCTGATCTTAAGTGTGAGATCAGTCCCAAGCAAAGTGTGAAGTCACAATACAAATCACTATGGTGATATTGACAACTCATCTTAAGTTTAATCTTAGTGTTTGGTGAAATCAAGCCCTGGTTTAGGATTTAGGAATAAAATTACATTTTCTTTCAGTGTTCAACCACCTACATAATACAGTTATTCAAAATGTAAGTCATTTATTGCGTAGACCCTCTATCAAGGTAATTCAGTAGATGTATATCAAGCAGCGCATCTATTTTACTCAAATCAACCGAAGCTGTCATTTCCTATATTTATTAACCCTAGGCTGAATTTTCGGAGCTGAATCTCGCTGCTTACGATGACGGAGGAGTCACAGTGGACCTGAGAGGCTATCGGCAAGGACAGAAAATTGTCAGGTTAGTCTGTGGTCACTTACCCTTCCTCCCAGAATACACCGATTCAGTAGGCCATGCCCACCATAGCAACGTCCAAGCAACAACGCACACACGCACGCACACAACATGTCACGATCGCCCACACGTATACACGCGAAGCGTCGCACACTCTCAACCACCGAAAGCACCTCTCTCCACTGGACTTTGGTTTTACAAAAGGCCCAAAAATACGATACATTTCCTCTCAGCCAGTTCATCGAGAGTCAGAATTACAATGAATACATATAAACACCACTTGACCATGGTAAAGAATAAAACTCTGTAAAAGAATTGGCCAGTGTACACACGGAACAAAAGTAAACTCAATGAAAATTGTGTAGTAAAGAATACAAAATTGAAAACATTTTGTTAGGCAAAATGGCGGCAATTTGTCAGACCCTAAATAACGTGTTGTGATTGGTCAATTTGTCAAGGGGTGTGGCCTACTGGATCGGTGGATTGTAAAAGGTTCACAGTTAGCAGGGTCTGACATTTTGATCTCGCTGAAGATCCTGCCAGGATTGACATGTCAGGCTTCCTATTTTTAAACTCAAAGCCTTTTATGTATTTCATCAGGTAATGGCAGTTGATTTCGGTTCGCTTTTAGGCAATCCTCATCAGGGATGTTAATTTTCATTTTGTTGCTGTTTATGTCTTGAATTTAATACCATGTTGTCTGTACTGCTGTTTACCTGAGATTTAATAAATGAAGTGAAATGATAGTCAGGGGACACAGTTTCATAGATATACACTAGCTGTTGGCAAGAATTTGATGGTTGAATACTTCAGAAACTTTTGCCCTAAAAAGCAAGCATTATAACAAGGGATTTTGGCTTGTGTAAATACATGCCGTTACAAGTGCAACTGAGGATTCTTTGAAGTACATGGTTGTCATGAAACTTTGTGCCTGATGGGGCTGCAAGAATAGAATGGTTAGAGATATAATACATGATTGGTAAAGGTCACAAAACAGCACTCACACTTTGTCTGATCCAATATGTGCATAAAATAATAAACCCGTGAAAGTTTGAGCTCAATCGGACATCTGAGTCATGAGGAAAATAGCGAAAAACCAACTCAATTTTTCTTAGAAAACATTAAGAATGGTTTAAATGTTTGACTAATTTCTGGATGGAAATATGTCAACGGTATGTTTTTACCATGATTATCTTAATATGCAAATTAGGCTTGTCCTTCACCGACGTGGATGAGCACTGTATACTCAGTGCTTGTGAGAGCACGTGAGAAAAAATCACATGCTTGCACAGGTGGGATTCGAACCCACGACCTCCTGCTTACTAGTGCAGATACCTTAAGCAGGAGGTCGTGGGTTCGAATCCCACCTGAGCAAGCATGTGATTTTTTCTCACGTGCTCTCACAAGCACTGAGTATACAGTGCTCATCCACGTCGGTGAAGGGCAAGCCTAATTTGCATATTATCTATTTCCTGACCAAAATCATCAATATTCACGATCATGATTATCTTCATATCCTTAAAGTTATACGTAAATCTGTGAAAATGTTTGTTTGGGTATGTTACCAATCATGCACTGAGTGTGATTATATGAGACTTGAAGCTAACTGATGGAAGTAATAGAGAGTAACAAGCCAGTCATCGAAAACTTGTTTTCAGTAGTGATGTAAACTTAAGAACAAGATCTAAGACGGAGAGGTAGTGAGTTCCAAAGAAGTTCAACAGAAGCTCATCATGATGATAAAATGGTGCATTGCAGACAGAGAATGCCTAGATGTATACACACAGAATGTTGCTGTTTACATGATGCATCACTTGTGTTGCTGGGATTCCACAGTCAATCCTCTCATCGTCGAACTAGAAAATTGCCCTGACAACAATTCAGGCATGGTCGTTCAGACGTTTTTTTTTTAAGCACGGGAAGTCTTCCGCAAGACTTCCTTAATTATTCACTTTGGCTTTGAATCTTCCGTACGTTTCCCTTTTTTGATAAAATTCACTCTTGTGGCATTTCCTGTGTTTTTTTTTTCCCTCAGGACATTTAAGCCGGACTTCGTTCTCTTACGTCAACATGCAAGGAGCATGGAGGTGGCGGAAGATTGGAAGAATATCATTATCGGCTTTCAGTACGGCAACATCCCCAGCATCAACTCGTGGCAGGCAGTCTACAACTTCATGGACAAACCCTGGGTTGTAAGTCTTTGTTTCCCTGTCTCTGGCCAGTCAGTCATTCTAGGTAGTATCATACTTTGGTAGCATACCGAAACAGACATCTTCACAGATTTACCTATAACAAGATGGTGATGATAGAAACAGGCCATTAAAATTGATCTGCCTGAAATGCTGTATTTATCCAGGAAGCAGTAATACCAGTGGGTGGGTTCTTTTAAAGATAAAAAATACTGTGCCCGCTTTTTCACTGTTTTCTCAAAAAGTGGGCACAGTATGGGACTGAAATTTTCACAGATGACTTTTACTATATCTTCCTTGATTTTTTTGCCCATGAATCTGCATTTCTTTGACAAAAAACCCAAAGTATAATATTACCTTTAACCACTTCAAGACAGTATTTTATGGAACCATAACGCCACTTTCACAGTATTTTTGTTTTTAGGTACAAATTTACATCGTGTCCCTTACAAACAGGACAGTTCACATGTGACAAGTATGCTTGTGGCTTTTTGCCTTAAATCCACCCCCTCATCTGGGGCCATTTTCATAGAGCTGCTTAAGCACCAAAATTTGCTTGAGCATCAAAAACCTTGGTAAATAAAAATCAGTATGCCAACCAAAACTCCTTGTGAATATTATGCTCAGCAAACAATGGCAGAGTACAAGTCAAAAGTAGTAAACATCACATGAAAATTTGGTTGGTAGTCCTGTTTGATCAAGGATGACTTTTTCATGCTTAAGCAAATTTGTTTGCTTAGGCAACTCTATGAAAACTGGAAACTGGAAAATATTAAGATAAATATGAGAATATAAGGGTTTACAAATGCAGCCACAATCGATTCATTTCGCAAGTCCCGAACATTTTAAGAGAAATCAAAACAAACTTCCTGAGGGATCGATTAGGAATTAGATTTAATGTATAAGACCAATTTCACATGACATCTTTGCCATGATTTGACTGGGGTCCATGAGGTGAAAGGCAAAAATGAGGTGCCTCTTTAATCTAAAAAAAAAATGCCCTCGGGCTATTAAATCGGGATTTTTCTATTTTCCTCTCCTCGTGCACACTGAAGTTTGCACAGCTAACCAAAATGCAAGGCAAGCACGGACGAGACAAGTTTCCTCTGATTGATCAGGCCTTCTACCCAAACCACAAGGAGATGGTAAGTCCACACATCTTCTTTCTTGCTTCTCACATCACACGCCTTGTTCCGTCCGCCCCCGTGCATGATTAATTTGATTGAATTGTCTGGGATGATCAAGACCGTTTGGCCAGAGGGTTGAGGCTGCACGGGCAGCGGCGAGTGCAATGCCGCCGCCGCTGCTGCTGCTGCGCTGTATCTTGAATCAATATCGGCAGGCCACTCGACGGACGTGGCGTGCCAAGCAGAGTGCAGAATCAACAGAACAGGCCATCATCGTTAGGGGTGCATGCACACGAACAACCCCCGTTTGACAATATTCGGGTACTTCTCGTCGAAGACTGCATTCCACGTTGTGCCAATTTGCTCTCGTCCTTGTGAATGTTTGATTGCTTTCATAACATAAATCAATTCGGGAACGGGCAATATTAATCCTATCCTTATTTACAATTTCACAAATGGATCTCTTTGCCTTTTTTTGTGTGTATGTTACTAAAAGGAATAACTTACAAGAATGTGATGAAATCAAAACATTGCACTTTAGCCGTCCACTCTCACTATTAAAAAAACCTTTTAGCGAAGGGAAATAACCTCAGACTGAACTGCAACATGTGTGTCAGACCCACAGAGCAGGCGGCCTGTGTAAAGGGGGACTGATTCTTGGGCCGTGTACAATCAAAACAACTCAAGCCACTTGTAAAATGTTTATATTTCAGAACCTTTATTAATATTAAGAGCCAATGTAAGCAAGTAGCCCATTTTTTGATTTGCGAAGCCTGGCTTCCATACCATATGAGTTTTTACGCATGCCAAGTTGAATGTACAACTGAGTCAGTAATGCAGAAGAGATCTGCCTGGCCAGGCTAGGGACTGATGAAGTCTCGGGGCCATGCTTCTCCACCCTGAGCTGAACCTCACGACCATGAAGCGTAAGCCCCTGTCCTCAAGGTCGCCCTCAAGCATGTCCACAGACAGATGAGCATTGTAACTCCTTGAGAGCAAGACTAACTCATTATGACTGAAGATTGCATGAGAAATGAATTCATGTGGTTAATGTACCTGTATGTTTATGTGTCTGGCTCGAAGGCTACTATCCCCAACCAGTTTAGACCGGATCTAATGAGATATAACCGGATCTGAGCCGATTTCCCCATTAATTTGCACGATGATCGATTGGAATGCTTCGTACCATCCTTCTGAGTATTGATTTTGTCCCTTGCCCCAAGACAACATTAGGAGAACAATATTGTTTTTTTCCTATCAGTTTTTTCCCTCTTCATTTTTGATACCGATTGTTTTTACTGTAGTGCTCCTTACTATAACTCTTAGAGGGAATTGCAATCTGTTTGTCATTGATAAAAATCTTCTTTTAATTTTTTTTACGTAACCAATTTCCATATTTTACAGTGTTATTGTATACAGTGGAACGCCGCTATAACAAACACTGTAATCGAACATTTGGCTGTACCAAACATCATCCTTGGCTCCCAATTTTTGTGCACAATACATGCCCAATATGGTTCTTTAGATCACTTTAACGAACGACCGCTATAACAGACAATATCTCTGCATCCTGCCATGTTTGTTATAGCGGCGTTCCAGTGTAGTACTGAGTGCGGAAAGCCCATACCATGTCGCCTGGGAGTAAACTCAAGAATTGTTGTATATTTTCGTTTTGCGGAGTTTTGTTTGAAAGCATGTAACATTGAAAACCCTGCAACATTGGCATTGAGAGTTATAGCCTTCAGTCTTTATGGATACACATCCCAGTTAATTAACAACGGTGATAAAGTGGAAACCTGTACGTCAGTGAAATCATAAAACCCTCCATGACGTGCGGAGATAATAGCGCTATCAATCACTGATGGATATTTCAGACACTTGCGACATCCAGCAATCGGCCTGTAGTCTAACTAACCGCCCCGCAGACAGCCCTTATGGGATCTAGACATGTGCTTTATTTGCTTGTCGCAGCATTTTAGGGCCTACGTTGTTTAATGACAGTGTGACTCTTACCACTCTATAGTTCATTAGTCCATGGCTTTGAACATTTTTGATTTTCCTCTATCCATATGAATACTCCACAGTGAACAACGTAGGCATTTTTTTTTTTCAGGGTACTTTATATTCGTGTCTATCCGTACGTAGAAACCATGAGTAGCTGTCTGATGAATCATGTACTCGAGGTAATGAACTATGAGGAATCATTGAAGCACACATACACAATAAGAAAATCGTCACATTTCTGTATGGGAAATGCTCTTTCTTAATACATGATGGCTGACCATGGAATGTCTGATGTTTTAGGTAGATTTTAAAAGTTCCAATGTACAAGAGAGTCCTCGTCTGATGTGATGTAGCTTTTTCTCCCCTCATCTCATTTCCTGGACTCTCATGTGCTAGTTTTTTCTTGTTTTGTAACAGCGATAAAATTCCATTCTTCTTGTTTTCATTGCATCTCTCTCTTTTTTTTCCCCATATTATCTGGCCGTCATATCTTGGTAATTGTCTGCGTAAAAGGCTGATTTTTGTTTTCTTCAAGCTTCGACCACTCAGTATAATTCGGCCCTACGTACTCACCATCCACTGTAGTGAACGCGACAAGTGGTTATGTAATAAATTATTCAGGCGTGGCGAGTATAGCTGGGTCGCACTTGAAAGATTGGTTCACTTACTTGGATTGCTTGACACGGGACTGACGAGCTGGGCTGCGGGTGCGACCCAGCTACGCGTCATGCCCAAATGACTCATTACGTAACCACTTGTCGTGTTCACTACGTTAATGATAGTTTTCACTTCACAAAATTCACTTTTGAGGTAGCATATTGGATTAAGTGAATAAAACATTGAACATGGTTTATTTTTGGTCGGGAAGCTTACTTTTTCAAAATATTAAGAAAAAAACTATTCTATTGCTAGCTCTTATGCAGGAGTGCTTCAACGAATTCAATGTCAAAACCAAAAACAAAAACTTGTGAGATTTGATAGCGCGACTTTCCCGCGAGACACGGCCTGAATTCACGGCGAAATATGTTTGTTGTACCACGCGCAGAATGCTGGCACTATAGAGATAAAGCTTTGTGGCAGTGCTCCTCAATTTTCCTCTGGTGGCCAAAGTTGATTCTTGACCGAATTAAGCAAACGCTTTGATGCGATTCCTTCACACCCCGCCCTTTAATTAACGTGATAATTTGATCTCGGGCCGCGCACTCGAAAGTCTTCTCAAAATACCAGGCCAAGTGGTATTTGCTCTTCGCCTGTCACTTCTGCGGTCGTCCGGGCACCTGAGATATGGCCAATATGGTAACAGTAGACTCTGTGCTATAACTCTACACCTACATGTATTTTCAACTGTAATGAGAATCGCAAACTGTGTGATTTATGGCCACATATTTCACAGCTTCAGTAACAGCCCGGCCTCAATTGGGGTCCCTAGATGGTAAAGGTAGGGCTTGTCGAATTACCTGATATTTATAACTGTTCCTTTGAGTGAATGGAGGCCCAGGTTGAATGGAAGACATGCAAGGAGACAGAGAAATGTGAGATCAATTGAAATGTCAGAACTGTTCCTGTTACAATAGGATTAGGCCATAATTTGGCTCAAATTTATGCCATTGCATCTTGTGGACATATAATAATATCATGGCTGTATGGTGCACTATGTGAATAACTTGTTTGGGACGGGAGGTGCTTCTGATAGTACTTACAGCTGGGTACGTTTTCCACGTAATTGTTCCTGTTAGAACATATAATAACTGGAACCCTGAAATAAACTACAAACATTGCGTGGTGTACGTAATAATAATAATGAATACAATTCTTAAGTAGAGCTTCACATTGCATAACAATCTCAAAGCTCTGTACAAATTGATAAAATTACGATAAAAGAATGGAGAGAAATTTAGTTACATGCAGCGTGCAGCTTATGGACCTTATCGAAGATAGTCTATTTTGGCACTACGCATGTGCATTCAAAGGACAGTGGAGAATCTTTGTGCCATTTGTACATCATTCTAGCCCTAGCAACAATTTTACCCTGAATGCTTTGCGCATACCCAATCTGGGTCCGTTGTAGGCTATCTTTGATGAAGTCCGTGCACATGATGCCATTTTAGTAGAGCGCCCTCTATCTGAGTTCAGAAGAAGAAAGCTCTGGTTGGCTCATGGGTTTGAGCCCAGCCATTATAAGCCATGGTGGATGCATCCTTGAGCAAGACGCTTTGCTCCAATTGCTTCTCTTGGACAATGAGTAAATGGGTATCTGTGAGAAAAGTGTCGATTTGTTATGTTTTAATGAACCCTTAGTATATCATGTGTTGGGTGCATTGTGAAGGCCTACAAGCCCTGCATCTGGATCGAGAACAGGAGGATAAAGGAATTATAATAGAACCATTCTTGTCCTCGAACAGACTTCTTTTGTTCAAAGTCGTCCTTGGACTTACAAACTGACAAATGTGTGCTAAAAGTCTGTTGGTGTTTATTATTAACTGGTTAGTACAGGGACAATAGAAAACACTATACCGTATGTGTCCTCAGACAGTATGTGAAGCACAAAGGCCTGGCACTAAGGTTGATCTTAAGATGAGTTGTCAGTATCACCATAGTGATTTGTATTGTGACAGCACACTTTGCTTAGCAATTAGGATTGATTCACACTTTAATAAGATCAATCTTAGTGCTTTGTATGTTTTCTTACTTTTCCTTTTTCTTAGTTTTCTTAATAATGTTGTTAATATCGACAACCAAAATCTATTGAAACAGAACAATACTCAAATATTGAATTTCATCAGTTAATAAACTTTTATTTATTACACTTAAAACATCATTTATTACACTCAGACCTTATTTATTACACTGTATACTTCAACAAAGATGCGTAAATTAAATATATTTAGAATAATAGCCCCATAAACAAAAACAAAGACTTGGCCACCTGTGAAATTGCTCGAATAATCCCAAGACAAGTTATAAAGCCTTTCGCAAAGAAATAAACACAGATTTGATAGTAGGCAGAAAGAATTAGACAGCTTTTCCCTAAGAGCTTTACAAAGAAAATCCATTATTTGATCCAAGTATGCTTTTCTATAAAAACAAAAATACACAATTGTAGTTTAATAATCTGTTTAGGAAATTTCAAGGAAGTTAAATATTTGATAATGCACAGAATGTTTGGTTAAATTTAGAAAGCTTTATCAACATATATTACACATATAAATACAGTTACTCTGACAATAAAAAGACGGGGAACATAAAAATCAATCGGCATCAATAATTCCTTTCCACAAAAACTCAAGACTTCCTCGATAAACACCAGCAATGTCCCTCATGTAATTAATTAATTCCCTCTTCATATTCAAGGTTATTATCTTCTAATCAAATACGAGAACCAAAAAAACAAAAACAAACAAACGCCACAAACACAGAACTGCTGTTGGTGAAAGCAGGTCAGATCAACACTTACGTCGCAGAATTTCAAGCGGAACAAATTTGTTTCTGTCAAAAATCAATAATTACGCTGGTAAATAAGACGTGCGCAATAATCATGTGAATGCTGAGATGGCTGTTAAAGGTGGCCGCTGCCTGTCATAGAAAAATTGCATGTACATTTTACAAACTCGCCTGGTTTGTGAAGCAGCAGTGTTTGGAATTCAAACGTCCAAAAATTGCTATGAAACATTTTAAATGCTCAACACAGTTGCTCAGCAATGTACAGTTATGTTACATATGTACTGAAACATAGAAGAAAATATGGCACAGCAGTACATTTTGGTCAAAAGTCGCTTCTCTTGCACTTGTGGAAGATGAAATTTTGGAAATAATAGAATAGAATAATTATATACATTCATTCATTGTCTTGAAGTGGTCATTTTCTTTCGGAGTTTACATAGTTTACATAGGTTCAGGTTCGTGCACAAACATGGAAACCCCATCAGGATTCTGGGCAAGTTAGCATTTCAAGTATATACGACCAATTCCTACAAAATGAGGCTCTGCTTATTTTCCCATTTTCATTTAAAAAGAAAGAACATGTAAGAAAATAGTTTTTATATAAAGGGAAACTTGACTGCTTGACGACAAAATTGAATTTGACGGAGAAAATTTGATCCAAGTAGAGGTTGAACGTGGTGTGATTTGAGACGACTTTAGGAGAAACGCAATTGGTTCTGGGATGGTTTGTTTGTGCATTGGGGAAGCTGGTCGTGTTCACTGTTTGAAACATATGTCCACTATTTTCAAATGGTCTCAGAAAGACGGAAAACTTCACTGGAATCATGGATCTTAAGGAAGGATGCGATTCAACTTTGTCGGCGGCATCTTGTACGGTGTCCCCGTGCAGTTCTTCCGTGACTGCAGCTCGGCAGTTTGAAACCATTTGCAGGACCCGCCGTCATGTCTGACGCACGATGAGTGGAGGTTCTCACACCGGCCGTTCATGGGATCCCACTGGCAGCTGTCGCCTCTCTCTGCACGGGCCTTTTCCTTCTCCCCACACATGGAAGGACCACAGGTGTCAATCTGTTTGGACAATAAATTGAGAAGAAATGACGTTAGTCCATCTTAAAGTTGCAGCTCTTCTTCTATTTCAGGGATGAGATTTCTCAGATTTTTTGGTTCTGGATTCCAGATTTTGTTCCTCACAGGCTGTGTTCAAAGTAAAAAGGAGATTTGTTATGCCCCCTGTCAGTTGTTATCAGATTTTCTTTTACCATTGGTCAATCTCATTCCTGCTCTATGCTGTATAAATTATAGATATTAATTTCATGCATTTTCTTTGTATTTTTGTCAGGTGCAATTTTTGCAAACCCTTACATGTACATTGTGTATAACCTGGCCACGTCTCTCTTTAATACCAATTTTTTTGGCAAAGAATTTCAGAAAGTTTATTACACGCATGGTTAAGTTCAGACTTTGAAAATAATTGGGCATCGGAAACGCTGCTGAATAATTCATATTTTTTTGTCAGAAAAGATGTATTTTCATGTTACGGTTAATGGGGATTTTTTTTACGACCATTAACACTCTAGGTAATGAGATCGTAGATGAGTTCTGTACTTTTGTGTGGGTCTTATTCTGGTTGTTTCGAGAGGTTTTTGATTTCCCAATGTCATGCTCGCTGCGTTTTTCATTTATCAAGCCAATTTGGTGAGCAAGATTGTTGAAGTGGAAAATGGACTGGTCGATAAATGAGAGGCTCTGGCCATTTAAGAGCTTTCTAGAAAATGGCCCCAGAGCTCTTCAAATTTACATCTCCATGGTGTTTGATTTGAGCATGATCGGGATGGTAATTACCTGGCATGAGTCGCAGTTCTTCTCGTACCAGTATCTCAGGCCTCGTCTCTGGTGTCTGGAGATCTTTGACCAGGGTTCCCTCCAATTGCAGTTGGTGAACTTCAGCTGTGTATTTGTCAGCATACCTGTAAGACCAACAACAAGAACATGTTAATAATAAATCCAACATCACCTCCTTTAACTCAGTTCCCATGATCCAATGCTGTCAAATTGAAGTGAACATGATATTTTGTCTGGTCTTTCTTGTACATGTTTGCCTTTGATGGCATATTTTCATTGATACCCTGTTTTCATTCATGAAGCTTTTGGTAGCATTATAAGACCGTGGTTTCCAGAGCTACGTACGGCTAGGTCTATTGTCTTGGTGTCTCTGCATATTTCCAAAGGAGTGAAGACCTAGCCCTAGCTCGAGACAACAGATTCAAATGCAGCCTCAGTTTCATGCAACTTGAGCTTGGTGGGACTGCTGAATTAAAGTTCTTTTCTGTCAACAGAGGGCGCTATTGCATCTTTATGCTCTTCAGTTTGTACTTGTCTTTCCAGTAAATTACCATTGTTTCTTTTCAGTCAATGCACCATGAAAACCAACCAGATTTGAATTGTGAACATAGCAATTTGGGTAGATTTGAGACCAGTTGCAAATGTAATAAAATTCAGGAAAAAAAGACCAAACTTTTCTTAAGAAAAACCCACATAATTGTGCCATTATATGTACAAATGATACACAATTTTAGGACACTTACCCATGATAACGTAGGTTTTGCCAACCTCCAAGTTGGACACTCCACACAGAGATTCATAGTAAGAGGTGAAAATCTCAGGATGGCTCCCCACAGCGATGAACTGGTGTCCTTTGTACACTTCTCGTACCCACAGCTTGTAGGATCTCTGGGCGCTCGTCAACACCGGTAGGGGAAGCTTCTGCATGTTGTGGGCATCGAAACCTTTCTTGACCGCCATCTTTTCCGATTTAACTCTCGCTTTGATAACTGCAGAAACAGGAAAAGAACAACAATAAGATCGTTTTGAGTGATTTCACAGCACAGTGAGGAGTTGGAACTTTGAATCATGTCTAAATCTGAACTGTCAAGCAAAGGGAGCAAAGAAAAGGTTTTAAATTTCATGACCAAGGATGATAGCATGCACCTTAAAGCTTAACTCTTGAATTATCTTTCCAGGGGTAAATTTCACCAAACTCATCTTAACTTATCAATTGATGGTGCAATGAATGCATTGCAGCCCTACATAGGATGCGATGGGTTATCCTTTGTAACTCGAGTTATGATCGATTGTAGGTCTTCTTGAAATCGACCCCAGCCCCTAAAATCATTTATCATATCCTACAGGTCATTCAGAATCTGAATCCTAAACAAAGCAACAACTCAAGTTTATGAGTGGCGCCCTCTTTTGAGGGCCCAATAGCCCCCTTTTTGGCCTATGCTTCCACTCGAGAGCTTAATTTTGCAAAAAAAATTTACACTTTATGATTACCCTATCTTTTTTTCATGGGCACTTATCTACAACACCTGCTCACTAGCAAACACAGCTTATCCCGTCTGATTGGACCATTGGGTATAGGAAGAGCTCTATGATTGGACAATGCTCTTGTGTACACATACTCTCAAGTCAGTTTGTTTGTTGCTGGTAGATAAGCGGATTTTATTGATTGCATCGGGCAATAATCCTATGGCCTTTAAAGGCCCTTTATGCAAACTTTGGCACACTTCTGACACCAATTAACTTTGTTTGTGGCACAAGCCTATCTGTATTAAATGTTTGTGACTCTTGTCAGATGCTAAGAAGGGTTATTAAAAGAAATTCAATCCTGCTTTAAAGGTAATATCATACTTTGGTTTTTGTCAAAGAAATGCAGATTGGTGAGCAAAAATATCAAGACAGATACAGTAACAATCATCTGTGAAAATTTCAGTGCCATACGGTGCCCATTTTTTGAGAAACAGTGAAAAAATCCACAGTATTTATTTTTCACCATTATTTTTTAATCTTTTAAAGATCAAAATTGTTTTGGGTCATTGGTTTTACACTTTTCTTGATAAATACAGCATTTCAGGCAGAAAAACTTTAATTGGTATGTTTCTACCATCACCATCTCTATACCCTGTATGTTATAGGTAAATTTGTGAAGATTTCTGTTTTGTTAATAGTACCAAAGTATGAAGTACTACCTTTAAAAAAGAATCAAGTGTAAAAAGTTGATGTTGTTTTTAGTCTCAGTTCACTGGTGTTCACGGTTCAGCCTGTCATATTTGGTTGGGATTTCTTGTCATGGTATTTGATCGAATTCAGGATTCATGTCTGTTTGTAATTTGCACATTGCACACACACACTGTGCAGCTGCTGGAGCTTAGTCTCATTGTCCTTCCATTGTTCAATCATCAGCAGCGAGTCCTATAGGGTTTAGACTTCACCCCTGTATGTCATCGTTATATTTACATGCAAAAGATGGACCAGTTCGACCATGGACGAGTGGGGCTACAAACAAAGCCACAAAGCGATGCCTGTTGCTTGGCTCGCGACCCCGGCCATTGCAGTGGTGCGACAATGAACCGTGGATGAATTGTGCTGTGAAGTAGTCAGCTGGCAGAGTTGGGAGAGGGGTTTACAATTAGTAGCATTATTGGACAGTGGCGTCAGTGGATGGGTCATCAGACATTAGGGGAACTTGAAGTACAAAAAGAGACGGATTTTATGGTGGACTTACTAGGACCATTGTGCAGATAGGTGGGGGAGGGGATTTCATTAACTTGTGCCTTTCAAACTGGGGTGGGGGGGGTCTTGGGGGGCTAGCTTGTTTGTGCTAGAAAGTTGTTCCATTCAAATTGGGAGGTTGTGTCAGTTTGTATCCAAGCGTCCCCAGTGTGCGTGGCGTTCATTGTGGTGGATTATAGGATGCAGGAAAATAATAAAACAGCCTCAGGGCTGCTCGGCACGCGACGCCACGCGAAGCAGCCCGCACGAGCCAGTGTGGTTTTAGAGAGAGAGGGGGGGGGGGGGGCAACTTGCCAGCCGCCATTGTTAAGCTATCATCGCTGTTGTCAAACAAAGAGAAAAGCTATGTCAGTAAGGAGCTTAAACGCTGCCTTGCATTGTCCGCGCTTGCCAAAACTTTCGCCTTTTATTCCGAACACCCGCTTGGTTGATTTGCAAAGGGTGCGTGGGACAAAAGAACATCTGCATGGCGCGTGCCTAGCATCAGTAAGCGGCCATAAATAATGGCAGGAGATGTGTCTCCCCAGCCCAAACAAAGCTGCAGGAGCCAGTGTCTAAATACTGGTGGAAGCTAAAGACGCGATAAACCCCCAAAACAGTCCCCAGTTTAAAACCGCAAGTAATAATAAGATTTTCTTTGCCGTTAAGATCCTATAAGGATCGAGTTAAGCCTTCTAAATCAGTCTTATTTTCCTTCAATTTGTTGCATGTCAACACTTGTTGGTGCTGCGACTGGTAGATGAAGTGACAAAAGAGTTTTTAAGCAATCGGATCACTGGAGTACATCATGTTAGGAGAGTGATACTTTCAGATGCTTACCCTTTCAGATCATTGGAAAAGTATTTTTTATTTGAATAAAATTAATTAAAATGCTCTAAGTGGTAACTAAAAAGCCCAAATTCTGCATAGAGTATTCCAAACAATTTTTGGTATAAAATGGAAACCAAAATTGTACATTTGTCTCAATATAGGTTTTTTATGAACTTTGTAAAAATTAATTTTCATTCCAAAAATAAAACCGTATCAACAGAAGAAAGCAGATATCTGGAATATGTCAACAATTTTGCTTTAGCGTATTTTATTGCCTTTTCTTATTGTTCATTACCCTGTGGAGTTTTGCCCGAGCATGGAAATTTCATTCAGTTTATTTGCTGCAAACTGCTAAATCAGCCACAATAATGACCTGCAAATTTATAAAATGCTTGGAGTTAGGAGGGCCTGACGCGTTTCGATCCTAGCAGGATCTTTATCAACATCTTAATTTCTTAGCCTTTGAGAAAGATCCTGCTAGGATCTAAACGTATCAGGCCCTCCTTAACTCCAGGCATTAGGTTATTTGAGACAGTTACTCAAGAGATAAATGCGGCAGTGTCTATTCTTTGGCCCATCTTTCACAAATGATTACCGAAAAACGAACTCACAAGTCACAAAAACTTAGTGAGTGAGAGCTCACTACTCTACCTGTAAAAGGAAAGGAAAGTGCAAATGCATGCCACAGACAGGCTCCCTCCACTTCAACCACTAGGAACAATTTCATAGGTAATGTCAAGTTGTCCTTGCGTCCAACTTTCAAAAGGCTGACCAAACTTGAGGCTTGTAACGTTACATTTAAGATGAAGACAAGCCTTCTTCATAGTTTGTTTCAAAAAGTAACTCCTATAGTACGCCCAACATGGCAATTACTGTGGAGGCAGTGCTGTCATTTCAAAACAAAAATGCACCAAATTAATTCCAATCAAAAAAAAATTACAATTAAGACAATTAAAGTCGCAATGCAAAGTGTTAAACAGTGTGTGAACGAACACGTTATGTAATACAAGATGAAACTGCACAATAGTGACAAACGAGAACCAGGAAAAAAATTTGTGGTGCTTACCAAAATGTGAATTGCAGAAATGATGCTGCGTGTGATGGGGCATACATGAACACGCTGAAACTCCTTCCAGTTGGTTGGTAAGGATGAACACTAGAAGAAGTAAACACACTAACACGTCGACTGGGAAAGCTGCCATGTCAGTGAAAAGTTCTATTGCCGAAGACGAGGAAAAAATGTCCTTTATGCTGAAATTTCCAGCTAATTCAGGGATAACGTCCCTAACATGCAGGAAGAATTCACAGTATACAGTGTGGTGCTTGTGCTTAACGACCGGTACACTGAACTTGGAACTGATCCAGCGTGCTGACTGAGTTAGAAAGAAAAATAAAATCTACAGACTAAAGTGCCAGTCCGTATTCCATAGTCCCGAGCAACAATTGATGTGATACCACCAGCACCAGCTTTATAAGAGCCAAAGCGAAGTCTGATTGCCAGAGTGGTTGGTAGTCCGTGCTGCTTTATTGACTTAGTTCCCTGTGTTTACCACCAACAGGGGCCAGCCAACCAACCAGACACAGGCAAGCTTGCTTACCCCCCTCGTGCTGGCCTTTGTTCCCGTTGGCAGTAAAAGCAATAAGACCCACCCCCAAACAACCCACCTGCATGCACTGACAGGCCCAACTATTGTCCCTCTATATTATGCACTGAGGGGGGAGGGGGGGGGGGTTCTGAACCAAATCAAGTGGGACCTAATTAACTCTATGTATTGCAAAACAAAATACATGTAGGAGCTTGTCTTGGATTAGCATAACATTTAATAAAGCAACTAATTGTAGTGTTGTTATGGTCATTAGTAATGGAGATACATATGCACTATCCAACATAACTAGGTGCAGTGAAGATGGAGAAAATTTGAACACAGCTATTTTAGGTCTAGTTTTTTTTTCTTTTTCTTTTCAATCATAAATGGCAGCAATGATGGTTGCTATCATCAGTTTTTAAAGAAAGAAGTTTGGGTAAAGATTCTTGGATTTGTTTTATAACTGGAGAAACTTGAAGCTAAATTAACTGAAGCTGAGTTTAACTTGACATCAAGAGGATTTTCAAAGTTAGCAAGCTTTTTTGTCGGAAAATCATATGAGTATATTCCTTTGTCAGGCATGAGTTCCTTTTTTGGAAGAGTTGATTCTCCTGATTACTTTTTATTCTTGAGCCAATTTTTGTTTGTTTATTAAAAACTCCCAAGACCTAGATAATAAATAGTTTCCAATAGTTTATAATAGATTACAACAGCTAGGACACGCCCCTGGACAAGTCCACAACTTGTTTGTTTATTTGTTTGTTTGTTTGTTTATTTCAATATGTAAGTAAAGTAATAAACGTAATGTTTGCTTATTTGTCAAATATTTATCAAGCACAATAAAATGACCCAGTCTAGTGATATCTCAAGCCTCTATACTTAATTCTACCAGAGTGTAGAATATTTGGTTGAAGCCTAGTAATGGGTACCATGCCTGGTCATTAGGCCTTTTCACACTATCTCCTTTTTGATCCATGTTCAAACCAACCCGGATCCACCCCGGTTCAGCCCGGCAAGTTTTTGAACCGGATCGAAGAGACGCAACATTCCGCACACTACGTTTATGGTGAACCGGCTCATACGAAACAGATCACGTGTCACACTGCGCAAAATGCAGTTTGGAACCGGGTTGAGATTTTCAACCCTGCAACCCTGGTAGGGTTTCGATCCGGCTAGGCCCGTCCTACCCGAGTTGGCTCGGTGTGAAAAGGGTCGGAAAAAATCTCGGGGTTTGATCCAGTTCCAACCCCGAGATTTTGGATAGTGTGAAAAAAGCCCCAATTGTGTCTTTAGGCAAGATACTTGTCACTGAAATGTGTTTTCTTCTCCCAGTTTTGAGAATAGGATGTTTATGTAACTCAGTTCCTACCCAAAGTGTGGGTGCATCATTCTTGGTCTTTGTTATTATTTTCAGCATATTGTCTTTGTTTCCATTACTAAGAAAAGAAAAGGCTTCCTTGTGATAACTTATTGTACCTGATGTTGATTCCTCTTCTTTTCTTTTGTGTAAATGCTGGCATTGGCAAATGGTGGAAATTGGTGGAAAGTTATTTTGTTCCATCAAAATATTTTGAGATGATAATGATGATTATAAACATAGATAGTTGCAGGTGTTCCAGACAATTCCTACACAAAGACTACAGAATGACTTTTCTTTAAGCAGCCTAGCTAGTTATAGGCCTAAGACATAATATAAGTATGTCTCAAGTAGCCTCATTCAAACAGGATAAAGAGCCCTCTTTGTACAATGAACAATGAAGCTGGATATGTTTGTCCATTGTGGCATAGGATTATGTAGTCATTGATTGTTAGACTTCCTTCTGTCAGTCATCAATATGACAATGGTGTTATTGATTAATCCATATTGCATGGGAGGATGCTGGAATCATCATGAGCAAAATTCATTAGACCTTTTCTTGGGATGCACAAAGGCAAGCTGATCTGTGCAAAGAATAAAAGCTAATTGCAAAATCCTAAGGAGCTGATTGTACAAAAATGTAATGGTATTGAGTGTTTTTGGAGCTGTGTAATACAAGATTGCATACTATTGCATACAATATTGCTTGTAGTTATATTTTTGACAGAGTTATACTTGGAAATTGATTTTGTTTATCAAATGTTGTAGGTTTGACATTAACAGAAGCATGCTTTCCCTGTTTCCCTTTAATGTCACTCTGTTCCCCTTTGTTCTGATCCTCTCATCCATGTTCTTGTCATTTAGCCTTTGGGCATGTTGAGAAAGATCCTGCTAGGATTGAAACGACATCAGGCCCTCCTAACTCCAAGCATTTCATATAATGGTCAATATTTTGCTTAGTTGGAGGGCTTGACGCCTAGCAGGATCTTTATCGAAGGTGATAATGATCCTGCTAGGATCGAAACGTGTCAGGTCCTCCTAACTCCAAGCATTTTATAAATTTCAGGTCATTATGTTGGCTGATAAGCAATTTGCAGCAGTTTATTACTTGCACAAACAAAAACAGACATTTTTTCAGCCTACATAAAGAAAAAAAACTTAATTCTTTGGTTACCTTGTAAAATCAGCATTTTAAAGATTTATTTATTATTTTTATTTCCCCATCAAATTGATAAATAAGAATGAAATAATGCATCTTTATACTTCATATTGCTATATTCAGAGCCAGAACCTATTTACGTGCTTGCTGCATTTGTTCACATTTTGACAAACAAAACACCAAGCTCTTATGAGAACTCACCCCCCCCCCCCTCCCCTTAAAGCTATGTATATCTTCTTTTTCATTTTAATTTGGGCTTGTTTATTGGTTCATTAGTTCAATGTCCTTGGTTCTAATTTGCCATCTGTGGATGGGGTATTGATCGGTATAAGAATTGAGGAGACTGAGATGCAGAATCCACGCCTGGAGTATGACATCATCGGAATCCAGAGCAATTAATTTATTATCCTCTAAAGAACCGGCACACTCACACTGTTTAAAGGTACAATACATTATTGGTAAAGGTCACAGGACTGCACTCATACTTTGTCTGATCAAACATGTACATGAAATAATTAACCTGTGAAAATGTGAGTTCAATCGGACATAGAAGTCACGAGAAAATAGCGAAAACCCAACTTGATTTTTCTTTTAAAACATGAAGAATACTTTACTTTATGTTTGTTCCAAAAATCGTACAGACGAACGGATCTTTGGAAAAGACACTAAATCTTGATTTGCTCGAAAAACTCAGCATCTGATGAACCAAAATTTCCCATGGTGACTGTTTGCACTGTTTTCGAACTGTTGAGTCCATTTTCTGTCTCAAACTCAATAATTTTTTTTTAGAGGCCTTGCAAATCCTATATGCTCCCTCTTAAAGGTGGTGTACATGACTGGAAAAAATACAGTTTAAAAGTACTTGTGTATTACTGTTCTGTAAAACATAGCAATTTGGAGACTTGATTGGTACAAGGGAGTCAGGTTGGCGTAGCGGTTCTTTCCTCGCCTTTCACCTCTGGCGGACCGGGTTCAAGTCCAGCTCGGTCCACAAGTGGATTGGGTCTTCAATCCCTGCCTGATTCTGTGGGTTTCACCCAGAATATTACTCTGGGGTTTTCCTCCCACCTCTAGAACTTTATCTTCTTCTCATCATCTTTCCATCAATAAATATGGAATATAGGGGTAGTCTAATAACGCCTTGTGACTTAAAGGTAGTATCATACTTTGTTTTTTATCAAAGAAATACAGATTCATGGGCAAAAATACCAAGACAGATACATCTGTGAAAATTTCAGTCCCATACGTTGCCTACTTTTTGAGAAAACAGTGAAAAACAGCCACAGTATTTCTTAAGTCTTTTCTCTTTTATTTTTGATATTTTTTCGGTCGTTGTTTTACTATTTTCTGGATAAATACACCATTTCAGGCGGAAAAACTTAAACGGTAGGTTTCTACCACCACCATCTTCATACCCTGAAAGTTATATGTAAATCTGTGAACATTTCTGTTTTGGTCTCTTACCAAAGTATGATACTACCTTTAACATTCGTAGTGTGATACGCCAGGTTATGCATAATCATATAACGAGAATCGCACAGCATCTATTGAAGATGCTTCAAAGCACATCCCCTGTAATATTTCTTTTCCCTTTTTCCCCATGCACCCTGCTATGTGTTGGTTAACATCAGTTGCATAGCTTGCCAGTCAAACATGCCAGAGAACAGTATCTGAAACAAGGAGAAAAATCAATCAAATAATGATTTTGAATCATGGATCTCAAATATTTTATCATATTTTTAATATTTTGTCGGATTTCTTCATTGCAAATATACAGCAGTGATCATGAACTTCATTTCACCTTTTTGACTAAAAACCTATGACTTAAATACAAAAGGGTCTTTTCAGCATTGAAGTTAACCTATCTGAACTTACAAATTATATTTAAGCATTAAACAGGTAATAGGCCTACATTAGGTGTGCGGATATCCAGTTCAGTGTGGATAAATTTGATTGTTTGGGCCTAGGAAATGGCATTGATAAAAGAAACTCTTAAAATAGCACCCCAAAGAAAGGATACTGAAAAAAAAAACTGTTGAAGTAAAAATGTAATGTCCCTTTCATACCAGAAGCCAGGTGGCAAAATTTTCTGCCTTTTGAATACCAATTATGCCGTCGTGAATCACTGGAGCGAAACCATTTCTGGGTTCATTCCAAGTACGAGTAGTGTTCCGAGTACCGAGACCTCGTCTGTGTCTGCAATGCTTCATTGCACTTTCATTTGGGTCTTAAAAAAAAGTTTTTTCGAAAAATGCACCTGTGTGTGCTTTTCAATCATTTTTCTCTCTCCCACTTTTTTTAAGTGGTTGGTTTTGTGTTGTTACCTGATTGTATCTTTGTGTAAATTAAAGTTAGTATGACAGATATATATATACCTGTACAATTTCACGGCAGTTAGTTAACAAATTAAACAAATTAATTCGAGAAATGGTCACAAAGGTTAGCACTTGGGGGTAACACTCTGCAAACTCACCAAAACGATATGTAAAAAAAGGAAAACAGAAAAGTCTCACGGAATACGCGCATATAACCATTGTCAGTTTAGGGGGGGGGGAGGAGCAAACGTCAGTATCGTCGCTATTTTTTCCCTACCCCCTTTCTCCTAGTCTGAGTATTACCTGTTCTACTCCGTGCCACTACGTACGAACGTCTGATACATGCGTGCATGCAAATTTTATACAACGCGGCACATCAGCCAATCAGATCTGAGAACATTTCTGTAAGGATCGTGACGGAGGATGTTGATTGGTCAATTTCGCACATCCACGCAGCAGCAGCTATCTACGTGATAGCACGGACGATATATCAAAATTGTTTTTATATATACGTCCGTGCGTGATATATGCACTCGCTATACGATAGTAGCCCCATTGGCCCCCTTTGCTATTGGTGCATGGATACATTTTTGTAGACAGTGTTTTTTTTTTTTTTTACCTAAAAAAACAAGAGTAAACAGGGAAAAACAAATCATGTATGTTATGCATTAAACCATGTTTATTTATCTTAATCACCCATAACATGTTTAAAACATTTTGTTCTGTCTAGAAATAATGGAACTCCTTAAATTTTTTATGATAATGGCATATAATGGCATGTATCTACAGTAGTGGTCTGCATCATGATGTAGTGGTATGCCGCCCTCTATTGGTGAAACATAGCCAACTAAATATATTTGGCAATTTGCCTCACTAGTTTTTAATGTCATTAAAAAAAGAAAACATGTGTTGTTACAGTTTATACAATTAGGAACAAAATTTAGGATTGATGGGTTGTTAGCTGTTATTTTCCACAAGAGATGTGACCCGTAAGATTTGAAACAGCTCTGCGTGGTTGGAATTTGGACATAATTTATTGGCAGCTAGGGCTTTATTCCCTGACTGTGTATTTTTTTTTTGTAGTACCGGTATGTCATCGATGTGGAGTACGTGTTCGCCGTGGACTTTTCTTCTGTAACCTATAACCTTTTAAAATAAGAAAAAGGCTTTGGATGACGTTTTGACAGGGAAAGGTTGAAAGATAAAATGGGTACTACAATTTGAAATTGTGTCCAAAATGTCAGATCCTTTGAGGGAACTTTCTTTTTTGGAATGCAGCTCAACTATAATTATTGTCGGTTGTTTGCCTAACTATATTACACCATTTTAGGTATTTTTCATGACACTTTCTTTGCTGTTCATACTTGGTACAAATTTATCATTCAAACAGATATACTCACCAAACTCCAGTCACTTTTGTCTGTATTTTTTGTGTGTATTGTTTTTTTTGTTCAGGCTGATCAATCAACATGATTTTCTCTTGTATCGGAATCGATTGCTTATTGGTGGACAGAAAGTACGTTTCGGTTTGGTTCAGTGCCTGATTTTCCTGTTCCTCAGCAAGGAGCAACATATTATTTAACTAGGTTTATTCTTCATGGCTTTGAAGGAAATGATGTTAAATTGTTGGTGAAATGGCTTGGCTTCATTCAGTTTCTTGCACTGTGTATCATAAGTTTGATCACGTGGAAGAACATCAAAAGCAGTGGCGTATAAAGTAAGGTGGGGCAACAGGGGCGCGTGCCCCGGGCGCCACTTTTTAGGGGGCGCACAAAATGCAAAGGCAAAGAAGGAGCTGTTCTGTTGATGTTATTCAGTTGAAATCTAATCCGATGAAGTTTGAACAAAAGAACAATTTTCAATTTCAAATCGTCTGATTTTCTTTTGTCATTGGCATAAGAAGTTGGAATTAGGGGCGCAATGTTAGCACTTGCCCCGTGGGAGCTGTTTTCCCTAGTTACGCCACTGATCATAAGGAGTCTCATACAAACACTAATTTCAGTGGGAGAACCTGAGGCAGTACATCAGTTTTGATGTAGGAAGTGGGAGGAGGGGTAATCTACTTTGCTCCGGGCCCCCTGTAGTTCATCAGGTGTCACCAGACTATTTGGGGAAGTAATCAAAAGTCGAAACTGACCCATTCAATTTAGATCCTCTATCCCTACTCCATGCACAAACATGCCATGCCAACTGGCTTAGTACATGTAGTTATAGCTGATTGAGTGCCAATATTTCTATTGGAACCTTGGGCCAATTTTATGGAGCTGTTAAGCAAAAAAAATTGCTTAGCATAAACCTTGCTCAATAAAACAACCCACAGTTAAAAATTCCATTTGATATTCATGGTCAGCGAAACAACAGCCAAAGAACAATCACAAGTGTACAACACATGGAAATTGGGTTGTTAATCCTGTTTTTTAGACAGAAATTTCATGGTTAGCAAATTTTTGTGCGAAGCACGGCTGTGAAATT
Organism: Astropecten irregularis; assembly: GCA_963971285.1. Lineage (NCBI taxonomy): Eukaryota > Metazoa > Echinodermata > Asteroidea > Paxillosida > Astropectinidae > Astropecten > Astropecten irregularis. The sequence goes on along the minus strand of OZ020244.1, from coordinate 17,024,408 downwards.
GGCCCCTGGCGTATTCTTTCAGTTAGGGGCTGAAAGAGATCCCCTCTTGGATGCCCTTGACTTTCGGTGTCCAGATGTTTGGCTTTATAATACGCACGTACAAGTTGAGTCCTATATGAGTAAACTGTTTATGCTTTGAGATGCATATGTTGTTGCAATGCTCACACGCCATGGTGCAACCACATGTGAACTCCGACCTCTCATCATAACAACACTCCAGTAATTGGCAAGGGGGAAATCACATGAAACCGAATACATTCTGATCTTGAACCCAACCTGATTCACCTGTTCATTGCACAGGTGGGGGGTAATAACTCAGTCAAATTTCTATGTAATATAATTGCTGTACAAGCTTTGACAAAATGTATGGCATCATTTGGGTGTACTCAACCTCGCACCAGACAGATGTGGAATTGGCGATCACAACACGACACTCATGTAATGCAAATTTCCTGGCTCGGATTTGGGTTTCAGTCTTTGGAAATATTTGTATGATGCAAGTATCACGTTCTTCCGTGTCTGGGTTAGTGTCATTGTAGAACACAGTCTGTGGGATTTGCCCACTTGAGGCCAATTTCATGGAGCTGTTATAAGCACAAAAAGATTGCTTAGCACAAAAATGTCTTGCTCAATAAAACAAACCACCATTAAAAATTCCATTTGATATTCATGGTCAGTGAACAACAGCCAAAGAACAGTCACAAGCGATATATAACACATGGAAATTTGGTTGTTAATCCTGTTTCTATTAAGACAGAAATTTTATGGTTAGCAAATTTGTGCATGCTAAGCAGCACTGTGAAATTGGCCCCAGATCTTGAGTTGGATATGTTAGACCACTCAGCCTTGGTTTTCAGGTGATTTTATTCCATAGTGCTGGAATTATTACCCCATTAAAAACAACACAGATATTAGACAGTAAGTTTATGTGACATTACCATGTGACAATAATCATTTTATTTGGTAATTGTGTGCGTGCTTCAGTTCTGAAAAGAATTAAGTATGAGCGGTGTGTGCGCGGTTCCTGGCTTCTGACTGCCAAACGAACAAAGATATAATTGACTATTAGGAACACCACCAACATAGGGCCGGGTATATCAGTTGGTAGAGCGCCGGTACGGTATTCAGGAGGTTGCTGGTTGGAATCCCGCTCCAGTCAATGTTTTCCTTGTACACTTTTCAATGACTTTAAAGTCAGTAGATTTCCCTTGTGGTTATTTTTTTCATCGTTCGGAGGAACTTTGACTTAAGCAGGATTTTGACCCGGGTTATTTGACATACGAAAGTGTTTTTGTAAACAGAATTCTATTCTTTCGGCGGCTATTCTTTCGGCGGCAACCGTGCAAAGCATCACTTTGAGTTAAGTGGACTTTTGAGTTTGAGTTATTGAGGTTTTACTGTATAATTAAAGGTAGTATCATACTTTGATTTTTGTCTAAGAAATACAGATTCATGGGCAAAATTATCAAGGAAGATACATGTGACAGTCATCTGTGACAATTTCAGTCCCATACGGTGCCCACTTTTTGAGAAAACATTGAAAAACAGCCACAGTATTTCTTAAGTCTTTTCTCTTTTATTTTTTAACTTTTAAAAGATCAAAAATATTTTCGGTCGTTGTTTTTTCTAATTCCTGGATAAATACACCATTTCAGGCGGAACAATTTTAACGGTAGGTTTCTACTACCATCATCTTCATACCCTGAAAGTTAAACGTAAATCTGTGAACATTTCTGTTTTGGTTTCTTACCAAAGTATGATACTACCTTTAAAGTATGCTCTGTAGTGCTCTATCAAGGAGACTGAAGTGATTTCAGTGGTAAAGTCAGGAGGCCCAGGGGGAATATAGTCTTAGAAGCTCTGCATCTTTTCAGAATGTTCAGATTTTTGATGCTCTTGGACCACACTTTAAAGATATCGATCGGGGAGACTCAGAAATCTTCTAGACAGTATTTTGCATATTTTATTATTCATACTTGAATAATAAAGAATAGTAATCGATAGTGATATACATTAAGAATCTCTTAAAATAATGATTTATACAGGATTACTCTGAGATATATATTATTATACACAGTGAATAAAGTACACTTAAAATATAAGTGAATATGATCCTAAATGCTTGTAAAATATTTCAAAATTCATAATAATTATGGTGAGATTATTCATTATTTAGTCCCAAATATGGGCAAGCATAAATGGAGATATGCATATGTATAATGGATTTGTATCATCGCAGAATGTTATTATGAAAATTACAATGCAATACAAAGACTAAGATACCATACAATTTGAGCTTTAAACTTCAATCAGAAGACATATACACTGTAGATTGATTGAAACACAGAAATATCAGAGACAGAGTATTATTAAAGGTAAAAGGCTTCAGGGGATTGTCTGTGGAGCCGTAAGCCAGACGTAGGCCAGACGTAGACCAGACAATTACAATCAATGCAAATAGGAAAACCCATATGGGTTTATTCAGATGATGACTGCAATGATTCCAGCATCTTTCAAGTATGTGCAAACTAGCAAACCTTTATAGGGTCTTTACAAAATGAGGCTTGTGGCTAGGCTTGGGACTTACTTCGCTTCAGCGGCCATTTGAGGCCCACAAAATGAAATGAAAGAATTGGACCACATGACAAAGCCGAAGAAATTCTCCAGCTTCGCCATGCATCTCAAGCCCTTCATTTCATTTAGGACACAATATGGCAGTAGAAAAATAAATCCCAAGCATAGACTAGGGGAAATTCTTCAGCATTAACATTTTTGTTTCAAATTTGAATGGGTACCTCCAAGATTGGTGCCATAGAAAATGGTCTGTAGGCGGATAAACTAGAAAATGCTCTTTCTCTGTACGATGTCAGTATGGTTGCCAAGGTAACCAAATCAGCTATGACTATAAAATATCTGTATGCCGTGCATCAATTGGTCCTTATATGGGTTATGGTTTTTGAGAAATCCTAAATTTATTATTGCAGGGTATATTCTCAAGAGAGGCTTTTTGCTGTTAAAACATTTCTGACGATGTTTGGGCAGAAACTAAAAGAAACAACAAACAAACAAAACAATTGGGTCATTGTTATTGTATTCAAAAGGAGTACTTTCTTTATCTTGTCTCTGATGATGTGTTTATTTTCCTTCAGAAATTCTAGTGATGCAAATGAAATACATGAGATCACCCAGAATTCTGGAGTAACATTTTTGGGGTTTTTTTGCTTGGAGCTATGCCTAATTTTATTATTATGGGAATCACTTTCACAGTCCACCAAATATTTCTGATATAAAGTCATGTGACATGGATTCAGCTTTTGTCTTGTTATAACCAACTGATGGGTTTATGAGATATGGATATATCGTAATAATGAAAATGACCCATGAACAGTATCAAAGGGATGGTACAGAATTGGTAAGACAAAAAACACTTCATTATCACGGATTCACATAAAACTTACACAGTATAATGGTGATGATAGGAGAAAACATCCCATGAAATGTTTTTGTTTGAAATGCCATATTCGTTGAGAAATAAATGAAACTATTTTCCGATTGGATTAAATCGCTTCGAAGCGTTTTATTCATTCGTTGAAATGTGTACAGTTCTCTGTACATGGGTTTTCACTATTTTCTCGTGACCCAGATGGCTGATTGACCTCAAACTTCTACAGGTTTGTCAGTTAAGGTATATGATGGATTACATAATGTGCTTTCACTGTCAGCAACGGTTTTGTCGCAAAAACCAGTTCTGTACCATCCCTTTAAATAAGAAAATGATTCCCAAAAAGGTAATACCATAGGTTGTGATAGAGAGATTTTAGAAACCCAAACCTTAACAAGGTTTAAAGTAACTCAGTAAAGTAAAGTAAGTAACTTACTTGCCTATACATGTACAAAGAAGATACGATAGAGTTTATATTCTGTTTTACATCTATTTGTAAACGTTATAACTTGTGCATTTACATTTCTTGCATAATTATTAAATGCATTGTATCTTCAGCTGAACACCCTAAGATTATAGAAAAGCGCGGACTGTTTTGTCTTTCGCACAATCTGACCTGAGCCTCTAATGTTGGGATTAACTTTCCATTTCTTGTCATTTCTCAAGTTTATATATGTACAAATGGCCGAAACTTCGATACTTCAGGGGCCGATTTCACGAGCGCTTTGTGATCATCGCTAAAGCACAAATCCATCACTAAAACGGAAAATTGCAAAGTAGCAATCGATTTTCCATTTAGTGGTGGATTTGGGCTTAAGCAATGATCGCAAAGCGTTAGAAATCTGCCCCAGATTAATTATCAGTCATTGTAGAAAGTATTGTATTGCTATCTCATTAATGCATCAATTGTTATGGGGAAGTTATATACGATATGCAATATATACAAGACCAGAGTTTCAACTCCATTCAAGCAAAAAGGAGCAATTGCCTTGCTCTTCCTCGAAATCTCTCAGTTGACTCTTTCACCAGGACAATAATTGCCTTGCTCTCTCATCACATGAATGAAATTAAAGCCCTGCAAGACAGAGGCCTATCCAGGGACTTGAGACAAGGGAGTACAACCTCCATGATGTCCTTTCCTTAAATTATATAGGAGCTCAGAAGTGGGATAAAATGCTACTGGATACACAGTGAGTTTCAACAAAATGTCCAGAGACATTTTCTTTTCTATCTATAAACCCCTTTAAAATGCTTGGAGTTTAGAAGGGCCTATATTAACCCTTTACTTTCAAATACTCTTGTTTGCGAAGCATACATTTTACATTTGAGGACTGTTTTTAATAAAAGGATTTGCTCAAGGACTGAATGGGTTTGAATGTTGTTCCTGCCATCCTGCGCTCTGCTACAATGAACCCTTCCGGCCTGTTATGATCAAACTGTGCTTATTGACCATTTGGAGGACACCTTTTAATCAGGTGACCACGAAAGCCTCGGTCCAACTCGGTCACATGCGGTAAAACACATACAGGCGGTAAAACACATTACATGGGCAGGGCTTAAGAGCAAAGGCGGAATGGTCCATTTGGTCAAACCATTCAATAGTGTAGCCTGAAGTTTATTCTTGAGGAAAGGTTTGTTAGGAGATGAGGTTGCACTTCCCTTTGTATAAAGTCTCCTGGATCAACCGCCGGACCAGTCGTCGTCATCATAGATCAGTCTTTGTGTTTTTTCCTCTAAGGTATGACACGCTTTCCACCCTTCCTGTGCCCCGTGAGGGCTCTCTGGCACTGCTTGTAGTCGCGGGTACGCTGCCACTTGCACACCTTCTTGTTGCGGGAACAGAGCGAGTGCTGCGACTCGCAGCTGTTGCCGAAGGTGGAGATGTCAAACATGCACATGTCGTTGCCGGGTTGGGCGTAAGTACACGTCCTGCCGTAGCATGTTGCAATCTGGTGATAAGAACCAAAAAAGACGATCATTAACAGTTTTTGGGTACACTCTCACAGTTTGTTGAATTTTAGAACACCTGAACTCCAACCAGGGGCCAATTTCACGGCCATGCTTAGCATGAAATTTATGTCTTAACACAAGCAGGATTATAACAACCAAATATCCATGTGTTGTGTATCACTTCTGATTGTTCTTTGGCTGTTGTTCACTGACCATGAATATCAAATGGAATTTTTAATGGTGGTTTGTTTTGTGGGGCAAGACATTTTTGTGCTAAGCAATTTTCCGTGCTAAATATAGTCAAGACAACTATTAAAAAGTTATATGGACATGCAGAAACAACTGATACTGCACTAGTGCAATGCTATTAGTCATTTGAATGGCAGGTGTATTGGGGTCATATAGTAATCCTAATGAGATACACACTTCCTGGTGTGTTTAATAATAGCAGCTTATTAAGTTTTGTATTAACAGAATTTAGAATCAGTAACATGCGACCCGCATACTACAAAATGAGTGGAAAGTCGCCTGTTGTCATCCATCTTTCCAGCTAGTCAAAAGGCAGCATGATTGAGTGAGCGAGACAACCTTCCATGCCAGACATAGACCCCCCTTTAAATCAAAGTCTTTTACTGATTGATGTGGTTGTCTTGGAGTTCCCCACTAATTAACCAATTGCTGTAATCTATCATTATCAGATTTCATCTTGTGAAAAGGTACAGTTGTAGCTAGGATTGTACCCTAACAACTTTGTTGACGTCTGGAGGTTCCACAGGAGTGACACTTAGCATTCAGACACATTTGACGTTGGCGTTACTGTTGGTTGGCAGAAGGGTCAATAGGTTGGACTATATGCAGCTGCAGCAATTCTTTTAGATTACCGGTAACTTATCAATCAAAATCTGGATTGTCGGAAGTTTCAACAGAGGAAGTCGCCTCCCAATAGCGGCATACAAGGAATGCTCTATTCCAACCCATTTCATGTGTTTTTGTTTCCTCCAAAATCATGAGACTTTCCACACACGTACTTGTGTTTTGAAAGGTCACCTACACTGAACCGTGTGATGTTATAGTTACTTACTGAGCAGTCGTTGCAACTCTGCTTGTACATCAACTTGACTCCTCGTCTCTGGATTCTTGTCAGGCTCTTGTAAGGAACGATCCAGCTGCAGGAACTGATATGCAGCTCGTTGTCATAGAAGGAACCTGAATGGGAAAAGTGGGCGGGAAAGACAAATTTAGGATTGCTTGCCTCAAGTTTCTCAAGTGAATTTCCTAGCTACTATATACAGTAATGTACAAGCCCTTGCTTTTTTGGTTACCCCGGCAAACCCTTGACAAACACACGCAAGTTTTAGTATGATTTCTGGGCCCAATTTCATGGAATCCATTACGGCCTATTTTTGTGCTTATGGGCACTTCTACACGTGAAATCTTTTCATGGAATCCGTAAGCATAATTCTAATGTGCTAGTGCATTTTCCAAAGTGAATTGATTACCAAAGTGAAGTGGGCTAGCAAAAAAATGGTCCAGACAACTTTGAAATAAGACATATAAATGCAGTTGGTCTGCTTATCTGCAACATTTTTTTAAATTTTGTCTGGAACTCAAGATTCTTGCAGATTCACTCAAAATCTTTATAGAATCTACAAATTCTTACACTCTTTTGAACCAGTCTGTATATAAACACCATTGAGTATTGTATTATAATACCAGGGGTCAATTTCACCAAACTCATTGTAACATACTATCAATCATAGGACTTATGATGCATAGCAGTCCTACGTAGGATACAAAGGGTTATCCTTCGTAACTTGAGTTACGATCAATCATAGGCCTTCGTGAAATCGACCCCTGTGCATGTAATGTTCTACAGGAGAACTGTGTTAGAGAGGACGATATAGTACGATAGTTGGAGGACTTGGAGGCATTCATTCTGAAGTCATTTTGTAGAGTTTTTATCTTACCAGCAATGACGTATGAGACATCTTCAGTTAGGTCTGTTCGGCCGCATATTCCGTCGTTTGGCTGCGTGTAGATTTTGGCCAAAGTCCTCTCCAGAATGTACTCATCCCCTTTGAAAACCTTTTCAACCTGAGAAACAAAAAACAAAACAAAAAATTAAATAGAAGGTCGGAACAGAAATGTTTCATTGCAGCATTAAATTAACCAAATTCAACAAATTTTGGTACAAAGTTTCTGATTTGCATGCTGCTCATGTTGTCATAACCAAAAAGTGGTCACATGTCACAAACAGCCGCAATGAAATGTCAAAAACATGACAATAGATTGAATGGACTCATCGTTTGCATTTCTTTTGTGGCTCAGTACAGTTTTTGTGTTGGTAGGAAAATTATGTGTTTTTCATTTTTCAGGGTCAAGTCCTAAAAACCATGTGATTCGCATTACTTCTGATTCAGATTGGTTTGAGACCTTGAAGTTGTGGTACAAGGATGCCAATATAGGACAGATGCTGGGTTTCAAGTGCTTTCCTGAAAAGTGCAGGGTTGTTTTGCCATAGCCTAAAGGGCACTTCCTTTAAGAAATGAAAACAGTGTCTTGCCAATTTACACTGTACACGGTCTTGCAGACTGGGTATAGTATAGAAAACTATAAACACTGGTGTGAAAAAGCGGGTAGGGGTCCGTTAAATGAATTTTTTCCCTCGCCGGGTTATTAAAAACAGTTTGTGACAGCTTCCTTTACAACACACCACACAGAAAAACAGTTAACGACTGAGTTACCAGACATCTAATTTTGTGTCAGCTTAGGTAAAGAACAACATTGGTAACATGTTACAAACAGAAATGTTCACAGATTTACGTATAACTTTCAGGGTATGAAGATGGTGTTGGTAGAAACATACCCTTAAAATATTTCTGGCTGAAATGCTGTATTTATCCAGAAATTAGTCAAACAAAAACAAGCGAAAACAGTTTTGATCTCGGGGTAAGATCAAAACCATTTTTTATGTTTTATAAGAAGAATTGAGTTGGGTTTTTACTATTTTCTTGTGATCCAGATGTCCAATTGAGTTCAAATTTTCACAGGTTTATCATTTCATGCACATATCGGATCAGACAAAGTGTGAGTGCTGTTCTGTGACCTTTACCAATCATGTATTACCGGTATACCTTTAATGCTTAATCCTCCTTACAGAATCTTAGGGCCTATATGTTTAACGCACAGGATCACGGATTCTACTGATCCGGATCCCATTTTAGTGTACCCTGCCAAGACGTGGATCCGCAAATCTGGGATCCCGTGCGTTAAACAAACAGGCCCAATTAGAATGAAGATGTTCTGTAATTAGCATTGTCATAGTTACCTTGACGGTGTACTCCAATTTGATTGGCCGGTTCTCTTCCGTATCCATTTGTACGGGCCTGTGTCCAGGGAAGTCGCTGAGTCCGATTGGTGGTATCTGACCGGCCAGCATACTGGCAGGGCCTATTCTGCCTGTCTTGTTGGGTACCTCCGCCTGATTTCCGAAAACCAACTCATTCTCCTTTTCGAACTCTGGCGAAAACTCTGGTGCTGTGGGTTCTGCCGTGGGTTGCGTCGTGGGTTTTGTTGTCGGCTTCTGTGTCGGTTCGTAGATGTATTGTTTGTTGACCACACTCGCCTTGACAACTGGATGGTAACGACATAAAGCAGAATTTGACAATGTTATAAACTTTTTCACTCAGTTTTTGTTTCAATTATGGTTAGCCTTTCCTGATATAAAAAGTCTAGTCTGAATCGCCATCTTGGTCCAATAACTGAGGAATATCAACATAATTTTCCCCAAAAGTAAACAATTCCCATCTTGCATGTTGGACTGTGACAGATCTACCTGGCTAGGGCTTGAATGACACTTGTGATAGTGGCAGTAGCCATTTCCTATATAAAGTCATATGATATCAAGCCGCAGCCAGGTTTATTCATACACAGGGCTGATAGGGCTCTAAACCTTTATACAAAATGTTAGGATTGGAGTCAATACTGTCATGAGTTTTGAGATGAACAACATGTTGTGAATGTTGTGAAATACTGCATGACCAGGGGCCAATTTCATATAGCTGCTTAAGCAAAAACAAATGTGCTTAAGCATGAAAAGTCTTCCTTGATCAAACAGGATTGCCAACCAAATTTTCATATGATGTTTACTGCTTTAGACTTGTATTCGGCCATTGTTTGCTGAGCATTCACAAGGAGTTTGGGCTGGCATACTGATTTTATTTACCAAGGTTTTTGGTGCTTAAACAAATTTGGTGCTTTAGCAGCTCTATGAAATTGGCCACTGCACTCACTACAAGCTTTGAAATGTTGCACACTGACGCAGATGAAATTGTAGTGATTGAATGGGTGTGTATAAAGGGTATTTATAGTAAGGAAAATTAACCGGGTTCGGAAATTTCAGCTCCAGGTCTTCCAAACTTTGTGACAATTGCTAATTTGATTCAAATTGTTCACAGGAAACAAGACCTATAGGTTTCTAACTTTAGCAGCAGGTGTTGCTTGTCATATTAACCTTTACAACATCATGTATTAAAACTATAATGACCTTTTGAGCATTTGGTTACGGATATCAGTATAAAAAAAAAACCTACTATTAATAACCAGCATGTCTTATCTGAACTTTTCAAGCTATTGACTGTAATACAAAATGCTGTATACAATTTCAGTCAGCCTTGACATTCCAAGAATAATATTGAAAATTTGGGGCACTGGTCAAGTTCTCAGTCCATGAGAACAGAAATATTGTCACAAATTTTCACTAACAAATGGTCTGATTGAAATACAAAATGGTAACATTCTCAGGTTGATGTCTATACACTTTGTGCATTAGAATCCAGTAAAAACTGTGCAGTTTAATTCATCGAGTTCTTTGTTTAAAATGAGAGTTAACAAGAATGACTTCATAAAAAAAAGTCCATCAATTTGAGTATTGATAAACTGCTGCAAACTGCTCATCAGTCAAAATGACCTGAAATATATCAAATGCTCGGAGTTAGGAGGGCCTGACGCATGTCAGATCCTAGCAGGACCTTTAGCCTTTGAGAAAGATCCTGGATTGACACATGTCAGGCCCTCCTATAACTCCAAGCCTGAAGTCTTTGAGAAAGATCCTGCTAGGATCGAAACGCATCAGGCCCTCCTAACTCCAAGCAAACTGAGTAAATTATTGGAAACACTGTGGTTATATAGTAAAGACATAATCTATTTTCTCCAATAACTTCAGAGAATCCAATATGACTTTATGAGAAAAAGAATTGGTTTTTGTTTATCATTGGAGAACATTACAGACATTATCTAGATTCCACATTAACTTCAGAGTAGGAAAAATGATAAGCCGCAATTTTCACGTTTCATAGATCATTTGGGGTTCTAATTTTATGCTTCCAAGTTTTATTTGACCTGTCTCTACGCTGCCCTACATTACAAGTTATTCACAGAATTTTTCCTCAACGGTATTTAGCTGCGAAGGAAATCAGATATTCTGAGCACACTGCACGAGAGAGATCAGCTGAAAAGGTCCTTGTGGTAACTTTGTAAGGCAATACTTCCTGGAGATTACAGTCAGAACCTAACCGCGTGTTCATGACCGAACTACTCCCCGAGAGAGAGGGAGGAAAGTTTGTTCTTATTATAAAGTGCAACTACTGGCATGTCCTGGGCTGTCTCTGGTGAGTTCAGCCCATAAAATATCATTGGTCTCATTATCCGCCTCAATTACACTGTTGACCTATCAGTGATGAATACTGGTAACCTACAGGCCTTCGTTATATCAAATTCAATTTCAGTTCTATAAGTATATCTTGGAGTATACTATAGGCTTACATTTCTTCTCGCAACCAGCAAGGTTTCACCTTGGCACACAGTATCTTATATTAACTTTTGCAGTGCAGATCATGACAGTCATCACCCCATACTGAGAGCTTCTGACCATAAAAATATGAAAGTAATCAACCATTTTTGTTTTCTTATAAAGTGGACAGGTTCGAATGGTCACATATCATTCTTGTTATTGACCCCAACATATACAGTTTCAGATTGGGCCTGGTTATACTCTAGCTACAAGACGATATCAGTCATCCAACCAAGTACATTGACACGTACACCCGCCCACATGAAAGTGCTCTTGGTGCTGGTAGTGTTTTTTTTTTTTCTTCCTTCCCCTGTACTGTTCCGGGGCGAAAACCTAATTATCCTTCCGATCAAAAGGTCCCCCAAGTTCACATTCCTCTCTGCTTTGGGAAACTGCACTAGTGACGTGGTTTCTTACAACCACTTGTCCCATAAGGTTGACTGTAAGTGCCGTTGAAGGGAAACAGATCCTGGAGTATTGTTTGGCAGAAAGGCATGTTTTTCCAGCATTGAAAACATGCCAAGTGCTATTTGTGCTGGACTTGAAGCTTGAGCACCAGCACAAAATTTGTTTGGGACTTTGGCGATAAGGCAAAGCAAGGACGTACAGGAAGTTGTGTACCACAGTCTGTGTCTGGACTTTTTAGACCACACAGCCTCAAGCAAAATGTTTTCACAAGACATCCAACTATAGTCCAGTGTTTTCACAACACAATTAATACCAAGCATCCCATAATACACAACAGTGCAGAAACAACACTACTGGATCAACAAAATAAAATGGTCAACAACTACCCCCCCCCCCCCCACCCACCCACCCACCTACAAAAGAAAAAAACAAGAAAGACATTCCGTTCAGGAAAATTGAAAGTTGGCAATATTTTCATTTTTCACTTGAAACAGCTTGCTGTTTATAAAATTTCAATTTTGTTGAATTTATTCATTCTACCATTCTACATGAATGTATGGTATACCGTTGTTGATGTTTACTTATTTTTTTTTTAGAAGGAGCTTGTTGATCTCTATCCTGTTAATGTAATGATTTTCTATGGCAGATAGCATCCATCTCACTAATGTTCCTTAGTATAAATTGTTGATGAAAACACTGCTTCTCTATCTTTCAAGGATTTACCCAGAAAAACACCTAATCGAAACACACACATTGTATTCGCATTATGCACTCACTTATGAGACACCTTCCATTGTTCTTCCCATTGTCCTATTGTTCTCCGACCTCCCAGAGACTTAAAAGCTCACAATTTGCCTTGTAGGCAAGGAGACGGGAATAGAAAGACTTGTTGCGTACCATTTTGTTGCCATTGTTTTCCTTAACAACTGTACCCTCCTGGAAGGACACAATCCATCATTGTGCTTTTTGCTGAGAACCAAATCTGGGTTAAATACATTGACAGCAATCCTTGGAGTGTAAATCCTTTAAGCCAGAGACGGAACTAGACCCCCGCTCCAAAGGATTTATTAAGCCCAGTTGAGCAGCCCAAATCCTCACGCCACATTAAAAACAATGCAAATAACGGGGCCAGCATATGTGACTCACGGTTGCCACTAGACTTGCTATTATTTAAAATAACGGGAAAAGGAAACCAAAACTTACTGCTAATTAAAAAAAGAAAGCCGCAGTTTTTCCATTGTGCTGGATGATTCAGTAATTGATTGTGTTCTTGTGGCGTGATGGCCACCATATGTCCTTTTATTATTGTTTCTCGTACTTTTGAAGAAAGTTCATCATTAATCGGGCTAAAAAGTCACCCATGGTTAAATTGCTGAAGCGAGGAGATGCTCAGCGGAGTGAAGATAGGAATTAGTGTTCTCCTTGACGGGAAAAAAGATCACAGGATTCCGGAAATCATTCACCAAGTTTTTATTGAACGGGAATTGAGTCTTTCGCTCTGCATATTGGAACGACCAGAGTGTAATATCAGTGAACCTGGGGGCCATGGGAAGAACTTGGTTTAGCTGTTGAATGCGCGGGCAGGAGGAACCGGGTTGGAAAGAACAAGTGCAGAGCATTTACCATGGAAATAGTCTGTAAATTGAATGGGTCCAGTAAAGTTAATTGACTCAGTTCCTTATTTCCAGTTCCGTATTCATGTACATTTGTATATATTTTACAAACAAGGAACTGGTATTTAATTTCAATTGTTTGCACACGAAAAAGGAATTGGCAATGCTATGCTATTGTACATGAGTTCAGGAAATGGTTCCAAGTTTCTTTGATCGGGAATCAGGAACTGTTTTTGCAATCATGTAAAATAATTAATGAATTCATATTATGCATCTCTCCATGACCGGCTTGTTACAGAGTGCATAACACATTGAAACATTGCTAGGTCCCTTCTTTTCTGTGCCAAGTTGTAGCAGTTCATGGTGGTTCCTCGAGCATACAACAATCAAGCCTAGGAATTACAAGATCCTTGTTCATGTATGACTAAAAACAATTTGCGGTAGGAGTTATCAGAACTTGAAACTAGTTCCTGCTTTGTATACAATGGTATATCAGTAGTCAGTTCCATGTATAAGGGTTTATCTAATTGCAGATATGAATATTGAATGAAATATACTTTCAATTTATGATTAGGTGACATGTCATTACCAACATTGTGTATTCCATGATTGAAAGCGATATTTTAGCATATCATACACCGATGCTTTTGAAATGAAACCTTTATCCAGCAGGTTTTCAGCTTCATTTTAATTAATCAATGACAGATGTAGATTTAGGCAAGTGAGGTTTGGAAGTGTTAAGGTCAAAGGTAGAAATCAGTTTGTGGATCCATGCCAGTATAAAGTGGGGAGAAAGCTTAATGTGAGGATTGTACAGACTGATTTTAGCAAGGCAGTACTACTAATAACCTAAACATTGCAACAATAAAGCCTTATCACACTATCCAAATTCTCGGTTTTGAAACCAAATCAAACCCCCGAGATTTTTGTTCAACCCTTTTCACACTTGTCAATGTTCAACCCCGAGCTGCAACCCGGGTAGGATGACCCTGGTTGAAAATCTCAATTCGGTTCCAAACGGCATTTTTCACCATGATCTGTGTCGATGAGCCGGTTCAAAAAAAGTGTAGAATCCCATGATTCAAAAACTTGCTGGGCTGAACCGGGGCGGATCCGGTTTGGTTTCAACACGGATCAAAAAAGAGATAGTGTGAAAAAGGCCTATAGAGCTCTGTATGCATAAGACCAACACGCCTGCTGACTGTAAGAGAAGCTATTGTTCATAGCGACACACCCAGTATGTGATGTCATCATGTCATGATTATTACATCATCATCCTCCATCACTGCCTTCTCCTATGTCTAACCACATCATCACCAGACCCTCCCATTTCAGCTCTAATCTCTATTTCCTTGTTGGCTCAATGAACATCCTCCCTTTATACCCATTATCTCTTTATCTCTCACAAATCTTCAGACAGACACCTTTTTCCTGGCTGTGCCGGGACAGGAATATCATGGATTTCTATTGTTTTGAAAAGGAAATTATTATCAGGGATATAAAAAGTGATTGTCTAGTCTTTTCCTTGACGTTTATAAACCTGTAACATTTGTATCCTTCTTGGGGAAATATCGATAAATGGAATACTCTCCTATTAAAGGGAACCACCAGTTTCACCCTCATGCACCAAGAAAAAGATCCATCTTGGAGAGAAGTTTCTTGCATTGCCAAGGGGCAGCATCTCAGCAAAACTGAGATATTTTCACACAAGTGGATATTTTGCATCAACTTGAAATTAGTATCACCTCGTATTATTTAAGCTCAGTTTTAGTTTGCTAGTCACTTTCCCTATTGGCAAATATTGAAGTATGAGAATTAGGCCTACTCCCCATAATAGTTTTGTAACATATGAAGTTGGTATTTGAAAATGTAGTTTTTCTTTAAAATATGCTCTTAATTTGTATTGTGAGAGAACATAGATTACTCTGCTTGATACTTCTGTGGCAGAACTATGAGCCCAGTGGGTTTTGAAAGGTTGAATTTCAATAAATTGTTTTCTTGTTGTATCAGTTGCAGCCTAAAAGTACTTAGAAAAGTTAATACTAATCTAAATTCGGCCCATTGTCTCCAATTGCAGCTTGTACTACCGGAGGGTTTACTCCACAATGTGAATAATTTGGTTCAAGAATATTCATATTCAGATCTCATTCAATGTGAAGCATAACATGTGTAGGGAACATTCCTTCCTCCATGAACTAAAAAAACAACAACACATATAGCTGCCATTGTCATAAGAGTGCAAATATTTTGAATAAATGTTCCTCGCTTGCAGTAGCCAAAACAAATGGGTTGTATTTATTTGAAAACATTATATTCACTGTACAACTTTTTTAAAGTACTTTTAACATGATTGAGAAAGATGTTACAGAAAGATCCTACTAGGATTGAACCAGATCAAGCCCTCCTAACTCCAAGTGTAATCAGGTCATTATTTTGGTTGATGAGCAGTTTGTATCACTTGTACTTTTAACATCAATGAACAAGACTGCAACAAGAGGCATACACCTTTTATACTTCCAAGTTCCTGGCTTTTTTTAGGAGGGAAGAGATAGGCTTAATAAATAGTTGTTTTTCACAAATATTCTTCTTTCAAGTTATACTTTCAGCTGTTCCTAGCTCTATGCTTTCAGCATATATATAACCCAAGTAAACTTCCCTTTACATGTACATACTTTTTTTACACCATGATTTGCATTGGGGTATAAAGACCAGTGGCCATACTATTTGAACTGAAATTGCTCTATAGGCACTATACACAGTAAATTGAATTGGAACTAGTGAAGTAAATACAGTGTGTTTGTTGACAGTCTTTTTCTAAGAAGAATCACTCACCGAATGCCGCCCTGCAGAATTGATCTTGTGGATGAGAGGGTGCGCAGCTGCATGCCTCAATCCCTCTGCTGAACCACACGCCGACCAAAACAAGAACAACCCATACAGCCCTCATCATGGTAGTTGTCTGACAAGCACAGGGTACCTATACACACTAGAAAGTAGAAGTACTAGAAGTCTCCTCTTCTATCCTCCCAATTGAAAGGATTTCACTCTCTTCCTCCAGTCAGTCCAGACTCACAAAGTGATTTCACCTGGTCCTGCTGTTCAACTGGTTTGGCTGAGAAGAGTCTTCAGTTGCTCGCTCTGCATCTGATGACAACACTGTCCGAATGACAATTTGTTTGCCCTTTATATAATGCTCCTGTGCTGTGGCTTTTCCGTTATACAAACCCACCCCCCTGGATTCTGGAAGCTTCACTCACATGTTCAGATTCGACATAGCATTATTACTGCATTCCCTCCACCGTCCTGGCCATGACGTTCTTTGCCAGCAGCGTCATAACTGGTGTAATTCACATGATCCTGTTGCAGACAGGAAATTGCTCTAACTTGTTTACATTCTGCGGTAATTCCAATGGCATGCAGTCTCAATCATGTCACCTTATTCTCAGGGGAGAGACTCATTTTGATGGGTGGAAAAAAGTTCTAGTGAGAGAAAAATTCTGTATTTTTATTTTTAGTCAGCTAGGGTGATAGGTGAACTTATGAGATGGCAGCTGTTCTTTGCACAGGATCGGGAAGCAGATATTCATATATCATTTGCAATGTTCCTGGTATTCTAGACAGTTGGGATCGTAATCAGCCAATCTCATGGAGCTGTTAAGCACCAAAAATATCGCTTAGCAAAATGTCTTGCTCAATTAAAGGTAGTATCCTACTTTGGTAAGAGACCAAAACAGAAATGATCACAGATTTACATATAACTTTCAGGGTATGAAGATGATGCTAGTAGAAACCAACTGTTAAAATGTTTCCGCCTGAAATGGTGTATTTATCCAGTAATTTGTAAAACAACGACCAAAAATCTTTTTGATCTTTTAAAACATCAAAAATAAAAGAGAAAAGACTTAAGAAATCCTGTGGCTGTTTTTCACTGTTTTCTCCAAAAGTGAGCAACGTATGTGACTGAAATTTTCACAGATGACTGTTACTGAATATTCCTTGATATTTTTGCTCATAAATCTGTATTTCTTTGTTAAAAACCAAAGTATGATATTACCTTTAAAACAAACCACCATTAAAAATTCCATTTGAATGGTATTCATGGTCAGTGAACAACAGTCAAAGAACAGTCATTAAACGCAACACATGGAAATTTGGTCGTTTAATCCTGTTTTGATCGAGACAGAAATGTCATGGTTAGCAAATTTGTGTGCTAAGCAGTTCTATGAAATTGTCCTCTATCTTTGGAAAAGGATTTGGGAGACAGCATTCTGTCTCTCCATAGATGTAGGTTTCAGGTTTCTGTGGCTGCCAATTTCTGCCATACTGTCCAGAAAAATATCAAAAGTCACCATCCTACAGTCGGCATAAAATCCCACAGAACAATCAAAGGAATCGCCACAACATCCTAGCTGGGAACCCGACACACACAATTTGGAAATGGAATTCACTTACTGCAAAACCATGTTTCCAAAAGAAGCAATTTCCTCGGAATCTGATGTTCTGTTTACTGTCGTTGCTATGCAGGGTATCGTGTCTGTCCTCTTTGATTGTGGAAGTGGTATTAGGCCTAAATCCGATTGGTCTTTTTACTCTTAGCTTTTTCCTGAATTCAGAGAAAACCCAAGTGTTGGTAAAAAGAAATTGCGGCCCATTTAAATATTTCCATGTTTTTTTACTATGCCTCTGTTCAGGACAGAATTTCTGTCTAAATTCAATTGCTAAATCCCACAAAATGCTACTATGTCATAAATGTCATTTTTGTTCTGATCATAATTCCAAATAATTGGTAATTGGGCTTTAAAATAGACATATACTGCCTGTCATAGCCAGTGAGTTATAAGAATTTATAGACCCGCTGACAGTTATGACTGTCACATATCTGTCTGTCATTACTGGGACCATATGGCAGCATCTGGGGATAGGCGAGGAATGTACATTATATTAAAGATGCCCACAAATTTGTCCGCAATTTGCGATTTTGTATCATTGGTCATAGAATGCATCTTTACTCCAGATGTACTGCTGACAAAAATGGGTTTAAAAATGTTTTTACTAATTTATGATCAAACCGAATCCCAACAACTCCGGATCCTATCATCCTTCATCAAAAACACTGCATTCTCAGCTTGACAATTGGTCTTGATTATATGATTTGATTTGATTTGATTTGAAAATTAATTCATTTTTAATACAAGGAATAAACTGCTGCAAACTGCTCATCAGCCAAAATAATGACCTGAAATTTATAGAATGCTCAGAGAAAGGAGGGTCTGATGTTTTGATCCTAGCAGGATCTTTCTCAAAGGCTAAATGACAAGAGGACAAGAACATGCAAGTAAAGATACACATAAATGGATGAGGGGATCGGGATGGGGGGGGGTATAGGGAGGGTGAGAGTGGGCAAGATCAAAGGTGGACAACAACAAAGATGTGGAGAAGAAAGGGGCTAGGAGAACTGGGATTAAAGGTAGTATCATACTTTGGTTTTTGTCTAAGAAATACAGATTCATGGGCAAAAATATCAAGAAACATACAGTAACAGTCATCTGTAAAATTGTCAGTCCCATACGGTGCCCACTTTTTGAGAAAACAGTGAGAAATGCCCACAGTATTTCTTAAGTCTTCTCACCATTATTTTGGATCTTTAACAGATCAAAGTTGTTTTTGGTCATTGGTTAATAACTCTTTTATCGATAAATACAGCATTTCAGGCAGATAATTTTTAAAGGTATGTTTGTACCATCACCATCTTCATATAGGTATTTAAAATCAGTGGGGATTTCTGTTTCGGTAGGCTACCAAAGTATGATACATGTAATTAAATTCATAATGTGTTGTCTGTCTTTGATTGAGAGGGAACCCAGGGAAGCATGGCAGTTAGCAGAATAGCCAAGTTTCTACTATTATTATCTCGCCAAAACCAAATGTGTGGGTGGGTGGGGAGGAGGCATTGCCTGGAGTTGTGGAGTTGTGGTCTCTAGACCAGGATTCTGTCTGTCCTTGGCTTGTTAAAATTCCTTCTTGATTCTAAGGAAAACACCAGCGTAGGTGTGTTGTCATTGGTCAGTCATCTCCATGGTCACCTAATGGTGGTTGACACCCTGTGCCATGTCTGATTAGAACCCACCTGGGAGATTGTTGAGACCAGTAGAGGCTTTTTGGCATCACTGAACCGAGAGTTTTTTCTGTCATTACAGAACCGAGACTATTTACACGTCATAAGCTTACATCTTTGAAAACATAAGGTCACACAGTTCGGGACTGATGGCCAGTACTTTGAAATGCAGAGGGGAGTTGTTGTGTAACATCTGTGTAACAAAGTAATAGTTATCATGATAAGGTCTCCTGGGGCCGATTTCACTAACGCTTTGCTATGTTTAGCCCAAATCTATCGCTAAAAAAAAAATTTGCTACGTAAAGTAGTGATAAATTTTCCATTTAGTGATGGATTTGGGCTTTAGCATTGATCGCAAAGCGTTAGTGAAATTGGCCCCTGATGAGAACTAGAGCAGGCTAGTCGAAACGTTCAGGCCTTATGAGAAGTGCGAACGGAATAGAAGTGCGAAAGTACAAATAATTCTTACATGGTGTCCGCAAACAGATCCACATAATAATAAAAACGTCACGGTAAATCAGCTTTAACAGTGCCTTTTGGTGTTTTGTTATTACATTTGTTCACTTGTGAATCCTTGTGACTGCACTTCAGTACGACGGTCTGCCCTTCTCTCAGTCTCATTCTTTATCAACAGTCCCATCAGGTCTCCTGATGATGACTAGAGCAGGCTAGTCAAAACGTTGAGACCTTACGAGAAATGCGAATGAAAAAGAAGTGCGAAAGTACGAACGATTCTTACACGGTGTTTCCGCAAACCGTTCCACAGTCCCAGTTTATTCCCTCTCCGATTGTATTAATTTCTTGTATATTCTCTATTTATTTTTGTATTGCTTTATCAATCCATGTTTTAAAAGGAGCAATTAATTTGTCTGATGATGTGTCAGACAAAGTTTGTACTGATGTAGGTCAACTGAAGATCATATTAGAAATTTTACAAATAGTATTTATAAGTTGAATTGGTAAAGAGATTGGGTTAATGATGCGGCGAGTGAATAAATTCAGGACAGAAATATGTCCGGCACCAATTTAACATTGACCCTTTGTCCTCAACATGACGGAAATGTGTAATATTGTATGGAAAGTGTCTGATAAAATCAGGCGACCAGCATTCTGAAAACCACTGTAACCACAACTGATCCTGGAACAAACCACCCACCTCCTGATGTCTGCCACAGCAGTCAGTACCGGCCAGTCCTAGCTCAAGTTTACCTGCCCTGGCTGTTAAAATGATGATGTACGGTACGTGTGTGCTGTGACATCTCAATGGTTATACTTGATGTTTGTGTTTTTGTTTTTCAAATTGTAGACTGGGAATGTCATGGACATATTTGTAATTTGCTATAGGATTTTGAAAGTCAAGAGAATTCTGTAACTGGGTCTAGTTTTCAATTCTTTATGTGATACCAGTACAATTACAACTGGGCAACTTTCACAGAAACTTGCCTTACCTGTTTAAAAGTGACATTGACCTATTCCTTGATCAATCATTCTTGAAAGACTCCAATTCAAAAATGTGTTATTGGAATCAGCAAGTAAACCACTTATGGTTCCTTGAAATGCATGGAAATATGCACAAAAAGAGGTAACTTACGCCACAAAATGTCCCAAAACTGTGGAAATGCCCAACTTATTATAATAGAAATGATGATATGAGAAGATTGTCCAGATAAAACCTTAGGAGATAGTTTTTGTGTTTGTTTGATTATTGATTAGACCACTTTTGTTAGTTCATTCCAGGCATAAAACCATAGGTATCACCTCTAAACAGTCAGGGAATGTGAAACTTCAGATTTAAATCTGAATCTATTCTTTCTTTTTTTTAATTCTAACTCAGAATTTCAGCTTTTTGTACACTTGCTCTGTACAAAGGTATACTTTTTTTTATATTTAAATTTCAGCTTTTTCCTTGGTGTTTTAAGCTGTTTTTTTTGTAGCCACTCACATCCCCTGAAACAGTACTGAGCACAAAAATATGTCATGATATTTCTTCATGGTTTTTCCCTCCATTCCTTCCTTTGTGTTTTTTTGTCTCCTCATTCCATTGTTCTTTCGAGTCTTGTTTCTTCTTTGTTTTGCCCTTGTCTCCAATTGTATTTATAAACATACATGGCTGAATGTATAAATATTTGACTAAATATTCCTGAAAATTGACACAATAAATTAAAAATATTTACACAGAAAGATTTGTTCATTGATTGCCAAGAAATATTGCAAAACACCATGCAAAAATAAAACCATACTGGAGAAAAAAAATTTCATCTGACATCTCTGCCAAAATTTTCTGCGAACTCGTGGAGGTAGTTCTACCTCCATGGTGAACCTAAACCACCCTGGTGCGGCCCATCAAAGTTTTGAAGAACAAACATTGGATGCTTATAATCGCAGGTACCAGTTACAATCTTCCACCAGTACCAGTTACCTTCTTGCACCTAGGGCTTTGTTATTTGGTGTTTTGCATTTTGATACTAAGAAGTGTTATCAATGGTTTTGCTTTTGGGATATTTGGTTTTTATCTTGGAGTAGAAGTTGTTTAAACCATTAGATAATAACAGACCATTCCCCTGGAGAGAATATTTACAGCTGAGCTCAGAATTCCTGCTATCCTCTCAGGAGACTTCTTATCATAATTGTGCCGAAGGTTACATAGTTTTGTCGCCCACTCATGTCAGTGCCGGAAAAGCCAGGCAGGTACCATTTGAGGACATGGTGGGATCAGAAACCGGTGTTTTTGTTGGGGGACCCATGTTTTTGTTGTGATCGGTGACCTCAGAGATTATTCTTTTGCCTGGCATTCCTGCATGTACACTTGCTTAGACTAGACATAAATCCAACCTGTCTGGAATTTTTTAAGAGAGGTTGGGGTGAGTGGAAGGAGGGAAAATCCAGTCTACATCCATGGCCCTTTACGGAACGACGGCTTGGGCTTAGGCTCCGTCATCTAAAAGTTGAAGAAACAGCTAGATTGTGACTTTTCCCTGAGGTTGAAGCTCCGTTTTCTTGTTAGACTTGTGGCCAAGTCGTTATTTTCGAGTGGTCCCAAACCGAGAGCCAAACTCTCTTGCTGTAGCCAGGAGTCTCGCGAGAAATTAGAGCGGTTTCGCGAGAGTTGTGCGAAAGCAGAGACAATCGCCGCGACTTCTAACGACTTGACCACAAATCCAGTATTTTCTTGTTTGAAACAGAGTATATACTTCGAAACCGTACCCCAAACCTCCATTTTGATACATATTCTTTAAAATTGATGTAAGAAATGGAGCTGAAGCCGGAGCCAGAGCGATGGAGCGGGACCCGTAGCCCCAGCCGAGGTTTCATAAAGGCCCTATGACATCACTAGTTGGCAGGATGTTTCATCATCTGTATTGCCATCTGTTGGAGTCACCCTGTGCCCATTCATTAAAATTGTTGTTTCATGAATCAATGATTACCATAAAGGGGGAATCCACGGCCTTCACCACTCCACATGTGACATACTCCTCAATGGTCAAATGAACTTCGTTTTAATTATGGAGGAAGTAATGTAGGAAGTAAAGGTATCCACACACATAACTTGACTCCCCATGGGGGGAGAGACCATCTGCTTGGGCCATTAAATCCTGATCAAATTATGTTTACGTTTTTTAAAAATGAAAGCCAGTCTTAGGTCATTGGTGGCCTTGGCTGAATATAGAAACTGAAGAAAATTGGTGGTTAATACGTCATAAAATGTGCCAAGACGTGACATCGGTCCTTTTGGTAGCCGGTGGATCTAGATTCTGTCACCGGCTAGACAGTACAGGTCGACTGGTGTCACTGCATGAATCACTGATGATTTGCTGTCGTGTACCAGTCTGTAAGCTGACAGGAAGTAGCCTTGTACTTGTGCAATTTTGGAACCTCCCTTTTTTATCTCTCCCTTTTCCCGGAATTCTACAACTTGACAAAGTGCATGGTATCTTCTGTGTTGAAGAATCATCATGTGGGTTTCTCCCCAGTTCTACTCAGAAAATCATCTCCTTAGATGCACTTGGTAGCATGCCAAAACAGAAATCTTCACAGATTTACCTATAACTTATAGGATATAAAGATGGTGATGGAAGAAACATAACATAACATTTTATGCCTGAAATTGTGTATTTTATCCAGAAAAGAGTACAACCAAAGACCAAAAAGCATTGTTTTTTTTATCTTGGAGTGAGATCAAAACTCCTGTGAATAGATTTGAAAAATACTGTTTTTTCAACCATTGGGCGCCGTATGGGACTGAGAATTTCACAGATGACTGTTATTGTATCTTTCTTGATATTTTTGCCCATGACTCTGCATTTCTTTGACAAAAAAAAGTATAAAGTTCCATTTAAAGAAATGTGTGAAAAGCCACACTGAATCAAAATTGAGATATGAACCACTGATGTACTGTGACCTATAAAGGAGTACTTGTTCAATTGATTTATCCTTTACTAACTTGAGGCATCAATCAAAACAGAAGTATTCTTTCACATTATCGATATCTAATTCTAATAACACAGTTTAGAACTTGTAAAGTTAATCAAACTTCTATAGCAGAATGTAGCATGTATAACAGCTCAATACATTTATTTCTTAGTAATACAGTTCATTAAATAGCTGATTAAAACTCTTTATAGTCTCCACAGAATGTTTGCTGTCAGTTTGCTGAGCATAACATTCACAGGGAGTTTTGGCTGGCATAATAATAACAGTTACTTATATAGCACAGTATCCACTTAAAGGGTTACTGCAGTGCTTTTTTCAGCCAGGTTATTTTATTGCCTTCATACAGAAAATATACTGACAAATATTTTGGTTTCAAACCAGCATTTGGTTTTCCTTTGAATGGCTTTGTAAAACGGGGGAACCAACAGCAAAAATATAATGAGAAAAACATTAAAAATGAAGAGGCGAACTTGACCTACAGAAATCGTTTGGTAAAAAAAGTACACCACCGGTTGAGTGAAAGGAACATATTTGGCAAAATAAAACCCATTGAGGAGGAAAAGGTCCATCAGAAAACCTATAAAACAACCGCAACTTTTTGTGCACAAATCAATTGGGTTACTGCTCTCAGTTCCCCAGATGACATCACAGTTTTGCTCATGAATATGGAAATGCTATCTAGCATACAAACCAAACAACCTGTTTTTAACCCTGAATCAGTGTGAGGAAGTGCGTAAAATCACAGTCCCCATGTACAGTTTTTTTATTGGCACATGTTCAAGCCATGATATTCCCATTGCAGAGACCCTTTAAGTGCTCAAAGCGCTTGACAGAAGTGAAAATGGAAATACAGTGTAATACAATATAGAGAACAATGTCTGAGCATTATACAACAGAACAAACTACTGAAAAATATTTGACTTTAGTTTAACTTTAAAGGTATCAATGTTATGAGTTTCCTGAATGTCTAATGGCAATTTATTCCAAAATAATGGACCTGCGTGAACAAAAGAGTGCCCCCCCCCCCCCATTTGGATTTATTTTTTGGTTATACTGATTTTAATTACCAAGAATTACTATGTAATTGGACCCTGGTAGTGAGTCCACATAATGCTGCAATGCTGAGTAGAGACAACAGGATTGGCACTTTTGTATGAATGATCATTACATTTACAAACTTTAGAGAATGAAAGATGTAGAAAGCAAAATCACAAGCAGAGCCATGGTTAGCTCTCCACTTCCATGTCTAAAACATACCCATAGCCATGCCTGTAGAATATGCATTGAAAGATGCAACATACTTTACACAAAAAAGGAAAAATAATCATCCAATAACCACGAAAGGGACGAAACTGACAGATTTGTTTTTTAAGTCATTGAAAGGTGAACAAAGACAAATTGACTGTAGTGGGATTCAAACCCAAAAAAGGAAATATTAATATGCTTCAATCATTTTAAAATAAAGCTGTTCTTACACTCATTATAGCCATCTAAATATTGAATATAGAATGAATAATTTTTTTTTTTATATATTGGCCATTATATATAGGAAGGCAATGAAGATACTGTATTGCCTTATATATGCTGCACACTTGTATTGCAATGAAGAAAATGTGAAATATTTGGTGGGGAAAATTCTTTAAAGAACAATTAATTTTAAAATAAGACAATTAAGTGTTCAGCCATTATGTTTGTAATGTTCTACGAGTTTTGGTTTTCCTCGTTGAAGCAGACGTCAAATGCACTATCGGTCCTCCATGTGCACTTCCCTGACGAATTGAGTTTGCAGTAACCATGGTGATAGTAGCAGTCCTTGTATGATTGGCCGTAGCCGTGGACGCAGGTCGTGTCATTGGGCGGGATCAGGGGGCAGCTGTTGGGATTCGGACACGTGTGAACCTGCGTGGATAAACCAGAACAGAATAATGTGAACATTCAAGTGTGGCTGAGATATGATGGCAAATGAAATTATTTTATGAATTACAGAAACTATACTCAATTTTTCTCAATTTTTCTTATAAAATATTAAGAATGATTTTGATCTTACCCTGAGATCAAAACTGTTTTCGCTCTTTATTTTACTAATTTCTGGATAAATACACCATTTCAGGCGGAAATATTTTAATGGTATGTTTCTACGACCACCATCTTCATACCCTGAAAATTGTACGAAAATCTGTGAACATTTCTGTTTGGGTACAATCCTGTATTGAACCTTTAAGGAACAATTTTGGATTTTAAAAGGGAAATTTGGACAACTATATTGTAAGGAGCAAGGGTGAACATTTCTCCATCATCCAAAGATTTAGTCAGGCTTTAGAGTTTCATTGCTCAGTACACCTTCGAAGGAACCCTCTTTCAAGTACATGAAGAATAATAACCAAGGATGGGTACGTAGCGGGAGACATTCCCATAAGGTCAACTTTACTTACCTATTTCTAAATATCCTCTAAACCAATGAACTTGAAAATGACATATGTTCATATTGATAGCATTTTCTGTCTTCTATTAAAATATGGAACAAAATTTGTCTTTAAAAGCAAGCTGATACCTTCTGCCGTTGTCTCCCAAATGTTCACTTTCAGATGCTAATCTGTCTCCCTAATACCTTATTTTTTGTAATGATCCTACATGAATAATAATGATCCTACATCGATATAAGGTCACCATAAGTTACCTGACATTGCACATTGCCAGCGCAACCCATCCCATAGGCTCTGTTGATTCCCCTCTGTTGTGTTGCAGTCAGCTGCGAGTAGACACGATGAAAGTGGCAGAAATATAAGAAGGCTTCCCCATTCTCAACCATGACTAGGAATAACAAACAGTTACAACATCAATGTTTATTTGCTAGTTTTCCTTTGTAAAGGAATAATTATAAATATATTGTAAACTCAGTATACAGTGGAACGACACTATAATGAACACCACTATAGTCCGACGGCATGATATACCATGCCCGAATTCAAGTCAAAAGCAGTAAAAATCACATGAAAATTTGGTTGGTAATCCTGTTTAATCAAGGAAGACTTTTCATGCATAAGCAAATTTTTATCATAACATAACAATATCAAACCTTGAGTGTTGGTTTATGAAAGGGAATAAAGTGCCCTCCTTATTTCCTCTCAACTTCACTCAAGGCGATCCCTATTCTACCACCTGCAAAGTTTCCCTCCTCTGAAACGCAAATGAAACAACGTACCTGTCAGAACATACCGTTGTTTCTCCTCCAGCCACGGCACTCCACAAGTGTTATTGGTGGTGGTGGTGTTGAGACCCAGCACCCTGGTCTGGGCGTCCCATAACTGGTGGATGTGCTGCTGGCCCTTCTTGATCATCTGGACTCGGACATTGTAGTTGATGAGGTTTGGATAGTCGGGTACCATCTGCTTAGACCGTACTATGCCAACAATGACTATTGACATGAATTAAAGAAAATTATGACAAATTAGCCAAATAAAGACACGCTGTTGCCCTGGTGAATAGTGCTCCTCACTTGCGCTAAAAATAGCACCGGATCTCAGACAAACATTGCAACCATGCAAACGTGTGTGTGTACCATGTGCGCGTCCATGTACTACGTGTGTGAGACAATGTTTGTCTGACATCCAGGGACGTCATTAGTGCGGAGCGCTATTGATTGTAGCATTTTTATAACTGATGCCAAATAGTTTTTATCATTCAAGATAATGAAAGTTTTAATTCTTAGATTGCCCTTCTTTTAGTTTTGATCATAAGTTTTGTTCGTCTACTCATTTTTAGCTGTTAGATTTTGTTAGGGTTTGATTCAAGTTTTGTTTCATTCTTTCTTGACTTTTCTTATCATTGGGGGCCAATTTCACAGCCCTGCTTAGCAGAAAAAAATTGCTAAACATGAAATTTCTGTCTTAATAAAAACAGCATTAACAACCAAATTTTCATATGGATATTAAATCATGAATATTAAAATGCAAATTAGGCTTGCCCTTCAAATTAGGCTTGCCCTTCGCCAACGTGGATGAGCACAAATGTTCATATGTAGACCTATTACTTGTGATTGTTCTTTGGCTGTTGTCCGCTGACCATGAATTTCAAATGGAAGGTTTAAGGGTGGTTTGTTTTATTGAGCAAGACATTTTGTGCTTAGCAATTTGTTTTGTGCTTAACAGCTACGTGAAATAGTCCCCCGAAGATCACCTAATCATATTCAGCAAATATTTCCTTCCATACAGATGAACATTTGGAAGATTCCTTGTCCGTTTGTGTGAATGTTAATAAATAGTGCCCCAACTTGTCAAATGTGATGGCAGGCTACAGAAATATTCAACTTATGAGTGGCTTTAATATAGAAACGATACCGATTAATTTAGCTCTTTTCTGTTTTCTCATGCAAGTGATGAACATTTTTGACAATCGGCAGAAACTTACCCGCATCTGCATTGCAGAACTGCTGTTGTGGATGAGTTGGCTGGCATCCACAGCCAAAGACCGTAGGAACAGCCAGTCCTACAATTGCATACACTAGGAAGCAAGAGAGGTACCTGTACACCCCCTGTGGTCCCATACTGGTTGTTCCACCTGTTTGCCTAATCGAATCACAGTCTGTTGTCTTTAAGGGTGTGTAAATCTTTAAACCAGTACTGTGTGCGAGAAAGAGTCTTTCAGCTGATCTGGTGTGCTCCACAGAACATTATGTTGCTCGGTGAAATGTCTGTGTTCTCTTAAATACTTTTCTGGTGATGATGCCTGGAGGTTTTACTCATTGGGGTTTGTATGAATGCTATACTGTTTTTTTCTGGCAAGCCCATGATGAAATCCTGCACTCCAGGAATTTGCACTTAAAGTTAAAACCAAGGTTCTTGCACTGAGTTTTTTTGCCCATGGCATTCCGTCATGTCACCTTTGTCACTCCACAAAGGTTCGGTTCATTTCATGTTGTGCCAACTGGTGTCATACTTTTAGCATCCTGCCATTGTCCCTTCCATTCTTACACCCTCTATCCAAAGAGGTAAATTATCCTTCAAAGACTGGCAAAACTATGATAACTGATCCTCAAAGCAATTAAAATTAATTAACCAGCCCATTTTTTCAGTGTCAGAAGTGACAGGTTTCATTAAGTTTTTCGGCATCGTTTTATTGAAATCGTCAGTGCTGTGCAATTTTTAATTTAACATCGCCTCTCAAGCATCCTAAGCCAAATGAGTAATACATTGGTTAAATTGTTTTTTAAGAACCAATTAATTTCATTGGCGACAGATGGTAGAGGTTCGGAAAACAGATTTTCTGGGAATGCAACGTTGATCTCACCCTAAAAGATAAATCAGTTATTTGACTGTTCATTGCCAACATGGAATGCGGGTTATGGGTCATTAGCAGTGCGTAAGAAGAGAAATTGATAGTCTTCTCAGTATCATCGATCTCAAAGCTCTTTCTTTGAAATCTTTTGAAAGTTAAGGAAGGCCAAGAACACGCCTTCTTTTTTTTGTTATCGCGCTCCCCTGACAATGTCTTGAACCCCATTTTACAGACGATAAATTGTCACAAGTGCGTGACCAATCATTGGTAGAATTATTTGGCTGTCGTGTTGGCAGTGTTCCAAACCATAGCATCCTGGTGGTAGGTGCATGTTCACACTCTTTACAGTATAGGTGGTGGGGTCGATGACGCCCCCCTTTGAGTTTGGTGGTTTGTGCGGTTTGTGTGGTTTTCCATCTGGGGGTTAAAAAACCAAAATTGGCCAGTTTCCTCAATGTATCAGTAATTGTTGGCGATTATGCCGCAGCACTCATGGGAGCTGACTGCAGCTCCTCAGAAATGAATCCCCTTGTTGCTTAGCTGTCTCCTGTTTCATGAAAGCTATTTAGTCTTCCTTTCCCTAACCTCCCGAACCCACGAATCTACTTCTGTGGCCAAACAGACAGAATGTCCTTTCCTAAGTTCCATTTGACAATTAGCATCATGTTTAAAGGCATAGCCTGTAGGATTGGTAAACGTGACAAAACAGCTGTAGACTGTTCATAGTTTGATTTGTCATGGAATAAAAGCAAACTGTGAAATTTTAAGCTCATATCATCTTCATTGGAAACTGTAGAAAACACTCATGGTATTTTCAAATCTATTCACAGGAGTTTTGATCTCACCCCCCCCCCCCCCCCTCGAGATCAAAACTGTTTTCGGTCTTTGTTTTACTAATTTCTGGATAAATAAACCATTTCAGGCAGAAATATTTTAACGGTGTGTTTCTATCAGTACCATCTTCATATCCTGAAAATTAAACTGTTAACATTTCTGTTTAGGTATATGTTACCAATTCTGTACTGTACCTTGAACTTAATTAAACAAACAAACAACTTAGCAAACAAACAACACTTAAAAAGTTGTTTGCTGTCCATTTTCCCATCAATGTGTTTCTGGTGTGGCATTTTGCTAAATGTATGTTACAATGTCAAGTCCAACAGCACTTGCAGCAAGCAGGTGCAGCAACAACAGAATGTTGACAAGAGAAAGTGAAACGGAAGTCTCACAGTGGAGACCATGTAGGATCATGATGCTTGGATCAACTACAGAAACACTCCATATGAGAAGAATGCATGGGAATGTGCCGTTTCTGTTCTTCTGATGTAAACCATATGTAACTTCAATTGGTGGGTCTAGTTTCCCCACCAATGAAATATGTTTTACTGTAAATGTGAAAGTGAAATGAGAAGATCTGTCTTTAGGTAGTATATGTCATATACTTTGGTAGCATACCAAAACAAAAATCTTCACAGATTCATTTTTTTTTTACCTGTAACTTACAGGATATAAAGATGGTGATAGTAGAAACTTACTGTTAACATTTTCTGCCTGAAAAGATGTATTTATCCAGAAAAGAGTAAGACCAGTGACCAAAATTATTTTTGTTCTTTTAAAGATCAAAAGTAAAAGAGAAAAGACTTAAGAAATACTGTGTCCGTTTTTCACTATTTTCTCAAAAAGTGGGCGCTTTATGGAACTGAAATTTTCACAGATGACTGTTACTGTATCTGTCTTGATATTTTTGCCCATGAATCTGTATTTATTTGACAAAAACCAAAGTATGATATTACCTTTAAAGCTTTGAGTCTTTTGATCACTGGAATCTAAATTTCCCAAATTCATTTTTTAAGCTCCTTACTTAAACTCACAGTTTGGTATTTTCTTTATATTGTGGATACATATATTGCAGTTTGGTTACTAAATGCCAATATGATGATGATAACTTTTGTTTCTCCTGTCTTTATGTATTCTGAATGAAGTGGCAGAACATTTGAAGAAAAAAAACACACTCTTTACTTAATTGATTTACATTTATATCAAATACAACAACATTAACCTACATGTCTGTTTTCAGAGAATCATTTTTCATAACAAATTGACAAAAAAAAAAAGAAGTTTGCTTTTCAACTTGGCAAGGCAAAAGCATGACGTGATGTCATTGTTTATAGTCTGTCATAACTTGAAATGGCCTAGTCATCCTGGAAACTTTATTGTCTGGTCTAAGAAGATTAAGTTCACTGTCTTGGAGGTTCTGGTTTGATGTTGCCAGAGGGATTGAGTGGGCCTACCTCAGTGTCTCATTTCTGCATAGCCAAGTTAGCCAGAAGGGTTTGAAATGGAACCTATTGTTGGTAGTAATCCAACATCGTCCAGTTGGTCTTGGGCTTTCATACAGGGTTACTTTACTCTCTATCTAAACTTTTGTGTGGACTCAGTGATCATTCCTGGTACTGAGGCCACACACCCATAAGCCAGTACTGAGTACCGATGATGTCATATGCTTTTTGTGTATGTTGTTTATATGTTTCATCAAAGTCGTACACACCACTTTCTTGGAATGCCAGAAATAGACTCTTGAGATGGTGGAATGATGTCTTAGATAGAGGTGATGACAGGAAGCTGAGGAGTCATCCCAATTAAGAGGATCCTCTTCTGATCTTTGAAAGTCTTTGATGAGAATTTCCTTCTTTTTTCCTTCTTCTTCTTCTTCTACCACTTCTTTTTAGTTCACAACATTTGTTTCTGCAATGTTGGAAAGTGATGCCAAGTAGCCTAATAAGCTTGAAACTTTTTCTGTTCAGTAAAACTGTCGCTTCCTTCCTTCATGGAAATACAAAGTGATACGTGCATATACTGTTCACAACTTCACAGTGTTGAAATTGAAGTGGTACAAGTTCATGTCTCAATGTTTCCACTAGCCTGCTCTAGTCATCATCAGGAGACATTAGTCGTAATGTTGAGACCTAACGAGAAGTGCGACGAAATAAGAAGTGCGAAAGTAAAGTACGAATAAATATTACATGAAAACCGATTCGCCGATCACAAAGACATATCTGGTATGATCATAAAGACATATCTGAGATGATCACAAAGACAGGTCTGAGATGATCACAAAGACATGTTCGATCACAAAGACAGGTCTGAGATGATCACAAAGACATATCTGAGATGATCACAAAGACAGGTCTGAGATGATCACAAAGACATATCTGAGATGATCACAAAGACATGTCTGAGATGATCACAAAGACTTGTCTGAGATGATCACAAAGACAGGTCTGAGATGATCACAAAGACATATCTGAGATGATCACAAAGACAGGTCTGAGATGATCACAAAGACATATCTGAGATGATCACAAAGACAGGTTTGAGATGATCACAAAGACAGGTCTGAGATGATCACAAAGACATATCTGAGATGATCACAAAGACAGGTCTGAGATGATCACAGGACAGGTCTGAGATGATCATAAAGACTTGTCTGAGATGATCATAAAAACAGGTCTGAGATGATCACAATGGACATGTTTGAGATGATCATAAAGACAGGTCTGAGATGATCACAAAGACTTGTCTGAGATGATCATAAAGACAGGTCTGAGATGATCACAAAGATAGGTCTGAGATGATCACAAAGACATGTCTGAGATGATCACAAAGACTTGTCTGAGATGATCACAAAGACAGGTCTGAGATGATCACAAAGACATATCTGAGATGATCACAAAGACAGGTCTGAGATGATCACAAAGACATGTCCGATCACAAAGACAGGTTTGAGATGATCACAAAGACATGTCCGATCACAAAGACAGGTCTGAGATGATCACAAAGACATGTTCGATCACAAAGACAGGTTTGAGATGATCACAAAGACAGGTCTGAGATGATCACAAAGACATGTCCGATCACAAAGACAGGTCTGAGATGATCACAAAGACAGGTCTGAGATGATCACAAAGACAGGTCTGAGATGATCACAAAGACAGGTCTGAGATGATCACAAAGACATGTCTGAGATGATCACAAAGACATGTCTGCGATGATCATAAAGACAGGTCTGAGATGATCATAAAGACAGGTCTGAGATGATCATAAAGACAGGTCTGAGATGATCATAAAGACATGTCTGCAATGATCACAAAGACATGTCTGCGATGATCATAAAGACAGGTCTGAGATGATCACAAAGACATGTCTGAGATGATCACAAAGACAGGTTTGAGATGATCATAAAGACAGGTCTGAGATGATCATAAAGACAGGTTTGAGATGATCATAAAGACAGGTTTGAGATGATCATAAAGACAGGTTTGAGATGATCATAAAGACAGGTTTGAGATGATCACAAAGACAGGTTTGAGATGATCATAAAGACAGGTTTGAGATGATCACAAAGACATGTCTGAGATGATCATAAAGACATGTCTGCGATGATCATAAAGACAGGTCTGAGATGATCACAAAGACATGTCTGAGATGATCACAAAGACATGTCTGCGATATTCACAAAGACAGGTCTGAGATGATCACAAAGACATGTCTGAGATGATCACAAAGACATGTCTGAGATGATCACAAAGACATGTCTGCGATGATCACAAAGACAGGTCTGAGATGATCACAAAGACATGTCTGAGATGATCACAAAGACATGTCTGAGATGATCACAAAGACATGTCTGAGATGATCACAAAGACATGTCTGAGATGATCACAAAGACATGTCTGCGATGATCACAAAGACAGGTCTGAGATGATCACAAGGTACATGTCTGAGATGATCACAAAGACATGTCTGAGATGATCATAAAGACATGTCTGAGATTTCCACACATTGATTGCAATTCTTTACTACATCTTTTTTTATTGACTCAAGTCCTTTTCTTCCTAAATATTATTTTTATAAGGCAATAACATATTTCTGTAAAAAAGTGTTCAGCAAACAGAAGGTACATTGTCTTCTTTACCCCCACATATTATGCAGTCAGAAAATTAAAAGCACCCAAAATTCAAAGCAAATTGTTTAACAAATCCTATTTTACACATTTTCATAAAATAACAATAAAAATACTCATCTATTTGTTAAAAAGCCACAGACATAATTTGGAGGTGAAAATGGATTCAATTTAAGAATCATTAATCTATTTCTATAATCCACAAGGAATATGAATCCGTTTAGTTCCTGTGGGGTATATTTGATGATATGATATTTAAAAAAAAAAAAAAAAAAAAAACATATCCTCCTTGAATCATACAAGTCCCTGTATGATCTTAATTTTTGTGGTTTGATGGTTTTTATGCAATCCAAAAAAAGGTGATTGACATTTTGGGACACTGCCAAGATAATACTGGGCGGCTGGTAGAACACCAGTGTCAGCAGTTTGGAATACAGCTTCTTTACACTACTTTTAATAGGGCTTTTCACACTATTCAAAATCTCAGGTTGGAATGGGATTGAAACCCAAGTTTTTTCCAACCCTTTTCACACTTAAAGGTATTATCATACTTTGGTTTTTATCAAAGAAATACAGATTCATGGGCAAAAATATCACGACAGATACAGTAACAGTCATCTGTGAAAATTTCAGTCCTATACGTTGCCCACTTTTTGAGAAAACAGTGAAAAACAGCCACAGTATTTCTTAAGTCTTTTCTCTTTTGTTTTTGATCTTTTAAAAGATCAAAAAGTTTTTCGGTCGTTGTTTTACTAATGTCTGGATAAATACACCATTTCAGACAGAAAAATAGTAACGGTATGTTTCTACCACCACCATCTTCATACCCTGTAAGTTATATGTAAATATATGAACATTCCTGTTTTGGTTTCTTACCAAAGTATGATACTACCTTTAAAAAAGTTTCAACCCCGAGCCAACCCAGGTAGGATGTCCTGACCGGGTCGAAATCTGCCCTGGTAGGGATCTCAACCCGGTGCCAAACCATTTTTCATTTTGAGGACAAAATGTTAAACAGAAATGTAATTATAAATACTTCACTCTGAATATCAAACTTCACTATACTTTCTACAAAGATGGAAAAGGCAAACCTTAGGACACACACACTAAGCAGTTCCAGCTACCAGTTTGCTCCATGGTTAAGCTGATTTGTTTTACTTGATTTGTTTCTAGACACTCGATCTGTCTTTTTAACAGTTTTTTTTTCTAATAGAAAACAGTGAATAAATCTGGTTGAGTGTTTTGTCCAAAACAGGTGACAGGGTTGTTCTTGAGGATCTGTGTTCGATTCCATGAACCACTAAGGTTAATCTTAAATGCGAATCAAGGTTCATGCTACAAAGTAATACACATCAATATGGTAATACGGTGGAACGCCGCTATAACAAATACGGCGGGATCCACAGAAATTGTCCATAGTGGCCTTTCATTAGAGCAATTTGAACAACAACATAGTATGTTTTCGATTTGTTTTGGACCACATAAGTTGGGAGCCAAGGCTGATGTTTGATTTACCCGACTGTTCAGTATAATTATATATAGCAGTGTTTGTTATTGAGGCATTCCACTTTATTGATAACTAATTAGGGCTGTTCACAATAGAAAAATCTCAGGAAATGACGCAGGGTTGAAAATTAGCGGCAATTCACAATGGAAAATGTTCAACCCTGTGTCGAAACCCGGGTTGAAACTCAGTCTCTACATGAGAATTAGAAGGTTCGCGAGAGACTGTTGTGAACCGACGCTGGATTGAACTTGAATGTAATGGAATTTTCCCCGGGTTGAGGTATACCCAGGTTGAGAGCTTGTTGTGTGAAAAGCCATTGAAAGTTTTAGATTAGTAAAAGTATTTCATGAAATCGACTCCAGTGTGCACCAAGATCAAGTTTTATGCTATAGTCCCCCGGTGCCAGATTCCAATGCTCAGGCCGTTCTAGGCATTTCCTCTTGTTTTCTTTCTGCTACAAGACCGGCTGTCTTTACTGCTCGTCCACTTACACTTATTGGACTTCTTGTCTCTAGGGTAACACTGTTGGTACTTGGCAGTGCAATCATCGGACTGGTAACCTAACTGGTCATCATCGTCATCTTCAGGAGGGAAGTAGGCACATGTGGTGGGTGCTAGGTCTGTACTGCATTCTGGACTGGAACAGGTTTCAATCTGTTGTTGAATAAATGGTTATTGCATTAAAGGTACTATCATACTTTGGTAGGAATTAAGGAAACCAAAACAGAAATAATCAAAGATTAACCTATCCGCCTGAAATGCTGTATTTATCCAGAAAAGAGTAAAACCAATGACCAAAAACAATTTTGATCTTTTAAAGATCAAAAATAATGTTGAAAAGGCTTAAGAAATACCGTGAGTGTTTTTCACTGATTTCTCAAAAACAGTGGGCACTGTATGGGACTGAAAATTTCACAGATGACTGTTGCTGTATCTTTCTTGATATTTCTTTTTGTTCTTCGACAAAAACAAAAACTATGAAATAACCTTTCAGCCTTGCTATATTAAGAACTTCTCACTTTAAGTGACTTTCTGGCCAAGTTTTGTGCCCCGTCATCCAATTCAAAAGAAAGTTAAATGTTAGCATCCTGGTTTTTATGAGACCCTGCCAGGATGATTTCAGATCAACGCTGTTTTGAAGAACCAGAACTTTCCCTCACCTGACACTTATCGCAGGACTGCCCGTAATTATTTTTGAGGCCTCGCTTCTGCAACTTGGTGACCTTTCGGTATTCCTGTTTCCAGTCGCACCCGGTGATGTGGCCCTCTTCAGCCCCTGGTCAAATGATAAGCTGATAGTGTTATGGTCAGTTTAGGATGTCCGTTTGCTTAATGGTCATCTACCATCTTCATCTGCTCATTGCCCTCAAACTCACAGCCCTGAACACCAAACTAGAACCATACTCTGAACTTGCTTGGCATTCATTTGAAGACCTTTTTCCATCCCCCACCCAAAAAAGTGTTATCGTCACTATCGTTACAGATAAGTTTTGGGTCGTGACTTCAGAATTGAGGTTGGATTTGTTGCAAAAACAACAAATGAAGCACATGCAGCATATATGGCTGTCATGGAGAAATCTTGGAGGTAATGGTGTGCTTATATAGCGCCCTCTATCGAGCATAAAATGGAAAAAGGGTATTATAGGCCTATTTCAGTAAAGTCAATCAAATTATGACCATGATTATTGAGTTATTGTCATTCATTGTATTAGACCGATCATTTCAGTTTG
The DNA here is from genome assembly GCA_963971285.1 of Astropecten irregularis. Classification (NCBI taxonomy): domain Eukaryota; kingdom Metazoa; phylum Echinodermata; class Asteroidea; order Paxillosida; family Astropectinidae; genus Astropecten; species Astropecten irregularis. Next base: position 16,987,124 of record OZ020244.1, on the reverse strand, counting down.
TTTCCTTTGAAATGTTAGTTCCCTTACTTTTTAAACCTTTATTTTCTGTAATTGATTTGATTGATAAGGGATGTGTTCCACTCATGCAAAAACTGAGAATCTTGGCCAACAATTGACCTCCAAATGCCAGCACAAACATCTGGGGCATGTTTTGTTGGCACGAACCGTGAAGATGCAATTCTGCATTGGTTATTGGTTCGGTGTTTTGGTGACTTCACTGACATCATTGGTTCAACTGAACGAGAACCAATTGGTTTACGGTTGATCAAACATGGCGGAAAGGTACCGGTAAGCTACCCGCAGGTCCGGCTCCTACTGCCATGTCCACCGCCAATTTTGTTTACATTTTGCAAAAACCGTTTTGGCACCCTCCCCCAACTATGGGCATTTACAAAACCTCGGCTCCGGCTCCGGCTCCGGCTCCATTTCTTACATCCATTTTAAAGTAACAGGTATCAAAATAGACGTTTTGAGGTCAAGTTTAGAAGTTTCAAACAAGAAACCAGAGCTTCAATCTCAGGGGAACCCACAACCTGTATTTTTAGGTTATAGATGACGGAGCCTAAGTCCAAATCCAAGCCCAAGCCGTGGTTTTGTAAAGGGCCTATGTTTTCTGTTCTTTGAGAGTGAAGTCAGAAACACTTTACTAGTCACATCTGCTAAAACATGCCCCTGACATAATGTGCAGTGCTTGTGATATTCCTATTGAAGGGAATACAGGTCTGGATTCTATGCTTGTCACAGTTCCTTGATTCTTTAATGCATTCATAAGAAGAAACAGGTGTTGATTACCGGCTAGAATGTACGATTTGCCCGCCTTGAGTTCCACTCCACAGAACCCGTCTCCCGGATATGCGCTAATCAGCTCTAACTCCTGCTGTTTCCGCAACGAGGACTCTGTTTTAAAGACGTCCTGCGTCACGATGGTGTAGATGATCTGATAGTTCCATGGTTCTTGGTTGATGATTCGGTTTTTACGGAGCATGTTGCCCCGTCGGCGAGCCGGCATGGCACGAAGGTCCGGCGACTGGGACTGATGTGAGGAATTAGGATTGATGGTGAAGTTGCTCTCCGCAAGTATTGTTCCGTTGGTCTTGGTAGCCATTGGTTCAGTAAAGTTAGGGCTCATCGTGGTGGGTGTTGGAGGGACCGTCACCGTGGTGGTGTCATCTATTGTAGACGGCTCATCAGTGTGTATATCTGGAATAAGCTCCCAGCGTAATAACAACACTCTTCCACGTATCACTACAAAGAAGACAAAATTGTGACATTTTTATATTCCATACCTAAATTTTGTTTTTAATGCCCAAATAATACCGTTGATATTTATGTATGTAATACTGTAAACTTCTAAAGTGAGATTGGAAAAAGTGAGACCACTACTGTTATGCAAATTTCATCAAAATAAAAAAAATGATTAATCGTGCCATTTTTATTTTATTGAAATGTGAACAAAGAAAAATTTACTGGAGCTGGATTCGAACTGGCAACCTCCTGAACATGGTACAGGCGCTCTACCAACTGAGCTATTTATTGTCAAAGTGTCCTTTGATGAATTCACTTATCTTCTGCGACACTGCCTTGGAAAGTGGTATGTGTCTACATATACATGCAGTGCATAAGTGACTATCTAGCTTTAACACAGACAGTCATTTTCCGATTTTGTTTGGCATACGCCAGTTGCATCTCTGTTCAGCAGTTTTGGGATTTTATTGTAGCTTGTCATCTGTCATTGCTTCCGTGATAAGAATATTGTCAATGCAGCCAAGCTTGATCAACGAAGAAAAACAAATAAAAGGGGCGGTCACGGACTATATAAATTGTTCATGTGAAAACAGGGCAGATGGAAGGGGGGGGGTTCAGCATGGCAACCAAGGAGTGGGCGGATCCAGGGAGACAAACATTCAGATAAATGAGATGATATGAAGCGGATCTTGCGAATAGATTTGATGTAAGGGAGCAAATGGCAGAAGTTTTTTATTGGCATCTTAAAGAAGTTTTGACTTAGTAGTGTATTGTTGATGGTTACTGATTATTATATCACCGTGGTCATAAAATCGAAGAACACTGTTCAGAACGTCGAGAGATAAAACCATCTAGGTTTTTCTCAGAACCAAACACTCTTACTGAAGAGATTACTTGGTGTCACTGCAAACCTACTTTATTTTACAAGCTGATAACTTTAATATTATTTCCATTTAAAATGTTTTTGTCCCAGACAGGGTTCAACATGGAGAAATCCTCCATGATTTCACCAAACTGATCGTAACTTACTATCAATCATTGGACTTTTGATGCATTGCAGCCCTATGTAGGATATGATGGGTTATCCTTCATAACACAAGTTACGATCGATCGTAGGGCTTCGTGAAATTGACCGCTGGACTATTACTTGTTAGATCGCATCATTTGATAATCAGCCCATGCAAGAGTTGAGAGGGACAAAGCTCCGGATGTAGATATTTCTTAGTCATGCAAAACTGAATGGAATAATTTAGCTGGATTGTATGTAGTACGTGAATTCTTTATAAGCTTACCATAATTAGCCTGGCAGTAGTGCTGTTGTGGATGCAGTCTTGTGCAGTTGCAACCAGGACTACTGTCTGCAGTCTGAAATGTCCCCAAAGTCAGAACCACTAGGAAGAATACCACTCCGACAGTGCCCATCTTGATGTCTGTTTGTGTTAGCTTCCAAATGGAGATGAGGTGAACTGAATTGGATCCTTACTTTGTCAAAAGGAAAAGTTCAGACATCAGTTCTTTGAGCAGCTCTCAAGACATCGGCTTCCTAAACTGTTTGATGCAGGGTTAATAACAGCAAATGTTGGCTGGTTTTTGCCTCTGGGAGTCTGTGCTTCAAGTTGAAAGTCCGACAGGGGGATATTTCATCATTTCAGCAGACTTCTGATAACTTAAGGTTTCATTCAGCCGCAGGATGTATGTTTCTGCCCAACCTTGGCAGGGTGTCTAGCTGCTATACACATGTCAGGAGTCAGGACCTCCACAAACTGATACAGTAGCAGGAAACAACAGGTGGATAGCTGTTTCCTGTATAGCAGTTCCATCGACCACTGTTACCCCCCACTCTTAGGCTATGTTGCCATGGAAATTGCGTGGGCTGATACAACCCCCTGTGGAGGTTCTTAAACGATGTGTATTTACCTGGGTTGAAGCTCTGCTCTTGTTTGACCTAAGGTTGCCATCCTATTTCTTAAGACAAACAATCAAATCAGTCAGTACCCTCTTGAAATTTCTTCTTCTGCATTCCTCCTCGTACTAATAAGACGCCCCTCAGCGGAATTCTCTCCTATTTATCACAGGAGAGTGACTTCAAGGATGAAGACCCTCTTCCATTTCTTATACCATAGAGCTAGGATTATACTTACAACTTAACCTTACCCTCTATCACTATCATGCTTTGGTAAAATTAGAACAGCTATGGTTTGTTCGTAATTTGGTTTGTCGTGAAATAAAAACAAACCTGTGAAATATTCAGCTCAATTGATCATTGGAAACAGTAGAAAACAGCGAAAAACCGTTGTTATGCGAAAATGTAAGATTGTTACAATTGTTATTGTGAGGTTTTGATCTTGGAGATCAAAACTGTTTTCAATCTTTTGTTTTTAACTCATTTCTAGATAAATATAGCATTTCAGACGGGGACATTTTGGTGGTGTTTGTACCATGTCCATCTTCATACCCTGTAAGTTATAGGTAAATCTGTGAACATTTCTGTTTTGGTTTCCTACCAAAGTATGACAGTACCTTTAACCAAAAAGTTCAACTGCCGGCATTTTTTAGTTTTAGGTGCATCGGCTTTGCATGCTAAACGTCTTTGTGAAACTCATTGATGTTCTTTAATACAGCAATTTGTTATTATGCTAAGCAAAAATTAGGTGAGAACCAGTGGCAAGAAGTGTACGTAACAATGAAGTTCGGGGTTGGTTACCAGTGCTTGCAGAGGTAGACATTTCTGCACTAAGCATATTTGTATCAGAGACAACCCTGATGTGACAAGGAATGCAAAAGGATTCTTGCTTAGTTCATTCATAGATCTTTTTTTCTGCTCTAAGCATGTCTGTATAGAACAATGGGCTCTGAATGTTTGTTGTAGCTTGTGTAAACATCATTATATAAACTTAAATGTGACCTTTTTAAAGTGTGAAATGGAACTTTGATCTTGGAATTGTTTTGCTTTCCCAATTTTGTTTTCATAATTGAATGCCTCTGTTCCAGATGTTTTCATTTTGTTTAAAACATATCCCTTTGTTGGAGTTTTTGCTTAAAGTTGGAATTGGTTGGGAACTCGGCAAAGAAAGTATAAAATGAATGGAAAGATAAGTCATATGAATTTTGTTTTCATTGTGAATCGATATATTTCAACTTAACAAGCAGTGAACAACTTATTCTGAAACACGATGTAGCATATTTATCTTCTGCAACTGTAAATCTGTAAATCACATCCAAATAGGTATGTGAAACTTTAAAAGTTGTGGTTTTAGCTTTAGCAGTGCAAAATAAGACATGCAGTATACCAGGGTTTTGTTTATTAAATATAATGAGGTTTAACTGTTTGGCATAGACAATAGGATAAATAGTCCTATAATAATTGTTATGTTAAGAAAGCCAAACAGTCTCTATGAATATAAAAATGTGTAGATTAAAAATAGTTTGTTTTTCTTCCTCTAGGTTTTGTTGAACATTCCTATTATTTTTGAAAAAGAAATAATCATAAAAAACAAACAAAACCTCAGTGATTTAAAATACTTTAAAATACTAAGTTGAATCGTAATGATGTCATGTGTATGTATGATATCATGATTTTTCTTATCTTTAGAACATGAACTTGTTTGAATTCAAAATTCTGAGTATTCTGCCCCTCAGTTTTTGTTGTGAGGGTTGTTTTCTCTACATTTTCTGGCATTTGTCATCACTGAGTAGATCATCATCTTCTCAATCTCAGTTGAGATGTAAAGGTTACTGATCTGAATGGTCAAGATCCCTGTTGGTTATCATGTCCAAGATACGTGCCGCTTCTTGGCTGCCAATTGATGGTCGTAGCAATCCGAAGACAAGCTCTGGCATTTGGCTGTCGGCATTGAAGAAGAGGTCGCCGTCCCAAGAAGATTCTTCAGATGTTGAGGAATCCCCGAGGAATTGGTCTAGTAAGACCCCTCCTTGTGTTTGATCTAAGAGGAAGGAAGCAGCATCTGGTACCGGAGCACCTCTGGTGGGAGTGTCCTGATCAGGCATCTGCAAGATGTCTCCCTCTGTTGGATGATTCAAGATTCTGGAATCTTGATTTGAGAGATGATCATCAGCATGGGAAGCAGATACCTCTTGCTCTACTTTTTGTGCATGATGAGACTCATTTGCTTCCTGATCATCCAGATCTCTTAGAGACACCTCATCTAAGGAGTGCAGTTCAGGTAATGGTGCATTTGTGAGGAACATCTCAGATCCAGGAGTTGGTGCAGGAGGGCTTGGTGGCTTTGGTGGCTCATGAGCAGGAAAGCTCTGAGGTTGTGCTGCATGGCTCAACCGTTCCCGCCTCTCATAGATGCAGTCTTTCATGCTCTTATGTCCAATCCAGGAGCATGTACCTTGTAGGGCCTTAACACATGCCGAATGCAAGCCTTCGCAATCCTGAAGCCCTCCGTTGGTGTAGTAACTGGGCATGTATATGCATCCTGGAGTGTCACTTGCGACTTCCCTGTCTTGTAGTGGCTCACCAGCAGCACCCCACGTCACAATCTGCAGAAGAGAGTCCCCCGAAATAACAAGAATTAGGCATCCTGACATTTTCCCCCACAGTCCACAGAAACAAACATCCATCCATTTAAAACTCATCAACTGATGAAAAGATTGACTTGAGGAGAGAGGGATGTAAACATATCTAACACAGGATATAGCTAGAGCTCTTGAGGTAAATGGGAGGGCTGCATCTTTTCCAAACATATGAATATCCTCCTCAAACCAAAAGAGCTGAGTTGGTGTTGTACACCTGCCACGCTTCTAGTGTAAAAACATGAATTTGTATCTTTGAAGCGACATGGTTTTGTTCCCGTGTACCAGGAACTCTCTCTGAAGAGCAGAATTTCAAATCGCTCCCATTTGAACCAGAATTACTTTCCAGGGTTGAAATTTCTAGCGGACACGCCTTTATAAAATACCTCTCTATTTGACGGATAAGTATAGCTTGGAAATTCCTCCTTTTTGAGTTAATTCCAAATATCAGTTTTGTGAAAAGCTTGTGGAGACCAATACACCTTTAGAATTTCCCTGTGGAGATATATTCAACTTTATGTGCTCGGTCTCCACAAGGCACCATGCATTCTCTCCCACCCAAGAATTTCCCAAACCTTTTTTCGGCTGGTATGTTGTGTTATCAGGTGAGAAAGTTGTTGAGATGCTTACCGTACAAGCTTTGCAGTGTCTTGGGTACATGCGTCTGAGTCTGCGATGGAAGCTACGGCTGATATGAGAAAGATGCCAGTCACACTGGCGATGCAAGAGGGTCTCACCGACCAAAATTCCTGGAGATGGACAGAAAACCATTCTGACATTATTATGGTGCATCTAAAACTGGGGCCAATTTCATAGAGCTGCTTAAGCACCAAAATTTGCTTAAGCAGCAAAAACCTTGGTTAATAAAATCAGTATGGCAGCCAAAACTCCTTGTGAATGTTATGCCCAGCAAACAATGGCCGAATACAAGTCAAAAGCAGTAAACATCGCATGAAAATTTGGTTGGTAATCCTTTTGATCAAGGAATGCTTTTCATGCTTAAGCAAATTTTGTGCTTAAGCAGCTCTATGAAATTGGCCTCTGGTGAGTAAACAATTGCAAATTCAACATTTGTAATCTTGCTTACCGGTACACAGCTTGACTAGTACTGAATATTATGTACCTATTTTGGGGTACAATATACAGGAACAAACTTGACATGACTTATCAGTAGGCCTACCAAAGAATATGGGTAAATTTTTAGATTTTGTTTAGGTAAATTTATGAATGAGATCTAATCTGAACGTGTCAGGCCCTCCTTACTCCAAGCATTTGATATATTTCAGGTCACTTTGACTGATGAGCAGTTTGCAGCAGTTTATATTACTTGTACTGAAGAGTGAGCATTAACTTCAGCTTTAGCAATACAATATAGTTGGTACCAATCTCAACTTCCTAAAGAATTCAACTTGGTATCAACTGAGGCCTACTTTTAGTGTAAACTCACCGCTTAGTAGGTAATCTTGACTAACTTGTATGTCTGGCCCCAGCCAGAAAACACCATCAACTGCAGAATAAATAAGCACTTCGTGTCCAGCTGCTGTCCAGTTCATCCCTTTGTAAATCTTTATCACCAAGACTCTATGTCTTAGGATATTGTGAGGCACGTCTTGGTTGCCAGAAGCAACAGCCTGACTACCGTGACTGTCGCGAGGGGAAGCGGCTTCACGCCAAAGTTGCTGTGGCGAAGCATCATAACCATTCCTTGGCTCTGAAACCCTTTGCTCGTCTGTAGAGGGCGTCTCCCATGTTGCTTCAGTCTCTGTAGAATCAGAAGCATCTGTTGTCGTGGTGCTTGTTGCTAGGATACTCGTTCCTTCCCGTGCTTCCGTCTGTCTTGCTTCAAACGTCTGAATGAAATTGCCTTTCTCAGACTTAGGCACATATTCTTGACTCAAAATTCTCCCTTTGATAACTCGAAGTGAAAGAAAGGATTTTCAATTTTGTCAATGCTTACCAGTTTGTCCGCCACCCTTGACTTGAAAATGTTGAGGTCTAACAGTCTGTAAGAAAATTTATTAAATATTTCAAAATGCTGAATGGGGTCCGATCAAGCTCCTATGTCCATTTCATAATGTCCCATTGCTCATGAGAGCTAGGATTTCAAATCAAGAATGCAGAAAGTATCACAATGAGATCTTAGTTTGAAGGAGATTGGATTTGAAGTGCAAAAAGCTTTGTGATTCTAGCTTCAGAACATAATAGAGTAACACAGATCTCGTCTATTTTTCTTCAACAACTTTTGAGAAACCGGACAGCGCTAGCGAGCTTACCAAAATCTGAACTACAGAAATGTTCCTGTGGGTGCCTTGGCTCGCATCCTTGGCAACCTGCTGATGTTTCTGTATGACAGGAAGAAGACACTTTTAGGAGGAATAGAAGCAGGAGTATTCCGCTTGGAAGCATGATGGCCAGTTTGTTGGTGTCCTGATGACACACTGTGTCTGTTTCATGCTGCCTCTTTTATTTGTTACAAAAACATACCTTCGATTAGTCTTGTTTCCAAGACCTTCATTGTTGTTGCGCGGCGGACATGGAGAGACTTCTGTCTGACTGTTCTTGACTTCCACGTTACTTGCAATCCAGTATTCTCATAGTGTAACATTGCGCGGCCCTCTGTTGACTGACACACACACGGGGATACATGAAGTAACGTCTTAGAACCAAGACTAACCAATAGATATGCTTCGAAATATTATTTGGGTTTGAACGGTCAAACTGATAACTCTGGGAATCCAGTTGTTCTGAGGTTTTTTTTTGTTGGGTAAAAGCAGCTTCTGTATGTACTGTGCATACACAGTAATCTTGATTTATAGGTTATCTCACGCGTCATAGAAATGTATCCCGAGTTGTTTTTGATAAACTGCCGTGTGAAAGTTGAAAGGAATGAATGTAATCTTTTGAAATCCCTGTGTCTTTTTTACTTTTGATTTGCTGATGACTTGGTACATGGTACGTGACTGTTATTTGATCTTATTGATGATCTGGTGTGTGGAAAATCATCAACATCTGAGTGACATTTGCCCGTAATCAAATATACAGGCCAAGGCAACATGATTATTTTGCTCCTGAAAAATTTGACAGAAAAATTTCATCTTAAAGATACATGTACTATCATACTTCAATTCAATTCAATAACAACATTTATTTCCATACTTTCAACAGCAATACAAATCAGGTTTGATGAAGTAAGACAAATGTAAGTACTGACAATAAGAATAATATGACACAAACTTAATACAGTGTATACATATATCACTGTATAAAGTTGAAACTTTGGTAGCATACCGATTTCATAGAAATCTTCACAGAATTACCTAAAACTTACAAGGTATACAGTTGGTGGTGGTAGAAACATATACCGTTAAAATTGTTCTGCCTGAAATGCTGTATTTATCCAGAAAAGTGTAAAACCAATTACCGTAAAACAATTTTGATCTTTTAAAGATAAAAAATAACAGTGAAAAGTTTTAAAACATACTGTGGCCGTTTTTCTCTGTTTTCTCAAAAAGGGGGCACCGTATGGGACTGCAAATTTCACAGATGACTGTTACCATATCTTCCTTGATATTTTTTGCAATGAATTGCATTTTTTTTGACAAGAAATAAAGTATGAAATTACCTTTATTAATCATCACAGAAACCAAAACCAAAACCATGTATGTTTCTGGTTGACTTGGAGTGTATTATGACTAAGGTTTGACAGCAGTTGTAGCAATATTATGGATTTGTGAAACTCGGCACAGGAGAAAGTCAGTCATTAACCTTGAACAAGTCTGAAAGTTTTCAAGGATGTATATCAAATTGATATGTGGCTTCAATATAGTCAGGAAATAAGATGCAGTCGACACCGCTGTAGGATATCATTAACATTCAAACATTTGTCAGTTGAAATTTGTTTCTTCAGCATAAAACAGATATAATGAGTCACTGCTAGTATTAGGTTCCCTTGTGTAGCACGTAGCACTCATAGCGTATGATTTGAAATATGACATGTTGAAATGCCCTTTGCTGAGAGGAAAAGAAAAGTGATGGTTATACCCCACAGCGCCCTCTGTTGGTGGCATATGTTTAGTTTTGTGGCAAACCTCATAGGGCCAATTTCATAGAGCTGCTTAAGCACCAAAATTTGCTTAAGCACCAAAAGCCTTGGTAAATGAAATCAGTATGCAAGCCAAAACTCCTTGTGAATGTTATGCTCAGCAAACAATGGCTAAATACAATTTAAAAACAGTAAACATCACATGAACATTTGGTTGGCAATCCTGTTTGATCAAGGAAGACTTTTTATGTTAAGCAAATGTTTGGCCCCAGTTTGTAGGGTATTGAGTTCAGAATAGCGCTCCGCACTTGCGCTAAAAATAGCACCGGACCTCAGACAAACATTGCAACCATGCACACGTGCGTGGGTGCGAGCGTGCATGTACAGTCGTGTGTGAGTCAATGTTTGTCTGACATCCAGGGATTTTGTGACGTCATTAGTGTAGAGCGCTATTAGAACAGCATGGGAAATCACTATGGTATTCTGTGGATACACAATCAAATACAGTCAAATTCACATAATTTCATCAGCCAAAGATTTTGATATGTTCTTCCTGTTTCCTCAATTTATCGTGACCATAATTAACATAAATTACTGAAAGTCGGAAATGAATATAGGAATGAAATATCATAAATTTTAAAAATCAACAACGTAACTTAAAAGTGAGTTAAGGAGAAGAATGGATTGGGGGCTGATGAATGATTTTTGTGAGCCTTTATAGATCAGTTATGGCATTGGAGTCATCATTGGCTTCAATCCCCTCCTGAAAAAATCCTTGTCATATATTATGCCTCCAAATAGTTCAGGATGGCTAACTAAGCTTTATATATGCATACCAACCAAAGGAAGTTGACACTAAAGAGATTACTTTGCAGTTTGCACTTTGCTGTATTAATAATTGGGTCGGATTTTATAACCTCCAAGTATGTAAATCAACTTCTTTCTTTTTCCCCCTCCTTTTTTTAACGATGGTGTTTAAGCATTACAGCCACCACACGCTCAGTCACTCTGCCTTCCTTCCATATCTAATTGTAAGCCCTTCCGCCAGCCACGGTTTCCTCCCTTCCTCCAGGCTGGCAGTAAGGTGATCCCAACCACTGCATCCTGCGCATGTCAGTGCACGGTATGCTCACGTAGCACACCCCAGACATTATTGTGTTGAAAGTCGTTCAGTTGGAGCGCGGCCAGAAACGATAATCAGCAAGGTTTATATGAAGCTGTTGTCATCATTGGAGGGTCACCTCAGTGCAAAAAGGAGAAAATCAGAGTTACTTAGGGTTAGGGTTTGTTTAATGCACAGGATCACAGATTCTGTTGATCCGGATCCCATTTTAGCGATCCCATTTTAGCGTGGATCCCAAAATCTGGGATCCTGTGTGTTATTAAACAAACAGGCCCTTAGTTTCCATGTGTCTCTGTTTGTCATTTGAACTTTGGGAAACTGAAATGTGGGATACATTGGGATTCTTTGTGTTTTGTGTGATTTAAAGTTTGGTAAATAAAAAGCTTGATTGAGCCTGTGTCCTCTGGAATACTGCACTGGTCCTCCACAAACTGACTACCAACCATTTTGTGTATACATCCAGTGATTGAACAAAGAAACAAATCAGATTGAACAAAGAAAGAACCATTTCAAACTCAAATTGTCTGATTTTCTTTTGTCAGTGGCATCAGAAGTTGGAAATTGGGAAGCAATTTTAGCGCTTGCCCCAAGCTCTGTTTTTGCGCTTGCCCCGGGCGCCGTTTGCCCTAGTTACACCACTGTATACGTCTTTGTTCATTTATGGTACCGCCGAATCCCTTACTTACCGGTATTTAGTTTTGCATTATAAGGATAGTATATGTGTCTGCATTAGATTGCTGTTGAGACACAGTTTCAAGTGATGTTGACACCACGAGACAAAGTGTACACACCCACTTCCCTGAACCATGCCTGAACTTACACTCTTTGGTAAACACCCCTCCCCCCCTCCTCCCCCCCCCCCCAATGCCCAACCCTTTGTTCTCAAAAGTGCCTACATGCCACTTTTGGAACTTCCACAAACAGAGGAGATAAGTGTTTCCATTATTAAGGCATCCCCTGTAAATACAAACAAGCCCTTGCCCTGGGAAAAATAAACAAAGCTGGACAACAGAGGGCTCACTTGCTTACCACTGGAGGCACAATGGGATATTGTGCAGTATGATCTTTGTACTAGAATTCAGCAAATGTTTCTGGGTGCATTCGTTTAGCTCCCCGGGTCAGCCCTTTCTGGGAATGGTCGTGTTTTACTGCACAAAACAAGCGAGAGAATGTAGACGAGGTTGACTGGTGTCGACCCTGGGGAGCTAAATGAATGCACCCTATGTTTGTTGTCACTTGATAGTTTTTACATGCAAGGACTCTTTGCAACACTCCCACACAAAAATAATGTTGTTGTTGACTTGAAAGCTTAAGTTATTTCAGTGACAAATTTTTGTAAATTTGAGTTCTTCAGACAATATTTATGGATGGAACGTCGATCATTAACAACATCAATGCACTTCACTTGTAATTCTTATTTATGAATCCTGGGGTTGATTTCACCAATCTCATCGTGACTTAATATTCATCGTAGGACTTGATGATGCATTGCAGCCCTACGTAGAAGTCGAAGGATATGATGGGTTATTCTTCGTAAGTCGAGTTACGATCGATCGTAGGGTTTCGTGAAATCGGCCCTGGACTGCTTGCTTACAGAATTGGTCATATATGATCATAGAGTTTGAAGAACTTCTCTCTATGAAGTAGAGTCTTGGGGGAATATTTGTAGGGATGGATGACACAAAGAAGAACTTGCACGGCTACCGGTTGATAGCGGTATTCCGCTTCAATCGCGTGATATATGACACAGACCACAGTTAATTGACAATTTACTGCATATGTGACATTCCGTCATTCATGCTTGCACGAGGAAATTCCCGGTCATTCGCATAGGCAGGAAAAAATAAACTGTGATTCTCGGCAAAATTTATTGCTCTGAGATTTCCAAGTCATTCAAGTACCGGTAATATTCCCAGAAGACCTACTATACCATAAAACCATATAAATTAAGTTCATCCTGGATGTAATTTTAGAACATTACAACCGGGCAACCCGTGATTCCTGTTCAGAGGTTTATACGATTCTGGAGAGAAAAAAAACTGTGATTCCCAGCAAAACTGATTGCTCCGTGATTTCCAAGTCATTCAAGTGATATTCCCAGAAGATCTTCTCTCCCCCCAAAAACATACAAATTTATCTTGAATGTAATTTTTAGAAAGTTACAACCGAGCAACCCGTGAATCCCGTGAAATTGTTTTGTTCGGAGGTTTTGTTTGATTCTTTCTGAGTAATATTCCCACAAGACCATAAACCTTGACATTTGTGAAATTGTGCTGGCCTGTGGTGGGGAAAAGCAGCCTTTTTGGAAAATTTTACCTACTTGTTCCATAAACAGAATGGTTCAAGTCGGTCTCTTCCCGAATCCCCCAGCGAAGGAAGGATGCATATCCACGTGGTAGGTGTTAGCACCCTCAAAAGGCCATATCTGTCCACAGCCCAACCACTAAGGCACTTTGACAAGGCCAAATATGAAAGGATGTTTCCTTGTTAAACAGGGTCTGACTTCTACACCTTTTATTTCTGGAGGGGCTATGAGATTATTTATATACATTTGACCTATTACCACAAATAGATTGTTAAAGTCGCTATAGGTGTCAATTCCCTGAGCATCCCTGGGTAGAGTTTGTCCACCTATGCCATTAAAATTGGCCAAATCCATCACAAATTTCAACGGACAGAGGAAGGTAGAACCCTGAATGTCAAATATTCAGAAAAGCTATTTTGTTTGTACTCCTTCTTTGGCTGTAATAATAACTAAATTTGGGGGTAAATAGGACATTTCCACGTCTGCCAAATTTATTGTACTGCAACTGAGGTCACATATTTCTTGTAAGCTTTAAACACGTGTATAACTTGTGGATGGCTGTTAAAAACTTTCACCCACCGTGATTTAATACCGCCCTGGGTCTCTGCTGTTGACTGATTTGGCATTTAACAAGTCCATTATATTGTAATGAGAGAGAAATTCCCTTTCCTCCTGTTGAAGTTAAGTTCCTTGTGGCTTTCTGAGTGGCAACCATCATTCTTTCAGTAATTTGCTAGTAATACCCGCAGCTATTTCATGTCAGGAGTGCCCCCTTCCCCCAAACACAAAAGGGCTGCGCTTGAGCTATTTATGGAATACGCCATTTTCATCGCAGCTATAGTTACCCGGATGTTCGGACAAATTTCACAACGTTTACGTGTAAGTTAATTGGGCAACATGCGACTTGTTTGTCCGAACATCTGAATATGACGTAATGAGCGTGGAGCCCTATTTACAGACAGTGTGTAGATAGATAATAAGTTTGGACGACACATGTTGAACGTGATAATTTAATTTCATCAAAATTTCCTTGTTACCTCTGAAACCTGTTTTGTTTCTTCTAATCACGGTCGTTGCTAATTATGACAGCTCTTTCCAGCCAGACTAATCTTCCTGTCAGACATTTTATCCACATTTGATGAATTTATATGCACAGATGTCAATGACTGACCCTGAATGTTTCATGGTCCGCTGCTGTGGAAAGTGATTAAAACCTGACCATAGCAATGCATGAGCACACTTCTATATTAATAGTTGCATACCTTTTGGAATATTGTGGGAGATGTTGTCAGTTATTGGCAGCTTGCCATTGATGGTTGTTGTGGAGATTACTGATGGGAAGTCATGTCTGCCATGCCTGGAAGAGGCTCCAGTTGACATCTTTCAGCAAGGTCCATGCCCCTGCCAACTTTGGGCAGACAACTGATTGATTTCAATGAATATTAAAAATTGATGATTAAGAAGAATTTTTATACTTCTTCAGTTTTGCCTTAAAACAAAATAATCATCAAATAACCACGAGGGTTACTGACTGGATTAAATTTAAGTCATTGAAAAGTGAACAAAGACCAAATTTACTAGCGCATGATTCGAACCTCAGTTGGTAGAATGCCGGTATGGTATATTCCAGATGTCACAGGTTCGAATGCTGCTCCAGTCAATTTTGTCTTTGTTAACTTTTCAGTGAAAAGAAAAAATCAACAGAAGATTTAAAAACAATTGTTGATTCATTTCTAAGTGTATAGCTCTTTAACCATAGATACATGTAAAGGTTGTGCACATGATGTCAATGAGGAGAGCGCCCTCTCTCAGCCAGAAGTTGTAAGACAAGATTATCGGTGACCCCTAATACCGATGCCAATACAAACTCATATGGTCACCCATAAATCCACCTCACACACCCACATCTATCCAGTCACACAAACATCCACCCCACCCAGTCACCCACCCATCCCACTCACCTACACCCTCATCCCAACATAAACCCACCCACCCGCCCAACGGCACATCCATGCACCCCCACCCCAATCCTCCTCATAACAACATCTCTTCACTCCAAGCTTATCTAAAAGTCTTGATTATTATCTGGTATCTTTTTTTTTTGTATAAAGTTCTGGGCATTTTGTAATTGGTATGTTTCAGTAATTTACTTAGTTGTGCTCGGCATAACACTCCTGGATGCATTCTTGTCAGAATCAAGACAAGTGCAGAGCCGATGCAAGGGGACAACAAAGCTGCCTCTTTTACTGAAGTTGACTCCCCATTTACAATAGTCACAGTCAGTCCAATGGCTTGAGCATCTGCCCGTTTGTTAGCCGTCCGTCCGTTAAGTACAGGGAATTCCTGATGTGAATTCGGTTGTCAGATCAATAATAACCTACCTGGGACTGAGAAGGAATCCAATTTAAGAAGGGGAGGGGGACTAGAAAACGAGCTTGCCATCTGCGTGAGTGAGCGTAGGATGTGTTGATCTGAGGAGACAAGGTGGTGATGTGCAATGGGGCTCAGGAGCCGGAAGGTTTATTTCCGATCCTTGCGGCCACACTTGCACTGTTTAACAGTGACGTCTATAAAGTCAACTGGTCGGGCGCTCAGGTGGGGATTGAACCCGTAACCTCAGTAATAGTTCATGCATCTTATCTACTCAATTACTGAGGTCTTCTTGATGGCTCCAGATGGACTCGTATTCTGTTGAAGAGTCTAAAAATAATTCAGTCCAGAAAATCACTGACCTCCCATTTGATTTACATTTTGGGGATGCGAGCATTATCAAGTTTGAAAGTAACAACCATGTGGATTTTTCCTGGAAGCGGCACCCACCTCCACGTGCAAGGTTCATATGGTTTTCCACCTAACACCTCCCCCCCCCCCCCATCCCCAGCAAAAAGAAGAAGACGAAAGAAGTAGAAAAAATGTCTTCAGGGCTGCAAAATTTGACATTATTAACACAGATATTGAAAACTATGCTTGAATAATCTCTATTTTGTAATATATTATCTAGGGGAAAAGAAATGACACACAAATAAACAAACAAAACTGACTTAACGGCGGAATTCATCAACAGCAATTATTTTTCTGGCGTTCTAAATTGTCAACCTCTGTGCAGGTAGGAGTATAATAGAAGTCATGAAGCCACATTCTCATAGCTATACGCTAAGGATAAAAAAGCTGGAAACCCGAGAATTAGAGCTGAGACCAGTCTTAAGAATCCTTCCTAACCTTATTTCCTCCACCTTATCCCAAATTCCTGGGTAACACCGAAGAGGCTGGTCCTTATACCTTCCTCCCGCCCCCTCCCCTCCTTCCTTTATCCCCCATATTCATCAGCAGCTCATTGAGCTCAGTGTGCCAGGCTTGTCATCCTATCAAGGATAACAAGCATGCCAAGGAGGTAAACATGCTTTGCCCATCCACATACATCCAGGGTTAGATCTCCAGGATCTCATTGACAATGGGCTCAGGAGGCCTATCGATGATGATGGTGGTAGGGAAGCCAGGAGTGGTAGGTAATGAGAGGAGAGTCTCTCTTGTCTTTCACTGGTCAGCAACAATTGCCAGGACCCCAGGGGTAACATTCCAAGAGCTTTGTTGCTATTGTACACTCTTGTTTATCTGCGGCTGGCAGCACAGGGACTGCATCCCAGGCAGTGCATGTCCATTCAGATTATTGGGTCATCACATGATGATTGGTCCTTCGTTGACTTCTGTTTGATAATGATAGGCAAACAAACTACCCGATGTCCATTCTGGCTTCTTTTTGAATACCGTACCCCCAAAAACCTACATCCATATACTTCATGCATCATCCAATGAGCTACCTCCTTTCGACCCGTGGCTAATAAAGGTCAAATTACATCACTATTAACAAAAAGATTGAATGATTTTGTACCTATGATTGTACCTTTAGAACATTTCCAAACAATTCCAATTTTTGGTGAAGAAAGTTTTTGAATTACTTTTTATTTTTCTCATCAAAAAGGTTTTTTCATCGTAGAATATCTGTCCTCAAACAAACTACATCGGGTTTGTACTGAAAACTGATCAGGAACCAATTACATGTACATGGAGCTTTGAAGCACAAAAAATTGCTTTGCACAAAATGTCTTGCTCAATAAAACAAACCACCATTAAAAAATTCCATTTGATATTCATGATCAGCGAACAACAGCCAAAGAACAATCATAAGTGGTACAGAACACATGGAAATTTGGTTGTTTATCCTGTTTTTATTAAGACAGACATTTCATGGTTAATAGCAAAATTGTGTGCTAAGCAGGGAAAATTGCCTAAATTGTCCCCAGCACTGCGGTGGTGATGAGAAGATTGGAGGCCCAAGTCTGAGTCAGTTTGTTATTGGTCTCTCTATGACAAACAAACAAACAAACAAACAAACACAAAGGCAATACTTTTCTTGGTCGCGTTCCAACCTTTGTACGTCAAGCATAACTAGATGTGTTTGTTGACAAACACTGAGCTGTTTCGCGTATGTTTTTATAAGTAATATGAAAAACAAACATGAACGCAATTGTCCCAGTACAGAGAAATTGCGGTGTTTTAATTGTCGTAAACAACTATAAGGAGCGTCGTCACTCGTCCATTAATATACATATAGGTACATGTACATACACACGACCATGAGAAACACAGAAACGGCAGAGTCTACTTTAGGCCAGCGCGCAAAGTATTAGTTGTGCATGGGCGGTGGAAACAGCAAAATGACTGATTTTCTAGCTCGTCGTACTACGTTTACATGTACACAATTGGCCCACTACTATGGATAGCCATATCAGCGGTCCAAGAATTTCCAAGGCCCGTGTTTTGTGTTATGTTTGACTCTAAATGGCAAAATTAATGATTAAAGAAAAAATCAGTAAAAATTCAATCGAAGACGTCATCGTGACGTCACTTCACATTAGGGATACTAGTACCATTTCCTACCTACCCACCAAGTTTCATTTCGATCGGATATTCGCTTCTATGTGTTTCCATGAAAAAATGGCAAAATTAATTATTCAAAAATCAATAAAAAATCAGCTGATGACGTCATCGTGACGTCACCTCAGATTTAGGATACTAGTACCATTCCCTACCTATCCACCAAGTTTCATCACCATCGGATATTCCCTTATATGTGAATCAGAAAATCGGCTTTTTGATGACGTCATCATGACGTCACCACTTTTTGGTATTTTGTGGCATATGCCTGTAACATAACAAACATTTTACCGAAAGAATTTCGAAATTGCGATTTGTCGTTCAGGAGATATAAAGAAAAGGTCCAAAAATTGAATAATTTGTATAAAATCACACGATGACGTCATCGACACGTGACTGCAATTTTTGTCTATAACACGTCCCCATATACTTGCATACCAAGTTTGAGTTGCATCGGACTTGCCGTTCCGGAGATAAAGAGCCCTAAAATTTGCACTTTTATGATGACGTAATTGTGCACGTGATGACGTCACGATGACGTACTTATGCGGGACACTATTCGGGTTGGTGGTCTAACTATGTGCCACGTATAAAGTTGATCGGAATTGGCATAATGGTAGAAGTGGCTCTTAGAAAACCCCTGTGTTATGTCTATGGGGAAAAAGTGGAAAAAGAAAAAAAAAAAAAACTAGAAATTGTGTCTGTTGAAAACAGAACACAAGGCTTTTCCGTTTTAAAGAATAATCAACATAACCTTTATACACACAAAGACATTTGATTAAGATCTTAAGTTTTATACTTTTGAAGTATGCACCTTTAATCATACACTCACGTGACTTGGTCATATTTCTGTCACAAAGAAAGACCTTGCCTAACATTGACTTTTGGCGAAAGAATCATGATCATAACCCTTACAACTTTTAAATCAGAAGCTACTTCCTGTTTGACCGGAAGTAGAGGTCGTACAGGTCAAGCAATGTATCACAAATGAAAGACCTTGCCTAACATTGTCTATTGGTGAAAGAATCATGATCATACCTCTTACCACTTTTAAATAAGGAGCTACTTCCTGTTTGACCAGATGTAGAGGTCACAGAGGTCAAGTAATGTGTCACAATGAAAGACCTTGCCTAACATTGACTTTTGGTGAAAGAATCATGATCACAGCTCTTACCACTTTTAAATGAGGAGCTACTTCCTGTTTGCCCTGTACAAGTCAATGGGCTATAGCGTGAAAAATATTTTAAAAATCATAAAAAATAAAAAAATTACGCTGTCTTGACGTAACTTCAGAATTACAATCCCCAACCTCCAATCCACCAATGTACCAATTTTCAAGGCGATCGGCCGTTCCTACTATGTGTTATAAAAATCGCATTTTTTATGACGTCATGATGACGTCACCGAATTTTTGTCTATGCAGTGTTCATCTATGGTGTATGCTGAAGAATTATCAAAAAGAAATTCAAAGATATCTTGTTTCGTTTACAAGATATCGTTAAAAGAACTTTAATGACCCAAAATTTCAATAAATCATAAAAAATCAAGGAATGACGTCATGATGACGTCATTGCAATTTTTCGATATAACACTTCCCGACTTAGATACGTACCAAGTTTCAACTCAATCGGACTTAGGGTTCGTTCATAATTGATGTCTGAAGTTTGCCCCTTTAAGACACTGTCACGTGACACCTGATGACGTCATTTTGATGAAAAGTTTCGGGGCACAACTACCCTATACGGACTTTGTTTATACCAAGTTTGGTTAAGATTGATTGCTTAAAAGTGACCAAAGTGGCATGTAGAAAGTCCTAGTGCATTGTCTATGGGAAATTTGGCGACAAGAAGAGAAAGAAGCAAAAAAAAAAACAGAACAAAAACAATACCTTTTCCGTTGAACACGGAAAAGCCAACTAGAAATTGTGTCTGTTGAAAACAGAACACAAGGCTTTTCCGTTTTATAGAAAAATCAACATAACCTTATACACACAAAGACATTTGATTAAGATCTTAAGTTTTATACTTTTGAAGTATGCACCTTTAATCATACACTCACGTGACTTGGTCATATTTCTGTCACAAAGAAAGACCTTGCCTAACATTGACTTTTGGCGAAAGAATCATGATCATAGCCCTTACAACTTTTAAATCAGAAGCTACTTCCTGTTTGACCGGAAGTAGAGGTCGTAGAGGTCAAGCAATGTATCACAAATGAAAGACCTTGCTTAATATTGTCTATTGGTGAAAGAATCATGATCATACCTCTTACCACTTTTAAATAAGGAGCTACTTCCTGTTTGACCAGATGTAGAGGTCACAGAGGTCAAGCAATGTGTCACAATGAAAGACCTTGCCTAACATTGACTTTTGGTGAAAGAATCATGATCACAGCTCTTACCACTTTTAAATGAGGAGCTACTTCCTGTTTGCCCTGTACAAGTCAATGGGCTATAGCGTGAAAAATATTTTAAAAATCATAAAAAATAAAAAAGTTACGCTGTCTTGACGTAACTTCAGAATTACAATCCCCAACCTCCAATCCACCAATGTACCAATTTTCAAGGCGATCGGCCGTTCCTACTATGTGTTATAAAAATCGCATTTTTTATGACGTCATGATGATGTCACCGAATTTTTGTCTATGCAGTGTTCATCTATGGTGTATGCTGAAGAATTATCAAAAAGAAATTCAAAGATATCTTGTTTCGTTTACAAGATATCAATAAAAGAACTTTAATGACTCAAAATTTCAATAAATCATAAAAATCAAGGAATGACGTCATGATGACGTCATTGCAATTTTTCGATATAACACTTCCCGACTTAGATACATACCAAGTTTCAACTCAATCGGACTTAGGGTTCGTTCATAATTGATGTCTGAAGTTTGCCCCTTTAAGACACTGTCACGTGACACCTGATGACGTCATGATGACGAAAAGTTTCGGGACACTTTGACGCTATAGGGACTTTGTTTTGACCAAGTTTGGTTAAGATCGGCTGTTTAAAAATGGCCAAAGTGGGGTCTAGAATGCCCCTGTGCTTTGTCTATAGGAATTCCAACGACAAGAAGAAGAAGAAGAAAGAAAGAAAAAAATCAGAACAAAAACAATACCTTTTTCGATTAAAATCGAAAAAGCCAAAAAAAAGAAGAAAAAAAGGAAAAAAGAAAAAACTAGATATTGTGTCTGTTGAAAACAGAACACATGGCTTTTCCTTTTTATGATATTAAAAAATTCTCAAAACATTATACACACCAAACATTTGATTAAGATATTAAGCTTTATACTTTTTAAGAGTGCAACTTAAATCTGAAGTCACTTGACTTGGTCATGTTTGTGTCACAGGGAAAGACCTTGCCTAACATTTACTTTTGCTGAAAGAATCATGATCCTAGCTCATACAACTTTTAAATGAGGAGCTACTTCCTGTTTGACCGGAAGTAGAGGTCACAGAGGTCAAGCGATGTGACACAAATGAAGGAAATTGCCTTACATTCACTTTTGGTGAAATAATCATGATCATAGCTGTAACTACTTTTAAATGAGGAGCTACTTCCTGTTTGACCGGAAGTAGAGGACACAGAGGTCAAGCAATGTGTCACAAAGAAAGACCTTGCCTAACATTGATATTTGGTGAAAGAATCATGATCCTAGCTCTTACCACTTTTAAATGAGGAGCTACTTCCTGTTTGCCCTGTACAAGTCAATGGGCTATAGCGTGAAAAATATTCAAAAAATCATAAAAAATACAAAAATGACGCTGTCTTGACGTAACTTCATAATTACAATTCCGAACCTCCAATTCACCTATGTACCAATTTTCAAGGCCATCGGCCGGTCCTACTATGTGTTATAAAAATCGCATTTTTTATGACGTCATGATGACGTCATTGAATTTTTGTCTATGCAGTGTTCATCTATGGTGTATGCTGAAGAATTATCAAAAAGAAATTCAAAGATATCTTGTTTCGTTTACTAGATATCGTTAAAAGAACTTTAATGACCCAAAATTTCAATAAATCATAAAAATCAGGGAATGACGTCATGATGACGTCATTGCAATTTTTCGATATAACACTTCCCGACTTAGATACATACCAAGTTTCAACTCAATCAGACCTAGGGTTCGTTCATAATTGATGTCTGAAGTTTGCCCCTTTAAGACACTGTCACGTGACACCTGATGACGTCATGATGACGAAAAGTTTCGGCAACCAACTACGCTGTGGGGACTTTGTTTTGACCAAGTTTGATTAAAATCGGCAGTTTAAAAGTGGCAAAAGTGGCACCGAGAATGCACATGTGCTTTGTCTATAGGATTTCCAACGACAAGAAGAAGAAGAAGAAGAAGAAGAAGGAAGAAGAAAAAAAAAATCAGAACAAAAACAATACCTTTTCCGTTGAACACGGAAAAGCCAAAAAATAACAAAACAAAAGTTGTTCCGCCGCATGCGAAACAGCTAATAAAGCCACAGCAACTTGGGTTGGGTACTATCAAGCAAGTCCCTATTACAGCTACAGCGAAGTGTTCAGGAAGGCGTAACATTAATGCCATCGCTCATCCGGAACATGTCCCCCTTCCCGTGAAGGTGATGACTGAAGCGGTGATGAATGCCATCATCTCAGGTTCATATAGTCAGGATAAGTACCTGGTAATTACAGGACTGAGCTCCCAGGCAGCCTGCCCCGGCTTTATAGCTTCTCAGATGCTCTGTCTGTCTTGTACACGGCAGGCTCCTCAGCTGTATACAGTTTCTTAAAGGTATAATACATGATTGGTAAATGTCACAGAACAGCACCCACACTTTGTCTGAACCCATGAAAATTTGAGCTCAATCGGACATCTGAGTCCCGAGAAAATAGCAAAAACCCGACTCAATTCGGTTTTTTGATTTTGCCCCGAGATCTAATAACTGGTTTCGGTCTTTGTTTGACTTTTTTCTGGGTAAATACACCATTTCAGGCAGAAATATTTTAACGGTATGTTTCTACCAGCACCATCTTCATACCCTGAAAGTTATACGTAAATCTGTGAACATTTCTGTTTGGGTATGTTGCCAATCCTGTACTGTACCTTTAAAACAGACAATGATTCTGATTCTATCTTTATAATCAAACCTCTAACCCACTTTTACCCTTGCATATTTTCTTTCAAATTATGGTCACATTCGCACGGAAAGTACCATTTATATCCGCCACCAAACTATCCGGTAATGTCCTTTCAGTATTATTTTATTCATATCTGTGAAGAAGCATCACATTAGACTCTTTAGTTACAGCTAAATTAACTGCAATTTGGAAAAATATGTCAACCAGTACAGTTGTGATATTTGGAGCATGATTTATACAAACAGTTAATCAGAAACTCTTCATAACCTTCAATCTAATTAAACACAGCACGAACTTGACACTTTTGAACATAAATTAGGTGTGCAAAACAAATCCCATGACATTATCAATCAGTGAAAACGGGTTCATATTTTTTTTTTGGGTAAGGAAATCCTTGTAATTAGGTTTGCTTTAGATTAGGAAACTGAATTTAGGATCCCCCCCCCTTAGCCTGTCGGTCCGCTCAGCGGGGGAAGATTGTGATTTTTCTGTTGGCGCTCGGCACTTCTAGAGGAAGGAAAAGAGTTGTCTTATCTTAATTGGCACGCGCTGTCTGCGCGACGGGAAGCTTCCATGTAAAGTAGCAGCATTTACTAATTACCCTAAAGGAGATCTCAGCGGGATGTTAGGAGGACTCCCGACTCCAGGCCCGAACACGCACCCCTCATCCTCCCCTCCCCTCCCCTCCCCTCTTATTGGTCCAGAAGTTTCAAAACTGCAAATTTAACATGAAATGGATTCTGACTGTACTACCAAATGAACAAAGAAAATTGACTATTAGGGACACCACCAATGTAGGGTTGGATAGCTCAGTTGGTAGAGCCCCGGAACTGTATTCCGGTAGTGGCTGGTTCGATTCCTGCTCCAGTCAATTTTTCTTTCTTAACTTTTCAATGACTTTAAATACAGTCAGTTTCCTTTGTGGTTATTTGATGATTATGGAATGGAATATTTACAAATTTCTCCCCATCACACAGCAGATGTACTGACACAGGTGAAAGACACCTAATTAAAAAGCCACTTTCCTTATTATGGCAACAAAAATCACATTCCCGTTCATTTTGATTTTCATGGGAATGGTCTGCTCTTTTCAAATCTTGATCAAAGTGCAAGGTTTTGATAAGACTTATTCCATCTTCATAAATCCGAACAAGTAGACTCAAGTTAAACCACACCCAGCCAGTGCGGGCCATATACCGTTGCACAGGAAATGAACTCAACCCAAATGTTTTCCTTGAACTTTGAATATCTTTACTTTAAATCAAAGACCTGTCATTCTGAAAGAGTTGAAAAAAAAAATGGATTTGTTTCGCAAATTCTCGCCACGCCTAAATTCTCACCTTATGGCCTTTACTGTTGGGTTTTTTATGTTAGTTGCACTTGCTTGAGGTCCTGCACTTCAATGCTAATATTGTGTTTCAGATCAAGAGATCAATGTGTTCAAAGTTGACTGTCACTTTTATGAATTTTTATTTTAAATTTGAGCAGTTGTTGATAAGTGCATCTCTATTGCTGTTAGTCATCCAGGAGTTTGCTTGAAGGTTCTGTTCATTTTATGAATATTGATATGATTATCCCTGGTTTTTGCTTGTTTTTATACCAAATTAAAAATGTTGTGCAAAGTATACAAGTCAGAAAGAGATATACTTAAGTGGACATTTGCATATTTTCAAGGCCTAACACTTGAGGTTTAATAATTTCATTTGGCATCCATATACACATAATCCTCATTTGCACATATCTGTCCTCATCTAGATGCTGAACAGGCTTTTATGAGTATTAGCATAGAAGTAGAAAAAATCATTGACTAAAAAACAAAGTAATTAGGCCTAAATCAGCCATTTTGTTCACTCAGTAATTATAGGCACCTATAAGAAACAAGACAAATGCCCACAAATCCAAATTGAATTTTCAGAGAACTTTATTTTCTGATAAAATTCCTGTTAAAAGTCTTCTGCTTAATCCATTTGTACCTTCAAGTTGTAAGAAACACACAAAAAGAGCGGACATTACATCACCAGTAACTTGTCATTTCCCAGGAAATGTTAGTAAAATGGCCAGGAAATTAAGACTTAGCAAACAAAAACACCTTTCATCATCTCAAAAAGCTCAGCACAGTAAATTGTTGTTGTTCAAATTTATTTTGGTTAAATACTTCCAGCAGGGTATTCAGTGAACAAATGCCACAGTGTGTGTTCAGTATACACATGCGTGATTACTGTATTGGACGTCTCACTCGTGCTCTTCAAGTGTAACATTTTTTTTCTTTCTGGTCAATGAGGATTTCGTGACAACTTGCCAAGCCTGCCGGGCACCCAACAGGGGGCAATAATTATTCAATGTCCGCACAGGAAACTCTTGATTTTTAACCCCTCCGGCTAACTCGGTTAAATTGTGTGTTGACTCGATGTCCAAAGTTCTAGAGACAGGCGAGAGAGAGAGTGACCGCACTTTGTGATTACGAAAAAAAATGTAAAAGCCCCCCCCCACCCTCCCCTTTCCAATAAATACAAATAAGTAAAAAAAAAAAAAAATCAGACTTTTTAAAGCCAGTATTTTGTCATGAAATGTAATACAGGAACACATGGTCACCTCTGTGTAGTAAACTTTGTGATATTTTTGTTTGAATAGACGAATCCAGGTTACTGTGTTACCAAGTGTATATGTCTTTCATTGTGGAACAGGAGTGTACCGATAGTGGCTAGACTTACTTCCCATCCAGATGGTACATGAGCCAACTGTATCAAGTGATTCCTGCATCTACGCATATTCATAGAAACAGTCATTATCTGCACTCTCTAAATGCAACAGAGTGCTAAATACCATTTAGAATCAAGTTGTCCCTCATAGGATTTTAAAAAAGGGCGTTGGCTATTTCTTTTGGAGTGGTTTTCACTCTGGCCAGGGTGAAAAATCACTCAAAACGATGCAAACTTCACTCTAAAAGAGTGGAAGACAACTCCAGAAAGAATTGTCCCTCATATGACTCTTCAAATAGTGCTTTTCCCTCTTTTGCATTTAATAGAGAGGACCGTACACTAATATCAAACTAAAACTTTTGGAATATGTCTAGTAACATATTGACTTGCTGACTAGCAGAACTTGTTCCTTGGAGGAAATGCTCAAGCAGTCATAAATCACATATATGATTTCTGCATAGAAGACAACTTCTTGAGACACCTTGTGAATGATATGCTCAGTAAACAATGGCCGAGTACAAGAAGTCAAAAGCAGTAAACATTATATGAAAATTTGGTTGGTAATCCTGTTTGATCAAGGAAGACTTTTCATGCTTAAGCACATTTTTGTGGCTTAAACAGCTCTATGAAATTAGCCCCTGTTTGTAGGGAATTGAGTTCAGAATTAAAACAACATGGGAAATCACTATGGTATTCTGTGGACACAATCAAATACAGTCAAATATACACATTATTTCATCAGCCAAAGATTTTAATAAGTTCTTCCTCTTTATTTTCTTTCTTTTGGAAAAAGAATTATACCAATTTGTACATTATGATAAAAGAAGTTAGCATGATTTCCAATCCTGTGCTTAAATCATGCATATTCATATTGTCATATATGCATTCCATACATGAGTAAAATACATGCATATTCATATAATATGTCAGTAAATTACAGTCATATTTTACGAGGAAAAGTTTAGAAGTGAGAAGTCTAGCTTGTCATTTCGATTTGAAATAATGTCCAAAAGAAGGGAAATTTTCATTTTTTTGTGTTAAAAAAAAACAAGGTCAAATAACAAATATTCATCATCCACGATTCCAACAGATATGCCTAAAGGAAATAACATCCGTTGTTGTCGAGTCAGATATTTTTTGTAACAATACCAAAAAAGATTTGATATACACTGTAATCGATAAAATCGGAACAGTTACAATAATATATACAGGTTATGTACATTTACATGAATGTTCTGATCTATTTCAGTAAAAAAAAATTGTGTATATGTACAGGAAATAAAACAACCATAAAATTCACTTCAGAATAATTAGTAAAAATAGAAGAGATTGTATACTTTTTTGCTTTACAATACTTTACATATTAGCCCCTCATAGGGGCAATATCAGATATAGCACCAACCCGATGCGTTGTGTCCTCTCTGCTTTGTACAAAATATACAAGGAAAAAACTTTCCGCTTTACGGTAATTATATGATACCCGTCAAAAACACGCAAAGAAATGATAAGTAACATAGAAGATATTCTCAAGGCAGGTTCGGAGGGAAGGGATTGGGGATATTTTGTTTTCCTGTAAGTACCAAATAAAGTATCATAATGTTAAATTGTTCGTCAAAGTTCTCAAAATCGACAGAATTTGTGGTTTGTGCCATTTGCTAATGCATTCATTTTAATACCACAACAAGTTTTCCTCTCTTCAAAGAACAAACTCAAGAATCATATCTTTAAAAAAAAAAATAGAAAAGATAAAGGGCCTGTTTGTTTCGCTGCGGATCTTGATCGCCATATTTGATCTTACTAATCCACATCCCATGCAGGATATGCTCAAATGGGATCCAGAGCAGCTTTTGCGCAAAGGATCACTGATCACGTTACTGAAATAAACAGGCCCAAAGTAAAGTACACCTAATCATTGTTCTTTAATTACACGAAGTTCTTTGGTTTCCATGGTGACAACTGTGGTAGATAAATGATTTTAGGCCTACATCCAGAATGATGTTGTAGGAAAAAAGGAGAAAACTGGGTACCTGTATATGTTAATGTTGTCATATTCAAAGCATAAGGCTACCAGACATTCCTGTTTCAGACAAGCATTTCCGGTAATGACAGACATGTCTTATTTCGGCCATATTGTCCTACGTTTTTGGCTTCTCTATGCTGCTCAGAGACATGATGGAAATATGGCAGAACGACAATCCCGTTCCATCTGTGTTAGGGCAACGGTATCAAGAATGACTCATGTTTTTCTTTCGTTTGTTCGCCCTGGGAAGGACAGAAGTTCTTGCCTGCATGGCCGCCCTCAGGCAATAATATTTTGTAGCCAGGCAGCATTGTATCTGACATAGTATTGGGGGATGCCTGCCTAAAATACTCATTAAACATCCTGGGTGTGACCTCTCCTACTTCTGGCAACTTCAAATTTGATGGGTTGTTTTTCCCTTTAGTGATTTACTGATCTGAGTTTAACTTAAGTTTCCTCATCAAAAACAAAATCTCCAGGGCAATGTCCTGTATGACAGACACCCACCCCTATCCCTACTGGGAAAGTCCTACTTTAAATACCAAACAGGATAAAGCATTCATCATAACAGTATGACACGTTTCCTTTTTTCGTTAATAATATTTTCTAAAACCGTTGTACTGCTCTTTATACACGGGGTCCTTTTCGCGGCTGGACATGATATAATTTAGTTGTTTTTTTTAATAAGTTACAATATTTGGTCACGAAAATGTGACAGTAAGACGATCATTTTCTTATATCAGAAAATGTTTAGTAAAACAAAGAATTGAAACATACAGGTTTTTTTTGGTTTGTACGTCAAACAAGAGTAGAAAATTTACAGGAAAATTTGCATCAATCGTGTCAATGAAACAATGTGGTCTGTCAATTTGTAAAGCAGTGTCTTTTTATTGACAATGACTTGTTTTTGGTGAAACATCCCATTTTTTTGGATAATGTGGGATTGGTCAAAATATAACTCGTGCAGGAAAAATCACAAAATTTGGTGTGGAATTTACAATCCTTGTAAATGTCAGTGCTGGAAGGGAATACTACATGTAGATGAGAATTTCTATCTTTTTAACAATTTGTTGCTGTCATCAACTTACATACTTATAAAAGTCAATTTCTTCATCACCGTTTACATGGAAACTCGTCAAACATTTTATACAAGACTTTTCTTCATTCGTATGCCGGGAAGGGCTGTCAAAAATCCAAACAATCTCAACCAAAATGAGTAGTTTCCCTCCTGCAGTTTGTGACCTCGGATAAATACAGGTGTTCAACTCCTCCAGGTGGCCGGGAGGATATAGGGGGGAAACCTATAATTTGTGATTGTCATTTAATATTTTGTGCAGTGTCAGTGCGTCTCCCCCGACGGCTCATGCGATTTTGACTCTCCTTCCGTGCTTCCTCCTCGGTCTCTTCTTGAGGCCGCCGTTCTGCTGACATCTCTTCATCTGGTTTGTGATGAGCCATTCGCAGATGCCGCTGGGTTTGCGGACACAGGCCGAGTGCATGGCGGCGCAGTCTTCGTCGTGGAATAAGTACGGGTTGTAAGCGCAGACGTCTTTGTCTTTGGCTTCCGGAGGCCAGTAGATGACTCCTGGCTTGATCTGAAACAGGAAAAATTACACAGAGTGTTTAGAGTTCCTTGTCCCATTTTGGTCAATAGTTGAAATTGTCCATAATATGGAATACGGGCGATTCACACTAGTGCGCCACCATGAGTTTGCAACGCGTTGGCATATCACAATGTGCGGAATTCATTTTGTCGACATGTGGAAAGATGCGCAGTTTGTCGATAACATTTATTTCCTGAATTGTGATTGGCCAACGTGTTGCAAACTCATGGTGGCACACTAATGTGAAATGCCCGTATTGATGTACATCATTTTATTTGTTTGTACCATGAGCCTTGATGCAATGTGGATTCATGTTAGTCTGGGTTTTTATTTGGGTATATTTTACCTACAGGTTGCAATGATGAATATGACATCAGTATGTTAACTTTACTTCATAATGGGTTACAACTCCATCGATGGCTAAAAGAGAGTTTTTAAGTTTTTTTCCTTGGCTGATGGCTATTATATATCTTGTTTTTCTCTGGAAGGTATGATAAGTTTCAGTGTTCACAAGTGATATTGATTTTGTCTGCAAAATATGTACCATTCGGGTAAACAAGCACTCAAAATATATCCTCCAGGAATGCAGCTTATTGGTTTATTGATTAATGAATTAGTAGACGCTTGGTAATTGAAAACTAAGTAACTGGTTATTGAGTATCAGCAGGTGACTGTTATAAAACTAACATTGTTAAAGCTATATCCATGATGGGGCTCCTTAATCTACCCCTACCATTCACCTGACCCTGAGCTATTGACAAATTGCCTGGTACAGCTCCTAATTTATTTGCCAACAAACAAACACTGTGCCAAACATTTCAAGAAGCTGTAGGGGTGTCTCTAATGAGCCCTCATTCTTGACAGATCAATTCAGCTCAGAAATGGCCTTCCAGTGTAATTAGCCCGATCGCACATTTACGGAGCTGGTGGTTGGATTGATCGTTTTTATTCTTCGCGTAAACATGTTTGTACTCACCGTGCATTCGTCGCAGTATTTCTTGTAGATGTGCTTCAGGCCTTGTCGATGGCTCTTGGTTATAAGGTGTGACTCAACTACCCAGTCACAAAGGTGAATTGTTGGTCCGCTGTCATCGAAGCTTCCTGCGAACAAAATAAAAAAATCGGGACGAATTTTAGAAAATATGCCTTTAATAAAACCCTGTGGACATGACATTATCCGCCCCCGAAGGAAGCTGCAAATTACCAGCCAATCTTTAAGCTGAAACTTTATCGTCCAAATCTTATTTTTCTAGCTGTGGGCACATAACCGCTCACAGCTGAAGAAACAGGACCGCTCACTACTAGCTCTCGTTTGAAATCATTCTGTTTGACGTGCCAAGTTTCTGACAAAAAACAATGGATTCCATTCTTGGTACAGGTACCGGTAACTTGCAGTCTTTTGTGAATCTGTGGAGTGTTTTTAGCAAATGTCACTCGGTCACATTAGGTTCATCATCAGTGGGTTATTTTCATTCAAAGCAAGTGGCATCTTTTCCCAGGAGGCAGTGTGTCTCTTAAGGGGGTACAAGCTTGGAGTCGAGAAGCTCACCATCAGTCTTGACCCATTTCAAAGTTGACCTCGGACAATATCGGAAAGTCTGATTTGATCAGTTGATCCAGAAATGATCTGGTATCCCGTCCCATCCCTTGGGTTATAAATGTGGATGGGAAACAGACCTGTCTGTTTCCCAATCAGACTCTCCCCGGCCCTGCCTGGCCCAGCTGAGTCCAATCCCAAGGGCCTCCCGTTGTCAAAACGAAAAACACTGAACTTGCCCGAGTGGAATTGTAACCAATCCATGAGTTCAGTCTTAGACCCCTGGACTCTCTGAGACTCTGACTCAGGCATTCTTGCCCGCGGAGAGGCACTGACTAAGACCAATGTATTGCTCCATGATTCAACCACCCATGCATCTAGAACTTCTAGAAGCTACGGCTTTGTAATAATATTGTTGTGTGAGGTGAAATCAGATGTGAAGGGACAGGGTGAAGAACACTTGGATTGGTGCCAATATCTATGAGCTGTTAGTCCCCTCCTGATTCAGAATTGAGACCCTCTTTTGAGTATTTCTCACCTGTCAGTAAGTATTTCTTGCCCTCTTCCAGCATGGTAACCCCGCACATCCCACTGTCTGCAGGACTGATAACCTTGATCTTGCTCCTGGCCAGGATCTTCTCCTCTCCCTTGTAGACCTTCTCCACCAGCACGGTGTATCTCAGCCTGAGAGACCAGGTGTTCCAGGCATCCATTTCTCCCTCTGCCAGACGACGAGGGCTCTTGGGAGGCTTGGCCATCCGGAGCTTGCCCACTGAAGGGAACTTCCATGGGGGCTTGGTGGTGGGCTGAGGGGTGGTGGGCAAGGGCTGGGAGCCCATAATCGGCTCGTATGTCTTCCGGAGGATCTTTGCTCGGATAACTGTGGGGATACAGAGAAAATTAGAGAGTTAAAACCGCTCAAAAGATGTCTGGACTAACTAGTTTATTTTACAAGGTTGATCAATAACTTCTTAATTAAGTTGAGAGGTAGTGCACTTCACGAAGATTGAGAAAGGGAATTTTTTTTCTCTCAACTATTTAGGATGTAGTGGCCTACATCCTAAAAAAAGAAAGAAATATTTGTCATCCTGCTGCTAGTTTTTTCAATCGTAGGTCTTTTTCATCCTATTCTCTCTTTTTTAGTACAACCCTGGATGTGCACTGATCATAGTTGTGGCAACGTGACGTTGTTAGAAACAACATACCAAACATTATTATTCTCTGCAAAGAAGTGCTTATTAGTTCAGTGCAGTGTGTCAGTTACAATCAACCAAGCCTGAAGAATGCTACACTTATGCTAGCTTAGTTAACTCCTCAGGTTTCTCCAGGGGGATCAGTCTAGCATCTTGGACAAAAGGGATTGCTCTTTTAGAACTGCGCTTCCTTTTCAGGAAAGCCTATGCTGAAGAAAAGAAATCCCACAATGGGCAGGACCCTTCTCTCTTTATTTACTTTCATGCTGAGGTAATCTGTGTTCCTGGTAATGAAACAATTCCCCGCTGTGTTCCCTCAATCACATCCCACCATCTCCTAAGAACTGCGTGGTTGCTCAGCTCTGTTCAGCTAGTATTTTAACCCTTAATGGTATGCATACAAACTGCTCATGTTTCTGAGCAGCAGCATTGTGTCCGTGTTTACACTGCATTTACTCGGGCAATCAAGACACAATATGCGGAAAGATTGCCTTACATTCACGGGAAAGATTATCTGACCAGAGGCAATGATATCCTTGTTTTCCAAGTAGTCAATGTAATCATTATACCATGACTCTATGAAGGTTGGTGCAGTATAACCATGGAGGAAGAAATTACGCTCTGCGTACTCCAGACTACCAGAAAAAGGTTACATGCTTTCTATTAGGGCCTATATCTTTCCAAAATGATATGTTAAGGTCATTGGCAGCACTTCTGGTTGCAAAATCAGGTTTCTTGGAAAAGATGGCAAAACATTTTTTAATCTATGGAATGTTTTGCAGAAACAAAACCTGCCTTGAATAATCAACATTGAAAAGACTTCCAAAATAGGTATATCATTCTTTGCACCAATCTAGGACGCTCTAAGGTAGGGATCAAAAACATTTGGAAATATTTGGGATAGTTGATGAACCCAGGAATGTGTGCTGGGTTGAGCCCTTGCCAGGGGGTTTAGAAGTATTAAGGCCTTTTCACACTATCTCCTTTTCGATCCGTGTTGAAACCAACCCGGATCCACCCCGATTCAGCCCAGCAAGCTTTTGAACCGGATCGAAGCGACGCAACATTCACACTACGTTTATTGTGAACCGGCTCACACAACACATATCACGCGACACACGCCGCAAAATGCAGTTTGGAACCGGGTTGAGATTTTCAACCCTGCTCCCTACCAGGGTTGATTTCGATCCGGCTAGGCCGTCCAACCCGGGTTGGCTCGGGGTTGAAAATGTTTAAGTGTGAAAAGGGTTGAAAAAAATCTCGGGGTTCGATCCGGTTCCAACCCCGAGATTTTGGATAGTGTGAAAAGGCCTTTAGACCTTGTGGATAGCTTGTCTATGTTGAATAAACCCAGTAATTATTTGTTGATTGTTGCTGGTGAAAGATTGCCGTAAATAATATTTTAAAAAAGGAGAACATTGCTGACAGGATCAAGACTTTGTCAACCTTTTCAGCATAGGTGACCTCTGTCGCAGAGGCCAACACTGTTAGGAATGCTGGGCCTAGCTCCAACAGAAACAAAAAACGAGGACATTTGCTTCATGTTCCAGTGACTTGCCTACAAACAGCTTCATGCTGTGCTATTTATATTTCAACCATGGTCAAACTCTCTCCATCTCTCTCCCGTTAAGTCTGCATTAGGAGGATATCATATTATTCCTCTTTGCAGGTTTGTTTTGTCCTCCCCGCATCTTGCACACGGAGATTTTTAAGACATGTATTCATCTGCCAATCAACCTTAGCTCCCCGGGCATATTTTGGGGGCCACATCCAAAAATAAAACCCCCCTGTAAGACGAGTGAGAGAGCCTTGTGCTGCGGTTTGAACACAGTCGCTGAATGAGGGTGTTGATTTTGTTAAAAGTGTGAGGTTACCCACCATTTTTTACAAGTTAAGTAGCTGCTTGTCTAGACATATCTGTTCTATCTGTACCTCAATTGACCGGATAAACCCACATTTTATACCATCTTACAAATAGAATAAACCCCAAAATACACGGAGGTGAAAGGACAGAAAAGAGAACGGGGTTAGAATTATGCCTCATTAAGTCGGAAAAAAAGAAGGTGTTCATTTTTGGAGCCCCCCTGTAGTTCAGAGCAGCTAAATATAGATGTTCCTTTAGCTGTAATCAGGGCCTATTCTCTTGTGATTCTTTGCGGTGTTTTGGAAAGTTGTACCCCTTTATATTCCGAGTATTGGTTAGTTGGAGATAGGTGCTTTCAGTTCAGCCTAGATGGTATGCATAATGAACAATTTTCAGCACTATTGAACCCGCTCAGTTTTCTGTTTACACTTTGATATAGATTCAATTTCACTAAAACACTGTATTTGAAAGTTGAAGGAATTTGGCACTGCAAAAGTTTACATTGATTTGTTTGTTACAAAAAAATAGATCTGACTGATTGAGCTTTAGCTATTGTTTTGGATGTCAGTGTTATAGTACTCATGGACCTGGTCTCGACTTAGTTGATTGACCATTTTACATTCCGAGGTGAAACAAGTTTCAAGGTGGACCACCAGTTGTTATAAATTTGATTGGGGGGCATTCTTGGTTGACAAGAAGCCTGCAGCTGGCCAAAAATGTGGAGGTTACCTCCAACCTGTTAATAGCAGGTTCCCAAATGCCTTCAGAAGTTCAATACCTTGATTGATTGGTTCGTTGCATGTCATACTGTTACACTCCAAGATCGGACTGATAACTCCCAGTCATGTCAACATGACTAAATTCCTGCAAAATTAATTATTTCCACCTCCAAAAAAAGGGAGGGGTCAGAAATAATTAAGTTGTTGCAAGTTTTATTACTTTCAAAACAGATTTCATGTTTGTGGCAAGTTGCCCTTCCTCCTAATCTACTGGTGTCAGATTGATACGGGTGTTGACTGGAATTCCTAGGAGGCTCGGCTGTTTTTATAGCTGCTGCTTTTGAAGCCAGTTCCTTTTTTTTTGTTTAGGAAGTTGTCAATTGCATAAGTCATAAGGGACGGCAAACAAAACTGGTCTTGGCATGGGGATATATACCCCCAAGGAAGTAGGGAAGGGTTGTTTGTGGGGTAGGGGAGTGTACTTGCTCCGGCATGATGCAACCTTCTTCTGAGCAATAACTGAGCAGTTTGGAGTGAACTGGTTCTCCTCATTGAAATGGCAGAGGGTTGTATAAACATGCCACTAAGGAACTCTATAGCTTCTAAAAATGTACGATGACACAACCAGCATTTTCTAATTTCAGACTTTGGAGATGTTTCCCCCATTTTTGGCAGTAAGGTTATTCACTTCAAGATTAAAGTACGGTAAATGTCTTTGTAGTACAGCATATATGGTGTCATAAAATGAAGTATTAAGGAAAAAAAATTATTTTGCAATTTTGCAGTTTATGAAATGCATGATGCAATGATGCCAGTTCTGTTTTAATATTCTAAGTAGTTCTGATCTTAAATAGGTTTAAACGTTTCGCTGCATTTCCTTTTTTCTCTTTCATTTTTTTCCCCGCTGCTTGCCAAGCATAGAATCACCAGACATTTATTCCAGCGAGCTCCAACACTTTCCCCCTTTTTGTGTTTATTCTAGGTAACTAGAAGAGGCACGTAGTTCCACATCGTTATTTACTCAACTGCAGTAATATATTTTCCGTGCAGCCTCTAACCGTAGGGAGTCAATTTGTTTTGAACCAGCCATCCAGGGACCGTTCTTTAAGAGTGGAGGGCTCAGATCACTCGAGTGAGGGCATTTTTTAGAATTCAGAAAAGCTTTGACGACTACAATCTCTTTTTTAATCCCAAACCAAATTAGCTCAGCTCCGATGTTGCGTTTCTTGAGCAAGTCAAATTGAAAAACAAATTTCAAGTTATTTATTTTGTGTTGCTGCGGGCTTTGGCTGGGTACAGGTACAGGGGACTGGTAAGGTGTTTAGGTAGAGCCCGCTAATGAGAAGTGACAGTCATAAATTCTCCAATTCTTGCAAAGTTTTTTCCTGTCAAAAACATTCCTTCCTTTTGGGATTACAAGCTTTGACGTACTCCGCCAAAAATAATACATTGCGGTAAACATGTTATACACCATTGTATTGAATAGTTGGTTGGAAGTATAAATACGATGACTTTGATTTATACTTTAAAGCTGATTACAGTTTTACACGGTCCTTTTAAAAAAATCCAATCCGATCCTCTAAGGTATTTCCTCAAGAACCATCCTGAATCTGCCAAAGGCCAACCAACACTGGGATGGTTGTACTATGAAGCCCTATAGAAAGTGATTCTGCCTGGGCTGTAACAGTTATGTTCTTCAAAATCTCTCAATCCCTGTAGTAGGTGGATTTTTATAGGATTCAAGCTGATTAGGGATTACAACTAAATCTCAACTTTAAAATGAAAATGTCATTCATTCATCATGCATGTACTTAAACCGAAGCACGCCGTGTGGAAAATTACCGAGTTTAATATGGCATGGGATGTGGTTAAAATGTTCTGGAAATGAAATTATAAGGCATAATTATCCCTGTGTGTCACTTCAATAAGTCACTGACACGCATGGCATGTTTATCTGGACATGGTGTATAGTAAAGAGGGTCACAAGGAACTACATGTAGAATCTTTTTTTAATATTCTCGATCAATCATCAGTGACTGTAATAATAGTATCCTTTTATAAATAGTTGATTTCATAAGTGACTCTCATTTGACCTTTTTAAGCTACGAGTTTAACATTAACATGAAATGATCTTTGGAAATGCTTTAAATGGTTCTTATTTTGATCCATTCCTTGTTTGGAAAACTTGGAAATCTTTTGACTTTTGTTGATCAAAAAAGATGGTATCATTAAATTATCATTATTCAGATAATATAATCCATGAATCTTTGATAGCTGTGCAAGTGATTTGCTGATTTATTTTGCATCTTATACATCCAGTTGTTTCAAAATTCTTAAGGTTAGGACTCCTCTATCTATTCGTGTCTTTTAGTACTATGCAGCATCAAGTACAGTGTTCCCATATGGTGTTACAAGTCAAAGAGTCCTACCCATGGATATTGAACTGATCATGTTGCAGTTTTTCGGGGGGCCATCCAGGGCCCCCTGTCTCTTTCCTGGCCAGACATTTTGTGTGACTAATTATTCAATGATTACTGTACTGTGGTTGTTGCAGGTAACTCAGTCCATTGCCTGGATATTGTCATGGAGAACCAGATCCCGCTTGTTTACATAATTCAGTCAACTTTGTACTTGAAACGGTCATTGGTCTCCATTTGGTCAGCATTTCAGGCCTGTTCTAACTTACATGTTAATGATGGTACATGTTTACGATGTGAATTTGTCACAACAATTAGATTTATGAGGCCTGCGGGGAAACTTGTGATAATTTCAAGACTGGGGTGGATTTCACGAAGCCCTATGATCAATCATAACTCGAGATACGAAGGATAACCCATCGTATCTTCAGACTTCTACGTGGGGCTGTAATGTATCATAAGTCCTACGATTGATAGTAAGTTATGATGAGTTTGGTGAAATCGACCCCTGGTCATATTAGCTGTGAAGTACTATTAACTGAGTAGAACCATGGTACAACATAATACTTCAAGGGGTAGGCCTATATGACTTTTAGTTAAAGCATGGAGAAACTCCTTGTGTTTTATTCCTCCATGGAAGGCACATCTACAAGGAACTGGTAGGGGAAGATGCAGCTTGCCTTGTTCATGATGGAGAGACAAGATGTGTTCTCCTCAAAGACTTTAATGTTCAGCTGTGAGGCTGAATAAGACATGATTGGATGAGAAATTTGGAATTTTGCAATTTCAAAATTTCAGTGGAGCGGTGAGCCTCATGGGCCTTGTGAATGTAGGCTGATGTATGGTGAGTTCAGTGTTGAGATGGCTCATTCTACTGCACTACTGGTAATCTGGCAGGGATGCCAGAGCAGTAACATTTCCCTTTTCAACCAAGCACAGATTGTAGTTGGGATGTCCAACAAATAGTCAACTTCTAAGTGCATTTGATCTAGTTTGTGGAACTGTTTTTCTCGTTTTTGTTTTGTCTTGCCCAAATTGCAATAGTGCACAAAAAGTAATTTGATTTTTTTTATACACTAGATTACATAATGTTTTATGACCAAGGGAAAGGTCAATTGATACCCACACAATAATACATCCCTGGTCACTTTGCCAAATTTGACCACTTCGATAACTGGTCAGCCTGGCTAAAAATGTCCTACCTCCACTGAAACTCCCCTGTGGGCACTTACAGTTACACTCAGTTGCCATTTAAGTGGACAAAAGCTGCCTAAACACACATGTATTATAAAGCATTTCTGGGCAGGTATACCCATTTACCACTGGTCAGAGCTTAGAAAAGCAAAGTGGAGTCCTCAAGGACACAAGCTCTACAATTTCCATGAATGTACCTACCTACAACTCTGAACTGAATTATCCTACAAAATTTGGAGTTTACTGACATGTATGTGAGAATGGTAGATTTATTTCAATGAGACAGAAACCGAAAATTTTTGAATACGAAAAGAAGATTGAATGGAAACTTCTTCATCAGAGCTTAGTTTCTCCCATGGCTATGTTCTAGTTTCCAGCCGGACTGCCCGAGCAATCTTGTCAACTTGTCAACCATTACCCCAAGGCTGAACTTGTAAGATGTAGTTGTGCACATTTAATAGCTATTGCCTAACCTCTGTGACATGAACACACATTCCAGAATGAAACTTACCGAAGCCAGCTTGACAGAAATGTTGCTGCGGGTGCCTGTGAGCGCACTGACATCCTTGTACCAGCTGAGACACCTCCAGGAATGCCAGGAGTACAATAAGAACCAAACTCAAGGTTGACGTATCCATCTTAAGAAGTGCAGATCAAGATAGGGCCTCAGGCAAGTCCTCTTAGTAAACTTGAAAATGTTCAAAATGTGAAGAACGAAAAAGCAAATCACTATCGGTGGATTGTTATGGTTGCTCGATGCTTTCTACTATAGCACTATCAACGCCTGGCAGTTAAAGTTGGCCGAAAGAGCATGACATGACAGGATACCTCTAGCTCTTTGACTGTAGCTGTAAACACGTGCCTCCACTGATGACAAACTGAAGACAACCCAAGCATTCCTCCAGTATTTATCCTTTCAGGACTTGTGGCTCTTCCATCCAGCACCGCTGTCCCCTCTGTCACTCAAGTATGGTGCAGTAGTAGTTACAGTACTATAGTTGTATTGAGCAGTGTGATGAGTGGCCACAATGCTGTGTAGAATGGGCGGTGCTTTCCTACTGAGCAAGCAAGTGAATGACTGGAATATCAGTGCGTGGCCGACTCCCTCACACATCATGCAGCAGTCAAAATTGAACCAATCAAACCACTCACCATTCACAGCAGTTGTTGTGCTCTGGCCTTTTTTTGTGTGTGATAGTGATATGTTGTTTACATGTTGGTTGCCTAGCTTAGTATTATCATGATGACCATTAACCCTACCCCCCTTTGCAGTTGAAGTGGAGATGGTATAATCATAGAGCTACTGTTTGTAGCTCTATGGTATAATGGTATGCAAGCTACAAGAAATGAAAAGCCAGCTCAAGGCCTTCAAATTTTACTTCATCAATCAAGTGATTCAAGGATTTATATTTGTTGTTGTAATACAATGGCCCTTTTCATCAATAACCTTAAAAACTGAATTAACTTCACTGCAGAATATAAATATTGTGCAAGTTTGTAAAAGCATGGGGAAAAGGAACACGTTGTAAATTATGTAACATGCTGGTCACAGTGGTCAGAAAACGTGGCAATACACGTGATGTTTTCAAGGTGTTTTGAATTTGGCAAAAACATATTCTTTTGCTACACTTTCATCAGAATTGTGTGGTGTTATGAAATTTCAGACCATGAGGGTTGAATTCACACTTAAGGACATATTCCTCCATTACCCAGTGTTACACACACAAACATTATGGGGGCAAAGGCAGTGTTGAGGCATAAAACTGTAGTCCCTGGGACTCAGTGCTGATATTTTCCTCTCAATGAAATTCTTCCCCCTCAGCATATAGTGTGCACTAGTAACCCACATATACAAGCACATTCCTCCTAACATGGTACCAGGATGTGCGCGTAAATACCTGTACTCATGAAATAAACATTCTTTTCGCTGGTGTCTCTTTATTTGAAAATGGTGTGAGGTGATGTGACATTTTACTCCTACATCAATTTTTTTTTTTTTTGTGGTGATTTTTTTTGGGGGGTCAGAATCAGACCACTATCAGGAAAAGTGGACATCAAACTCTTGACATTGTACATGAGGTAGGTCTATTGCTCCATTCCTTCACCTGGCATGGACCCAAGAAGTTTAATTGTGAGTGAATGAAATGAAATTCCATTTCCAGTCATCAACTCTGTCTTACTCCTCCATGCTTCAACGACCTCTGTTCCACCTCCCCTTGTTTAAAGGTAATATCATAGAAATCTTCACAGATTTACCTATAACTTACAGGGTATAAAGATGGTGGTGGTAGAAACATACCGTTAAAATATTTCTGCCTGAAACGGTGTATTTATCCAGAAATTAGTAAAACAACGACCGAAAATCTTTTTGATCTTTTAAAAGATCAAAAATAAAAGAGGAAAAAACTTAAGAAATACTGTGGCCGTTTTTCACAGTTTTCTAAAATAAGTGGGCATCGTATGGGACTGAAATTTTCACAGGTGACTGTTACTGTATCTTCCTGGATATTTTTGCCCATGAATCTGTATTTCTTTTATAAAAAACCAAAGTATGATACTACCTTTAATGACAAAAGTATACTCTTCAGGTTTTGCTGACCGCCGTATGTTGTGTTGATGATTAACTGTAGAGAATACATGCTCGGAGATGACAAGTATAATAATCACAGACCGCAAAAGCTAGGAGTTGCAGGATGGAATTCAGGTGGCAGGCAGGATGCACGTATTATCCAACGGTTTGGCAGACATTCCAGTTTGTTTCATGGACTGTTTCCCTTGCCATGATTAAAGTCACCCTTAAATTACACACACAGCCCCTGTTCTCTCTTCTACAGTTTCCACTCGACCTCTCTCTCCCACTTCCAGAAATTGGAAGTGATACTGCACTTGAAATGTTTAAATAGTTTGCTATTTTAACCTTCAAGTGGTGTTCTGGTGCCACATTAATCTCGTCGTTTATGATTTCACCCACTTCCTTTCCTGGACATTTATATTGTTATTGTCACCATTTATTATCCTTATATTGCCCATTTACTCCCACTGTTTCATCCTTTTATTTCTTTGCTTTTGTGATAGCTAGAAATTCATGAAAGCTGTCCTGTCAATGAGCAACGTCTGAACTTTCTGAAGCTTGCATGTTTTATCTCTCCGTGGAAGGAGGGTCTAGCTGTACACAATCCAAATTCTTGTTGAACTTGTGTGGACTCCGGAAACTCATGATGATGATTATTTTTTTCACAGGACCTGCCTCCCAGTCACATTAAGTGAACTTGATGTACCTTTGGGATTTTCAATACGCATTCCATAACTCTCAGCTGTCTAGTCTGTGGTTTGGGTGTAAGTGGAATTCTCCGCATTCCTTTCCTAATTCTTTTTCTGACAATTTCAATACAACTCAAAAGTGTATTTTTTTTCTTTTTCTGCAAATTTTATCGGTTCAGTTTACATGGAAGTGAAATTTGTAATAATTGATTTCTTGTTTTGTCGCATTTTGATTCCAGAGAGGTCTCAAACTTTGGAAATACAAATGGGAATAAAGTTGATCCAAACAAATCTTTAAGATATTTAACCAGTTTGCCTATAAATTATTTACTGAGTAGAAACATCTGGTTACCCTGGAAGTATGTAACAAATATTGCTTGTTTGATTTCCCCATGACTCCAGAATGTTTCTGATGAATTTTCCCGGTCTGACTCACCTATCATTTGTTTCCCCCTCAAAACTGCGAAACTCCAAGTTTCAATTTCCTCACCATCCATCAGGCTGCACTAAGTCCTTGACATTTTGAGTTTAGTTCATACTTCCTTCCCAACCCAGTAGAATGAGGTCTGAGGCGATAGGAGACAAAGATAAAGAAATTAGAAACTTCCCACTTTCCCAGTCATTTTCTCAGGCCACATGTCCCTGATCCTCGCTAGCTGTCCCACCCTCCACAAGAACAAGACTACATCTGGCTGAAAATTCACTTATTAAAACTTGCTGTTTCAGTGACTTTTTTGCCACAAATACCATTTCCAAAACTATTCCGAAACTACTTTTATATAACTTTTAAGACTTGAATCTTTGGGAAGAAAAATCATACACTCAAATTATTCAGCAGTCTGAATCTTATCTTACTTTCCGTCAAAACTAAAAATGTTCTAATTTTCTGATTGATATAGCTGACCTAGTTGGGAATTTGCCTTGCTTGATTTCAAACATCTGATTCGGGAGAAAAAAAAATCACCTGATGATCACCAGATAATCACTAGATTCCTGGCTGAATATCCGAGCCAGAAATGCCAACTATGTCAAAAATGCTTAAAAGGTTTGTAGTGACAACGGTTCTTTAGTCTTACTATCAAGCCTGTAGAATGTATTAACACTCTGCCTGGAAGAATGGAAATACTTTAGCCGGGCTGGGTCCCTTTTTTGGCCTAGGCACAAGGGCAGACTGTGTGCTACACCGGGCCCTGAACAATAAACCCACAATGAAAAGCTTTACTGGTGCAAAACTCCCAAAACACTGGCTGCCCAGGTGAGCGGGCATTAGTGCAGAAAGAGCCGGTCACAATGGATGGAATGCAGACTATGCCAGGAATCCATTCCTGAGTCTATCCCCACAAGGATGGTGCCGGATTTGTGGTACTGAAAGGGCCGAGAGTGTGGATTGAGGCATCCTGATTTAATTGCAAAAAGTACATTTTGTGAATGGAATCCAGTTTGGAATCTGCTTACTAGAGAACTATGGGCGGCCAAAAGGGCCAAAATCAAACAATTGTTTAGAAGGACAAAAAAATCATACAAAGATCAATTTTATTCAAACAAAGGACAAATCAACAAAAGAACAAATTCACGAGAAGACAAAATGTAAATCAAAGGACAAAACTAGAAGAAGACAACAAATTTACAAGAAGACAAAACCAAAATCAAACAAAGGACAAATTTACAAACAGACAAAACCAAAATCAAACAAAGGACAAAATGACAAGAGGACAAATTTACAAAAAGACAAAACCAAAATCAAACAAAGGACAAATTTACAAACAGACAAAACCAAAATCAAACAAAGGACAAAATGACAAGAGGACAAATTTACAAACAGACAAAACCAAAATCAAACAAAGAACAAATTTACAAACAGACAAAACCAAAATCAAACAAAGGACAAAATGACAAGAGGACAAATTTACAAACAGACAAATCCAAAATCAAACAAAGGACAAAATGACAAGAGGACAAATTTACAAACAGACAAAACCAAAATCAAACGAAGAAAAATCTATTAAACAAGAGGACCGTCGATTTAAAGAAAGCAGTAAAAAAACAAATCACGGGCAAAACCACAAGAGGACGAATGCACACAATTAAGGACGAAGTGAAAATCAGACGACCGCTAATACACACACGTTGGAAAACTGAAAAGGTCACTCACACACAGGACGAACATTTTCACAAACGGACAAAGGTCGTTGCGAAGAGAACTGACCAGCACCGAACGATGGGGGCAGCCCACATTGACCCCCCATTAGAGTCCCTTTAATCTCTATCTCTGTCTCCATGGATCGTTTTCGAAACGAGTGGACTGGGCTTATATCTTCCCATTCACTCCAGTCCGAGCTTAAATATGTACCTATAATTTGCATTCTGATAAATACCACAAAGCTAGGATGCGGTCTTATAGTATAAGTTAGCCCGTAAAGGATGAGTTATAATATGTTGTCTGTCTCCAGCAGAAGGCGCTGGTTATTTCATCATGGAGGAAGGAAAGGTTTTCCTTTTTTCTTTATCTTTTTGTTTGTTTGTTTGGGGGGGGGGGGGTGCCAATTAACCATTTCATGAAGAAAATCTCGTTGATATGTGTATTTTTTGGGGGGTTGGGTGAGGCCTTTGATATAGTTATACCATGGAGCTATAAAAAGGATAACTTATCCAATGGAAGGACGATTTTTTTTTTAATTGGTTTAGGGCCTATACGTTGTTTTGTTTCAATAATTAATTGTGTGGAGGTATACGAAAAAAAGAAAGACTCCAAATCAAACAGTGCAATGTGTTCCAATATTTAAATCACCATGGTGTTGTATATTGCTCCCGATCACAATGTATAGGCCTATGCGCCCTCATGAAAGGTTATATTCCTTCTAACGGCTATAAACGATTTCAAATTGTATGCTTGAAGTTTATGCTTGTAGGCTGTAGCTGTAAAGT
Source organism: Astropecten irregularis (assembly GCA_963971285.1). Classification (NCBI taxonomy): domain Eukaryota; kingdom Metazoa; phylum Echinodermata; class Asteroidea; order Paxillosida; family Astropectinidae; genus Astropecten; species Astropecten irregularis. The sequence continues at coordinate 16,942,386 of OZ020244.1, read as the reverse complement.
TGAAAATCCACAATATCAAGCTAGCTGTCAAGCAAAATAATTTTTTTTTTAGCAATGATGGCATATTGCTCACGAGTGAATGTTTCTTGAGCAATATTTGCATGAACAATGAAGAATTTGATAGTGCAAAAACAAAATTGTCTTTAACACTACAAATTTCTTAACCTCGAGATTTGCTGCCCCGGGTTAAACTTTGCTTTTTGTGAAAAAAGCAAAAGCATCAATTTTAGCTTCCTAGCCGGTTATTGCAAAGCACACAAAATTGAATTATGATTCACCAAAGTTGTATTGGGTGAAAAAAAATGCAAAATCGGCAGGGACAGCCTATATATACTACTAGCAGACGTCTTTTGCTCCTCATGTGCCTTCAATCCCTTCATTAGTAGTAGAATAAGACTGTTAAAAACTTTGTTTTCAATTGCAGGGCCATGCAAAAATCAAGAGTTTACCGAAAGTTTTTTGCAGTTGTCACACTAAGCCAAGAGAAAGTACCCTAAATGCGTGCTTGTACTACATGTACAGTAAATGCAGTAGGCCTACATAATAAACACACAGTGGCTGTACTCCAGTTTGTTTTAGCTAGGGTATTACGTAACAGATGTTCTACAGCAGGGAACCAGATCTATGCCCTGAGGCAAATAGTACTCCTGGGAATTCACTCCAGCAGGTCTTCCACTAAAATTGTAAGGGGACCTCCAAAAACAATTGAAACAGAGATATAGATTATATAAGTCAATGGGGGCCGCCCCCATCGTTCGGTGCTGGTCAGTTCTCTTCGCAACGACCTTTGTCCGTTTGTGAAAATGTTCGTCTTGTGTGAGTGAGTGACCTTCTGTGCGGTCGTCTGATTTTCACTTCGTCCTTAATTGTGTGCATTCGTCCTCTTGTGGTTTTGCGCGTGATTTGTTTTTTTACTGCTTTCTTTAAATCGGTCCTCTTGTTATTTTTTTCTTCGTTTGATTTTGGTTTTGTCTGTTTGTAAATTTGTCCTTTTGCCGTTTTGTCCTTTGTTTGATTTTGGTTTTGTCTGTTTGTAAATTTGTCCTCTTGTCATTTTGTCCTTTGTTTGATTTTGGATTTGTCTGTTTGTAAATTTGTCCTCTTGTCATTTTGTCCTTTGTTTGATTTTGGTTTTGTCTGTTTGTAAATTTGTTCTTTGTTTGATTTTGGTTTTGTCTGTTTGTAAATTTGTCCTCTTGTCATTTTGTCCTTTGTTTGATTTTGGATTTGTCTGTTTGTAAATTTGTCTTTCTTGTGAAGTTGTCTTCTTCTATTTTTTGTCCTTTGATTTATATTTTGTCTCCTCGTGAATTTGTTCTTTTGTTGATTTGTCCTTTGTTTGAATAAAATTGATCTTTGGATGATTTGTTTGTCCTTCTAAACATTTGTTTGATTTTGGCCCTTTTGGCCGCCCATAGAGAACGAGTGTGCAATCTGGGTAGGGCATCTCTAAGTTGTGGACATGGTCCTTTTTAGGCTTCAAAAATATTTCTGCTGCTTGAAAGTTGATGCTGTATGATCTGGTTCTCCTGTGGGAGATTTGAAGTGCTGTGTGTCCACCCGCATTGGCTAGATTTACTATTCTGACCTCTTATTGGGATCTGACAGTCTGACCCACCCTCCATTCGCCTATCTCCAAGATTCATGTCCGAATCACTTTTATAAGTTGTGACTCACAGAATGCATTTAGTCCAAGATGGTGTTTCATGGGGTTGATTTTTTTTATGTGTAGGCAATTTTGATAAGTGGAGCAAGTTATATTCTCCAGCCAGAGGCTTGAGTTTTCATGTAAGTTTTTAGGCACTGGAGTCAGTGGGCAAAGGTTTGCTGGGTGGATTTCTCCTTGGGCTGAGTAGGGTATCCTGGTTTTCTTTCCATCCTATAAATCTTGTCTTGTTTTGTCCAGAAATGTCTAGAAATACAGAATTGTCAATATTTAATAAACCAGATGTTTGTAATTGAGGCTAGGCATCTGTTATACTTTTGAGTTGAAATTAAAAAATGCCAACAATTCGAGACATTTCAACTAAAGTGTGATATTGTAGTTTTGTTGATTTGTGCTGCACCTACGATTTATTGTACAAAGATAAATGCATTCTCGAGTTGAACAACAACCTCTGAAAAATGTGTCACAGGACTACTAACCTGCAAATAAGCAGCTCACCGTCTCCGGATCCTCTGGCAGGGAAAAGTTAATCCATTCGTTCAGTCCTGTCATTTTAAAGAGTGGGGGATTTAATGAAATCTGATTAGAGAAATTAAGTCCTTGTGGAATGTGTTTCTCGACACTACCCTTCAGTGTTTACCGGGGCACTTCATCACAACAACAACACAACATCAACAACAGCACACACAGGTGAAGTATTCAGGACTCAGAGATACAAAAGCAGGTCCTGGTGATAATGCCGGGAGACTGTAGCCTGTTGAGAAGAAAGGAAAGGCATGCCTTCATCAGTTTTTGTGCAAGGACTCTCTGAGGGCCCAGGAATGCAGAGGACACGCGATGCCTTTTGTTGACAGGGTTGAGTAGATTCTTGGGTTTAAGTATTAAGACGAAGGGAAATGCTTCAATTGTAACTGGAGGGATATGGATCAGTCCCTGGTCGGCATTCAGCCAGATAGCAGGTCCCTCCTTGAGGAGTTGTTGTAAGACAATTGTGATCGGCTTGCAAAAGGTGAGAAGCAGACAATGGCTTCGGCTCAGAATATCGGAGCCACGGCCAGATTGGGCCCTCTCAGTCTGTCTAGTGGGTTCTTTATTTATACCGGATTGTGTAGAATGTGTAGATGCACACCCCAAGCTGCAAGAATCTTACTCTTGCAGGTTAGTTTTGTGACATAAGAAGCCAATATACTTGGAAAAGGAGGTGATCAAAGTCACGCAATGTTGTGTTGCTGGTAGCGATGTTTCGACTGCTGGTATACTGCTAGCCTTCATAGGGCTATACTTGATTTCACATTCCTCCTCTGGTTAAAATCAACCATGCAGATTCAAATAAAACTTACCAGCAAATCTTTATTTTGCAAAGAAATTGAAATGATGATTTTATATTTTGTATCGGTACAATTTTGTGTGAGCTTACAGTTTCTATTAACAACTGAATTCTCTGAATCAAATACATATACATCATGCATGTTAGATGGAAAATTGTACGACTGAGCTGAAATGTTTCCAAAATCAAATGTGAGTCTAATGTTAGATTTATGAAGGCTTATTTCCTAGTAAAATGTGTGATTTCCCTGCAGTCCTTAGCTTCCATTCCTCCCTCTCGGTAAAAAGAAGAAGAAGAAGATGATGCATTCCTCAATAAGCTCATCCTTTCTGCAAAGTCACACACCTTTCCAAAATACCACATCATTGTTCCACCGACAGCCATCTAATAGCATTGCTAATTAGCAGCTTGTAGCTTCCGGAATCAATTAAAGTCATTCAGACTATCATCACCAGCATGCAGGAACCACGGCCTATAATACCACCATCATCAGGCCAACAGTAGCTGCATGGTCCAATGTTTACCCAATGGATTCTCAGTCAAGGTGTGTGATCTGCCACAACCCCAGTAGCCCTTTTTAGCCTTTTTTTCTGTTGTTGTATAAGCCCTGAAAACAGCAGTGGGACGTTTGCACTTAGGATCTAAACTATTTACCCAACACCATCCATGGTCTGTGCCATTGCAAGCCCAGGATCTGGAACCAAAATGCTTGGCTATTCACACTTACCATCTCGTTATTTGCACGTACCTGGCAAAAGTGTGGCAAAGGTGTGAAAAAGTATGCCGAATAATAACTGTGGTAGGATTGTTGGGCAGATGCCTGTGGGGTTTGTATCCTTGTCAATGGGTTGATTGACACAAGGTTGTACAAAGTCATAGGTGCGGGGGGGAGTTGCTATTTTTGTAGCCAATGCATAAAATGCAACCTTTTCATGTAACAGTAACACGCTGTTTGATACACTTGTTCGGTCCATTTTACTGGGAAATGCTACCCAGCATGAGAGAAAGATCCTGCTACCGTATGAAGTGTCAGACTCTTTTAATCCAGCAAAGTTTTCGATAACCAAAAATGGAAACTGCATTTATCCATTTTTTTTTCAGATTTAAACAATACTATTGCAATTTTTCACTGTTTTCTCAAAAAATGGGCACCGTATAGGACTGAAAATTTAACAGATGACTGTTACTGTATGTTTCTTTATATTTTTGCCCATGAATCTGCGTTTCTTTCACAAAAACCAAAGTATATGATATTACCTTTAATTCAGTAAAATATGTTTTTCCTTTGTACATATCTGTCACAGATACAAAGGATTGGGTAGGATTCTAGTTTTTATTTGATTCTGCCTAACAGTTCAGGGAATCAAGAGTAGCAGGAACATTGTCTTCTGCCTCAAACTTGACCCCATATTCTCCTCCAGACACCCACCCACTCCCCTACTTCTTTGAAATCGGTGTCAACTTTTTCTGTTAAAGACATTTCTATCATCATCGGAGTCGGTAATGGGTAATGGAATTTCCCCCTAACGGGTTGCCCAAGGAGGCCCGGGATTGATAAGTATGTCTTCACGCAAATCCTTTTCAAAACTAACACGGTTTTCAAGATTGTGAAAATTTCCAAGTATTCTGTGGTTTTCCAAGGGGGGGGGGGGGGCAGGAAGAATAGAAAGTGTCCCTTTCCACTGACCAGGGGCCAATTTCATGGAGCTGTTAAGCACAAAATAATTGCTTAGCACAAAACATCTTGATTAATCAAACAAACCACCATTAGAAATTCCATTTGATATTCATGGTAAGTGAACAACAGCCAAAGAACAATCGCAAGCGATACACAACACATGGACATTTGGTAGTAATGTTAATCCTGTTTTTATTAAAGCCCTACTCCAGCGGGGTCATAATTCTCAAAAAAAGAAAGAAGAAGATTATTAAGTGTATTAGACTAAATTGGTGTTAAATCTTGTCAAATTTTAGCCACTTATAATTAGGGAAATTGTAAACGGAAAAAGATAATTAAATATTCATAAGTTATGCTTATTCAACCATTGACCATATATACTGGTTAGCAAATGTTTGTGCTATATAAGCAGGGCCATGAAATTGGCCCCTGCTTTTATCAGGGGTATGTAGTTCATGCATCAACAACATCAAGGACAACAACAGCATCACCACCACAGAACATCTCTTGAACTTGATGAGTTACTGGCAGGTGGGTCTACAAATCCCCCTGGGAGTCCTTGGGCCATTTTTACCGTGACCAGACACAGACGGTGGTGTGTGGTAGCCACATTACAGACCGCAGTGACGTCAAATGGTGCAAACCCGCAGCCCTTGCCAGGCTGTGAATCCTCTCGGGCACGCTCTGTGGTCGGACCTGGCATGGGTCCCCCCCTTCATCACACCACACTAGGGTGGAAACCTGTCAACTTGATCATGAATCTGGAAATTGACTTCCCCCTCTAGTCATGATGATCACTCCACTTCAGCCACAGAATCTCAAGATCAGATCTTGTCTTTTTGTTGTTAGTATAGGGGACACAAAAGGAAGCTTGTTATTGTATTAACCTTGGACCGATTGCTTTTATTTACCAAGTAAACAAGTCTGCAGACGTTTTCTTTGGAAATTGGCGCATTTTCTTTCTACAAATACCAGTTTATAATGTCAACAGAAGGCAGGGTCGTTTGGCATGTGAGTCACTCCATTGAAAGCTAATTACAAATTGCAATTCAGTATGGTTCCATGTTTGCCGGCAACAAGGGTGCATTCAGATCTTAGATTGGTTAGGCAAACCTTTCTAATGGCTCTCGAACCAAAGCATCCCAACTGGAATTTACAACTGAACTAATAATGATTGGGGCTTTATCCGCTTATCTAGAAGGGGTAATTTCTAAGATGGAGAAATATTTCGCAAGGCAAACACCTATCCCTCTTGCAAAGTTATGCCCATCACCAGCATCTCCAGAAATCTGCTGAAAATAACACAAATGTAGGACTAATGGAACAGGAATTCTCAATTCTTATTCTTCTTCCATTTCTTTTCTTTCATTATCTTCAAGTGTGTGGATCGGTTTGCTGAAACACCATGTAAGAATCGTTTGTACTTTCGCACTTCTATTTCATTCACACTTCTCGTAAGGTCTCAACGTTTCGACTAGCCCACTTTAGTCCTCATCAGGAGACCTTATCTTCAAGTGTTGTTACAGTTACACCGCGTCTTCAATACAAAATGTAACGACTGACTCGCAGTTCAAATAAGCAATTCCTTTCTCTCGATTCCAGAGTGAACCAGTGTCACAGCATTTTCCGTTTCATCCTTTTTCCTATCATCACAGGATGTGTTGAGGCTTTTTACATCTGCCTGTGATTCAGTTCCAAAAATGGGGTCGGCAAAAACCGGGTCATCTTTCCTGCAGCTTGAGTTTCCTTCTCTCCCCCTCCTCCTCCCCCTCCCTAACCCCCCCTCCCCTCCCCCCAAAAAGGGAGAATGTTCTTGATTGTGTGTCAAGAGGGAGAGTATCTATTTAAGTTCAGGATCCTTGATTTAATTGGCATTGTGTTCTTGTAGATGTCAGCTTTAGTCTTTTGTATTAAACCAGCATCAACTAGCAAGCAGAGAATCTAACATCTGTCCGAGTGGCCAGGATGACTGGATAACTTTTCAAAATTAGTGGTAGCACACTGTTTAAGAAAGATCAAAGCAAAAGCAGGGACAGAAATGTTATCACTTCAAAATGGAACATTGATAGAATATGCTGCCAAAAATTGTCCGAATGTCAGCAAATTTCTGTCTGATATTTGTTGTAGTTTTTCAACCAGTAGAGAAGCGATTGATTTATGATAGAGACTTGGCCTTTGTATGGTTGTGGTGATCCCCAAGTGACCCGATAGTCTTGTCAGTCCTCATGAAGTTCTGTAATTTGTACCAGCCTCTTTGTTGATTAGATCCTGATTAAAACTATACCTTCCCTTTCTCTCTTGTTCTCTACTTTCGGTCCTGATGAACTTGTAGTGGATTCTGTAGAGGTTTCGGAGAATATGTCCCTTCAAATAGCCAACCCCTATCAATCTGAAATGTTATCCCCAATTATACTGAGTTGACCTCACGAGCCGTCAATAATTCTTTCTTGGCATATTTGTGGCAGATTGGTTTAGTCCCTCCAAGATGTTAAGACATTTGAGTAGTGCACCACCCAGTGCTCTAGCCTCCTTTGGTCAGGCATGGGCTAAACTGGTCAAGTCTCCCCTCTGCTAGTCCACTAACGGTCCACACCAATCATTTAGGCTCAAGAATCTAATGAGAATTGACAGAATGGTGACTTCTCTGGACTTAAAGGATTGTTTGAATTGCACGCCAGTCTCAGGATGGCGGCTTGTTTTGGGGAAGTATGGCTAATCAAGATAGGTACGGTGTTTGGATTTACATGTCAGAGTAGTTCATCTCCTTCTCTTGAATGGAGTTCTAATTGTGTCCGTTTCTGTGGCGACGTTTCCACTCCATATAACAACCGTATTCTGTGATATTTATAGGTTTATGTAACTCCTAATAATGTGTTTGCTTTCCTCTGAACAGTAGGATTTCACAGTCTTAATCACCAGAACTGAAGCATTAGTGATGTTATTGTTTCCATCCCTGCTATTTTAGTGAAATCACAGTTCTCTGTGCCAATTACATGAGGTCAACCGGCCAGAGTCATATAAATGGGTCAAATTCGGGCTCAGGATTTCGTCAGTCACTGATGGAAGAGCAGCATGGTGTATCTGACAGTCGCAAAGTGTTTGTTTCCTTAAATATGTGACAAAGTGTTACAGAAACATGAAGAAAAGTACGACTGGAATCTTATAGGGTCCAATTTGAAATCCATTAGCTTCAGCAAACATTCTTCGCTTACGATAGCAGACTCTTTTTGCTAAGCACGGATTTCGTTCTGCTGAGAATTCATATGACAGCGCGTAAGCAGAAAAAAAAATCAAGGTTAGCCTAGAAATTCTTCACTATCCGATAAAGCATCGAAAAGTCTTGGCTTACGGATTCCATGAAATAGATTTTCACGTGTAACAGTGCCTGTAAGCACAAAAATAGGCTGTGAAAATGCATTCCATGAAATTGGGCCCAGTGATAAAACAAAACTCAGTAGTCATGCATGCGTACACATTATCAAGTCGACATATATCAGTATCAAGGCAGGATTGGATCTTAAAAATCAATCATCAAGTTCAATTTCTTAAATTGAATCAACTTCACAGAAGGACGTTTTGAATCATAGCAGGGTGTAATAGCTAAAACTAGAAAATCGTGTGACTTCAGCAAGTACTAAGAGTAAACTGCTCAAACTGAAAGTGCATTTTCACTTGAAGTTGAAGGTCGGTTGAAATAAAGGAATTTTTTTCAACAAAACTATTAAAATATTTCATTATATTTGTGTCTATTTTAGCCACGCACTGCTTGACATCAATGAATAAAACGGAGCGCTTGTCACGAAAGTTGAAAAGTGACTCAGTATGTGATTGGTACACTCCTGATTTCCTGATTGGGGAGTGTTTTGTTTGTTTGCTTTTTTTGTTAGTTATGATGGATATGATTTATGAATTAGTTCCTGAACTTCAATGTTCTTTTTTGTTAAATGTCACTTCTGAAAATCTACGGTTTTGGAAGCTCGGTGTACTGTTCTGAATTTTTTCCCAGTTCATAATTAAGAAATGTCATGCTATTATACATACATGGTTTGATTTCCCACTCTGAGCTGATGGATTTCAGATTTATTTGGAAATATTCAAAATGGAGGGTCTTTCTGGATATCTTGAGTACCTATTTGACTTTCTTGCAATCCTATACTCCTACATGGGGATATATCACATACTCAGACACAGATACTGTAAATGTCAAATACTGTGTTGATCCCAGAGAACTACGAAACTATAATAAAAAGCATGCGCATCCTCTTCTTGGTACAACAACCATTTTTCTTTTTCTTTTTTTTTGGGGGGGGGGGGGGGTGGGCTCATGAGGGAACTAAATGCAGGGATGTGAAACCTCATGATTTAAATCTGAATTCTGATTGTTTCAGCTTTTTTGTACACCTGATCTGTACAAAAGTATAGGAACTCAGTTTAAATTTCAGCTTTTTGGCCTTGGTGGGTTTTTTTTGGTGGCCACTCACATCCCTGTAAATGGATGCCTTCCTTGGATACAACAGAATAAGCATCTCATGAATAAACTTGTAAAACTTTGACTGACATATTTTGTGAAAATGAAATCAAATGAAGACTCCCAAACTGTACGTAGTATATTATTCTGATATCTTGAACTTTTGGGGAACAATTGCATATGTTCTGCCAGAGAAAGTGTCAATAGAGCATCTTCAGTAGGTCTCAAATATGGCTTCCACTATTTTGTGATTCCTTGAAGTCGTCAGTGTCTTGTATTTTTGTAAAGTCTGGGAGAGATTGAGCGAGATTGGCTGTTTTTGGAAGATTAGTTCATGTTTGTTCAGAGGCGTTCATTTGTTGATGTTGTCGAAAAGCCGGAGAGAATTGTTGTCTGAACTCACAGCTGGGATTTCAGTAGTGGGCATACTTCGCACCCACCACCCTCCCCCTCCAGACGATCCTTGCGTATTTCCCCGAATTGGAGCTTTTTGATACCACCTACCAGCCTGCATCACCACCTCCCAATTCGATATCAACCTTCATCAGTGGCTGTGATATGACTCCTAGTAAACCCTAGGTGACCCTGACGTGTATTAGAACAAACCATTGGGCAGGGAAAGCCAATGAGAATGAGCGTAATAGGCACAATCAATTTCATGTAATCCGTACGCCTGAAGCATCGATACCTTTGATTTGATGGTTCATAAAAAGCGTTCTTATCCCGTGGTTTTTCACTATGTATATATACCAGCTTAATGTTATCCTCACTTTTTCAAGAATAGCTTCCTTGTGTCCTGGGCCCTTTTCCAAACCTCGGCTCCGGCTCCGGCTCAGGCTCCGGCTCCGGCGCTGTCATCCTTATGCTGAAAATATAAGTTGTGGCTTTTCATTGAAGCTGAATCTCTGTTTTCTTGTTCAAAACAGAGTATGTACCTCCAAACCGTAGCCAAAAGCCTCTATTTTGATACCCATTATTTTAGAATGGATTCACAAAATGCAGCCGGAGCCAGAGCCAGAGCCAGAGCCTGAGCCTGAGCCGGAGCCGAGATTTGGAAAAGGGCCATGCATTCAAAAGAAAATCTTTCATTTTGATAAAAAACATTCCGATATACTCTGCGGGTATTCTTTAAATGTGTGTATTGGGGCCTCTAATTGTCTGTACCCTTGGATCTACGCACAATGGCTGCCGAGCTCGGCTAAAGACCTTTTGCTATTTTTACTTCAAATACCGAGCATGATTTATAAAATCACTTCATTACCAGTACTATTACCAAATCCGACTTTACAAGTCGACTAATCCGATGTAATCTGTTGGAGATGAAGACTGATGGAGTTGAGGGTTCATTGACCTGATGCAGAATGCTGTTACTGCTGCATATTACGCAGACTTACTAGTAATAAGCTTATATACTGGATCTTAATAGTGCCCGTTTATGTAAGTGCCTCCGAGACATTATCCACCTGCCAGCACCGAAGGAACAAGGATATGTATTATAATTATAACATAATCAGACCCAAGGCAAAACGTAATTGCTCCAAAAACAACGTTAATGGATCCTTACTCAAAATCTCATGTTTCTACTCAGTAGCTGTATACTTAAGTCATCCTTCAGATATATAACCAGCTCAAGTGGCCATAATGTGTTGCCTAATACATGCCATGTATAAAGTTGTTTACTTTTTTTCACGGCCCTATATTGGCAATTTTTGAGATGTTGATAGATTTGAAAGTTTTTACAGCTATCTGATTCTTTGAACACTATTTTGTTTACACTGTTTCTGAAGTAATGGGCTTTCAACTCTGTGATATCAAATTGTACAAAAACGTACATTGGGCACTAGGCCTGGGCGATTAGTGCTTTTCACTAATCGATTAATCGCGGAGGAAATAATCGCGATTAATCGATTAATCGCGATTACCCGGAAGTGACTATACAAGCAGCATGTACCTTGTTTTCATCAAAGCGGCACTGCAGTAAACTGCACTAGCGTAATGCATTGATTCTTACAAGTTTCAACAGCGATCAGTTCCGATTTCCGAGGCATTGAGCAATGCCATTTTTGTTCTGATGAGGTATAATGCAAAATTCGTGAAGCTAATATCGTCAATAATTATTGGTATTCCTTCAGAAAAGTAGGGTAATTTCGCGGAGTATTGGCCGACAAGGCATGCAGTTACTGCCTCACGTACGAGTAAACACAGACGTAGTCCCATACATGCATGTACAGGTCAACGATAGTAGTAACTCATGAAATTAATCGCAACTCGAAGGCACTAATCGCGCTGGCACGATTAATCGAGTAGTTCAGAATTTACTAATCGAGTAATCGACACAGGAATGTAATCGCGATTAATCGATTAATCGAGTTAATCGCCCAGGCCTATTGGGCACCTCAAAGCCACAATTTTCTATTCATTATCTACAATTATTGCAAATTATGATGGTGGACTTTGTGTAATCTAGTGAAAGATCATACCATGTACAATTGCAGAAAACTTTTGAATGAATAGTTATTTTGACCTATTCTTTGCCATAACTTCTGGAAACAAACAGTAGATTGTTGACAAAAATGCACGCTTTGGACTCATGTAGAGGTTGGAATGTATAAAATTCTAAACATCAGGCATGCAACTTTCCCTCGGATCAGCTGATTTCCTCCCTTTTTTCACGTCACTGTTATGCCATTGAAAAGTGCAAAACACTGCAAGTATGGTGAAGATTGGAATTTCCTTATTTTTCCAAGTCCAAGTTTCACACCTGAAACATACGAGGGCTAATATGTCAATCATTTGCGCTTACTGCTTAACAACCAAAACAGCCGTTAGCTAATAATAAAATGTTGCAGTAGGGCAAGACACATGCTGATGTTGGGTATTAAAGGTGTGTTTACGGTGTGTAATGAGGAGAAATTAGCTAGTTATTTTTACCAAGTCACCTCCTGTTATTGGGCTATCAAGGCGTGTCTTGGAATTCATCCTGTCTCCATTGAGTAACGAACAGGTAGAATGTGTTAGCGCCTCATGGATGGTTGGTCAATACTCAGTTAGCACAAGTTAGCAGCCCGGGAGCCCTACGATCGATCGTGACTTGAGATGCGAAGGATAACCCATTGAATCCTTCGACTTCTTACATGGGACTGCAATGCATCATATTAGTCCTGCGATTGATAGTAAGTTATGATGAGTTTGGTGAAATCGACCCCGGGTTGCATAAGATGATAATTTCAACTTGTGAAGGTTATAAGTTTTTCCAATGTGGGTTACGTGGAAATGCTAATTTCCACAAACATCGATGTGAACACCTGAGTTAAATTTTGCTTTGCGCTTTGATTGATGCCCGTTCTAATTTCTTGCAATTTTTCAATGATTGCTTAATTGCTTAAGCCATAATATTTTAACATCGGCTTGAGTTCAAGGCCTTTGATAATTTTTCATGAAAAGTTTGCCACCTGTGCGTTGCTCTTGTCGTGCCTTATGTGGTAATTTTCACATTACCTCTTCTGCAAGGTTTACCTGTACGTGAAAAGCTAGCTATTACCAAAGATAATATAGCGCTGCTTGCGGCGCAAGATAGCCTTCTCAGCCCAACAAGTGAAGTATCATTTGGCTGCCATTTTAGTATAAAGCAGCGGAGCTATTTCTAATGTAATTAACATGAAATTCAACTTTTTGTAAGATGAAACTTTCACCCGAATAATTTTTATAATCATTATTATGGCCTATTAGGCCTATTGTTATTCATTCAGCCAGAATCACTCGCCAAATGAAAACAGTATTAATTTGGCTTACTAAAAAGGCTCGTACTTCATCTGGTTGCGCATGTTTCTGAAAGAGTAGGCTATCTTGCGCAGCTAAAGGATCTTTGGCTACTACTCTGCTAGTTTGCCACACGAGTGAAAACCATTAAAAATCACAATAGGTGTGGCCACTCCCTGCTTAAATAGTACTCTGTCCTACATGAACACTTTGTGAAGTCATTTTATATACACCCTCTTATCTCAAGAGCTATTAATCTTCGAATTAAGCTCCGGCTTGATTTTTATTTTCAACCAATTGAATAATATTTTCCAGCTGCAGTCTTATACAGATGACTTGATCAATTCAAAAAGGTAAGTCCCATTTCCTGTATTGAATAAGCCCACTTCCCCTTTTGGACCGAGATCAAGTCATTCTTCATTTTGATTGTCTGATGCTGGTAATTGCTCTGTTCCGGAGGAAAAGCAATCCCCAATACAAAACCATAACACCCTTCTCCAACCTTTATCGTACCCCAAACTCATCACCCCCAAAAAGGAAGAAGAAAAAGTAAGATGAAGTTGACATTTTGAAGTAAAAACTAAAACACAACACTCTTCTGAATCCCAAAATGTACTCTTGTCATATGTTTCAAATTTTAGACAATGAAAGTGGCGGGAAAAGGCGGGAAGGGTTTTAGGATCTGGAGGAAGTAACCTTTCAATGTTTGAAAGACAGGAGGTTGTATCTAATATGTGATTGGAAGTTGATAAATTTGGAGAGGGGAGGAGAATTTAAACCAGTCTCTCTCTTGGTTCCTGTATATCTACTCTTGATCTTCTACTTCAAATCCCATCCAAGTTAGCAAGTTAGTGTATGTTGGTTTAATCATGCTCTTGCTAACTCAATGGTTTAATGCGCAAAGGAACTTTTAAAACCAAAGAAATGTCAAGTTTATTCCATTTCTTCCTGAGTCAACCTAGTCTTGCGGACAGAGTTTTTTATTGTACTTTTAAGTGCATTTTTTTTCTTAAAACAAAAAGTGTTAGGAGTACAATTTTTCAAAATGGTTAGTTTGTAGGCCTATACCCTCCTTGATTTTCTGACAGTGTTTTTTTTTTGCCATCCTCACGTCTTGTGAAAAGGCAGGGTGTTATCAGGGCATTTTACTTTGCCACCCCCCCCCCACCCCCCCATCTATGGAACAATCTATATGTATCCCATTTCATCAGAAAATGAGATGGTGGCTCATCCTTGGAAGATGTTCTAAAGACACGCCTCTTTCCAAGATCTTAACAGTTGCTTCTTATCTTGTCCATTATTCTTGTTGATTGCGTTGTATCCTTCGGCAAATGTGTCGCCTTGCATAAAAACTGTTATTATTGTGGTATTTGTATTATTCCAAATCCCTTTTTAACCACATCATGTTCCCCACATTGCAATGTTACTCACTACACTTGTGTCTGTTTTTCACATTATGTTCCTGATCATATTTCCTTGAATCAAGCCATCACCTAGGGGTTTCTTGCACTTTGGTCCGATGATGATCGATTGAGCAGAAATTGTTTTGGGAACTGCCAAGTCTAATTCAGGCAAGAGTTATTTTCTGACTGGTAAACTGAGCTAAAATTGGCCCGGGGAGCGAGCTGCTATTCCCGCTCTCCAAACCGGTGCCAGAACAATGCTGGTAGTAAATCTCACCATACATTATTAATCTGATCAATTCTGACTGTGGTATCGGTCGTTTGCTGACTGGTTGGGGTCCTGAGTTCATGATGTGTGTTTGTTTGTGTGTGTCCGGTGATGACGTCACAGATTCTCCCAGCATGCATCCAGATGTTGCCGTCACAGTCCTGGCCGACCATCTACCAGGAATGACCTCTCTGTAAATTTGTCTCAATAAAAAAAAGTCTAATCTATAATAAGCAGGAAGGGATGAGAAAAGACATACCAGATTCTTTGGGATAAATTCTTATTTGGATAATCCGCACACTTCTATCATCTCCAGTTATTATTTGTTATGATTAAATGAAAAGGTCACATTTTTTCAGCAATGAAAATAAATCTGACCTTCTGGGTTTTAGTTTGGAGTATAAGTAAAATTTCTCTAAATAACATATATTATTTTGAATGGAATTAATTCATCTTTCAACAAATTCTTAATACATATTTGTCGTTGATGGATTATTTGAAAAGCATATTGGATCATGATATTTTTTTTTATCACCATTGATTGAATCAAGAAATAAAGCTTATATCTTCAATTTGATTTAGAGAAATCATTTCAAGTTTCATTTCTATCATAATACAAATCCCGATTATGTTTCCAGGGGCTGATTTCACGAAGCACTAAGATTGATCTCAAGTGTGGATTAATCCTAATTGCTAAAGCAAAGTGTGATGTCACACTATCAATCAGGTGAAACTGACATCTCATCTTAAGATTAATCTTAACTCTATAAGTCTTTGGTGAAATCCAACCCAGTTTTCTCTTGAGGGGTTTCCTAGACTATTCATAGTTTTTAGCGCATCCTTTTGCCATTTTGCCCACAAATTGATGTAAATCATAGTTTCAGATTTGCTATGGTGCAGATGAAGGTAATTTAATCTAGTGGAAATAATGAAGTAAATGGTCCAGTTCTGTGATGGCATTAACCACAAGATTTCCCAAGGACCAAGTTATTGTCAGGATCTTGCAAGCAGTGAATCCAACAGTACTCTGAATTTCTTCTCACTAGAAACAAAACCATCATCAGGGGAAGGGGATCGCCACCAATTACAGAACACTGTCAAATCATCCTTCTTGATATGTATTTGTTGGGATTGGGTGTTAGCACTTTTCATGCCTAGCTGTATACACCCTGTAGCTAGAACACAGCAAATATCACACATCAGTTTTGTAAATTTTGTCATTTTTCTGGAGTTCAAAGAAGTGAACTTCAAAAAGACACAGGCCAAAAAGGGGGCAGGCAGGGAGAAAAGACATGCCTTCTCTACCACGAGCCAGAGCTTTCTACAAAATCAAGCACAAAACAACCACAAAAATGTCACTGACCCTCATAAATGTCAAATAAAAAAGATCACTTTATACTTGAGGGTATCAAGTAGCTCTCTGATGTCATACAGATGGCCCGCCTTGACTGGAATGACCAAATATGGACATTTTAGGCCTGTGACATCACAATGAAGCAGTAGGAGGCTTACTACAAAAAACAGCAGGGTGCCTTTCTTGTTTAGTCTGTGTTGGGGCCTGCAGACCTTTGAAAACATTGGGGAGTTTTTAATGACCCAGTCGGGGAGCCATCAAAGATCCTTGGATTCAGGGCCCAAGGTAGTGGTAGCTGCTTTCACTTTCTTTATGATGTATCTTAACTGTATATCACTGGTCTTTTCAGGAATGAACTCCGACAAAAGGAATTTCCTCGGCGGGAGAGTGTGTCTCGGAACACTAAGTTGTTAATTTACAGGCTTTTTATGGCCCAAATAACTCCTATAATGACAAAAGTTTTTCACCCAAAGGTGGTGGGTGGATGAGTAACATCAAAACAGTGGATCTTCTTTCATGAATTTCTCCCTAATTGCAATTACTCCCAGGCTGTACAATCTTAACAACCAGAAAGCATTTTTAAAGAGTTTTTATTTCTCTGTGATTTCAAGTAACTCCAACTCTCCGTTATTCTTTCTTGAAAAATAAAAAATAGGTACGTGAGTCAGTGAAAGTCACTTTGCGGGAACAAAGATCTCCCCTTAACATTACAAGAAACTCATCAAGGGTTGACTTTCTTGTAATGCTGTAAAGCTCCTTCACAATTCCTCATCAGACCACACCTCATCATCAGACATGCAACACTTCGTAACAAGTGTACTTTTCGATATTAATCTCTCTATACTCTTGTATAAATCATGCACCCCACCCTGACTGTGATCAGTCACCATGATTTTGTGTAACCTCCCCCCCCCCCCCCTCCCCTCACCCTAAGCAGAGTAGTGGTCAGATATTTCCGGCCCATTCCTAAAAATAACTTTAATTGGATATAGAAGCTCTGTGGAATGCAAGTTGCAGATACTGTGGTTTTCTTTTTCACTGACATTGACAAATATAGATGGACTGCTTTGATTGTTATAGGGAAAAGTCTCAAGTGTTTGAATGTAAGTGGTTCTCCTTATCATCAGTTTCTGATGTCCTGTACTTGGAAAGGACTAGGGCTATATTTAGTTGAAATGCTTTGTGCTTAGGAGAATCTTAAAGGTACAATACATGATTGTTCAAGGCAACAGAGCAGCACTCACACTTTGTCTGAACTGAGCATGTGCATGAATGATAAACCTGTGAAAATTTGAGCTCAATCGGACATCTGAGTCATGAGAAAATAGCGAAAACCCGACTCAATTTTTCTTATAAAATATAAAGAATGGTTTTTATGTTACCCTGAGATCAAAAGTGTTTTTGGTCTTTGTTTTACTAATTTCTGGATAAATACACCATTTAAAGTCCAAATATTTTAACGGTATGTTTCTACCAGCACCATCTTCATACCCTGAACGTTATACATAAATCTGTGAACATTTCTGTTTCGGTATGAAGCAAAATAAGGCTGAAACTGAGGGGGGGGGGGGGATTGACAGTATATTAAAAATGTTCCTTTCTTTGCTTGGATAGCTTGGGAAAGTTTTAAGCTGAGAAATTGATATGTGTGACGGTTACAATTAACTGATGCCAGTGAAATCACTGAACAATGTCTGATTGATGTCATTGGTTGTCATTGGTCGTCAGGTTGGCATGGGTTGTCAGGTTGACATAATTTATAGTGGTTTTCGGGTTGGCAATGGGTCCTTGGGTTATGCCATGGATTGTCAGGTTTACGTTGCGGTTGTCCACTTGGTATGGGTTGTCAGTTATGGCATAGGTTGTCGGGTTGAAATGTTGCCAGGTTGGCATAGGTTGTCAGGCTAGCTGACATGGGTTGCCAAGTTGACATTACGGTTGTTAGGTTGGCATGGGCCGTCGCTTATGGCATTGGTTGTCAGGTTTGGCATAGGTTGTCAGGTTGACATTGCGGTTGTCAGGTTGGCATGGGTTGTCAGGTTGGAAATGGTTGTCAAGTTTACCATGGGTTGTCAATTAAGCATTGTGCCGGTTGTCAGGTTGACATGGGTCGTCTGGGTTTGGCAGGTTGTCTGCTGGGTCTGTAATTCATCAGATGAATCCCCTCTCACAGCATCCCTCTAGCAATCTTAAACAGATGTTTCCTTAACCAATGAAAGTTCTATCCTCGTGCTCAAATCTATAACCTCTTCCCTAACTTTCCTTTCCCTCCTCTGCCTAAATATGTGTCCCTGACCCCCATTTTAAGAGTTATGTCGCTAATTTCATTCTTGAAATCGGAGAATTAAAGATATTTAAAGGTAAATACATGATTGGTAAATGTCACAGAACAGCACTCACACTTCTAATCCACCATGTACAGGTACATGAAATAATAAACCTGTGAACATTTTAGCTCAATCAGACATCTATGAGAAAATAGCAAAAATCTGACTAAATTTTTCTTATAAAACATAAAGAATGGTTTTGATCTTAGCCTGAGATCAAAACTGTTTTCGGTCGTTGTTTGACTATTTTCTGGATAAATACAGCATTTCAGGCAGAAATATTTTAACGGTATGAGTCTACCAGCACCATCTTCATATCCTGAAAGTTATACGTAAATCTGTGAACATTTCTATTTGGGTGTGTTATCAATCCTGTGTGCGTACTGTATCTTTAAACTCTGCAGTTAATCACTACTTCATACTCTGTCAATTCAAGATCAGAGAGGTCTCACATACTATCCATATCTATCAAGTCTCCTATTCCCCACCTACACGATTAGATTAGACTAAAATAGCACCATGGGAAATCACCAGTAGTAATAGTTATCATAGCAGTGATACAGATATACACACGTAGCGTTCAAATCCTCCGAGTTCCTTACATTGTTGACGGTTATAGATAGCTTGTGTTCATGTGGTGATATCGCGGGTGGTTAGTATTTCCTATCTCCCATTCATAATGCTCGTACATTTCTCTCTATTTTTCTCTTGCTGCGAGTATTTGAAGAATTTCACTCATAAGTCATTGGGTCATTGAATTTTGTCTTTGATCATTTTGTCAGTGATCCACATTTTTCAGGGTTCTTCATTGAGAAACGTTGAGACCTTACGAGAAGTGCGACGAAATACGAAGTGCGAAAGCCGAAAGTACATGCAATTCTTATATGGTGTTTCCACAAACCGATCCACATGTTCTTCCTTCTCTGAGAAAAGAGTACATGCAGCACGTCCTAGCTACTCACATTTTCAAGTTAAGCAGTTTCTCCATACGGATTCTTCATCCCATTGGCATCATGATTCATCAGTGTTTCCCCACATTGAATTTATGCACAAGGTGCCGGTGTAATTTCCGAACTGAGCAGTTTGCAAAATGCAAGTCATCTTTGTACTGAGGCCCTTAAAGTGCTTTGAGAATAATTCTGGGTCACAAAACGGATTTAAGGAGGTTTTTTTTTTAGGAAGCTTGGCAGTGATTTTATTTTTAAACTCATAAAGAACTTTTTTTTTTTTTTTATTCATCAACACTAGCCTGGCTCACATTTCCCTACAGACCTCTAAGAAATATTTGTAATTCATTTGTTGATGTTGTATTGTTGTTGCTGCTGCTACTGTTGCTGCTGCTGCTGGTGGTGTTGTTGCTGTTGCTGCTTCTGCTGCTGCTGCTGCTGTTGTCGATTGATGCTGCTGCTGCTGTTGTTGCTGCTGCTTATGTTGTTGTTGTTGCCGGCTGCTGCTGCAGTTACAGTTGTTGGAAGAGTCTTACTACTTTCACCTTACTTTTTTAAAGCCAGTCCTTCATATATTTTAATTGATAATAAAATTCATTAAATGGAAGTTGACACAATAACCAAATCTTTGAAAGTTAGTAATTTGGGAAATAAACAAGCATTCGTCCCCATATTAACACAAAAACAAACACACATGGCATCTTTGAGTGAACAGAGATGAATTCCACATGGTCATCCTTTTATCTGCAATCTATGCACAAACGAAATGACAAGCCAGCATTACTATCATTGGTTTACTCCTGTGCTCTGTAATGGATAAGATCAACAGAGGGCTCACTTCAGATAATATCTTCATCAAGATGTATGCAAGTTGAAAATAATGATAGCTAGCTTGCTGGGGCAAGCAGTTTTTGTTGCCTATAGACCTTTTTCACGGTGCATCCATCCCCATTCGAAGCAGTGTAATGAAATCGAGGCTTGGATTCGAAAAAGTCTGGTACCCGTTTTCTTTTGTGAATTTGTGTTATCTTTTCCAACGGGTATACAAGGAAGGCGACAAAAATGGATGTGCCGTGAAAAAGGTGTATATCATGAAGAAAAGCGATATTCAGACATGTCTGAAAAGATCAAATCAATTTCAAAGGGCTACCCAATCTTGCACTAGGTTTTCCCACTACCATATACCGTACAAATATTATGCTTGTTTAATCATTTACATAAATTTCTCATCTCACATGCTTTGCTCTGCATGCTTGGTGTGTAGCTTTTGAAGGGCGCCCTCATGCAGCAATTTTTAGTCAGTTAAATAGTATAGGAGCATCTTTAGATCAAGTATATGTACCGATAGGCCTATACATTTTTTTTAAAAGAACTTTTCAACAATCCATGCAACATTTCATTTGTTTCATTTATTTGGTTATTTCAAGATAATACTTTTTCATATAAAATGACTATAGTTTACAATGATTCTGCTTAAAGGCATACAAACCAGTGTTGGAGTCGAGTCCACATCCCCCGAGGCCAAGGCCAAGGCCGAGTCATTGGTCTCCGAGGCCAAGGCCAAGGCCGAGTCATGAGCATTCGAGGCCGAGGCCGAGGCCAAGACCATAGTGTCCGAGGCCAAGGCCGAGGCCAAGGCCGGTTGTTTAGTGCACACACAATTATGTAGGATTTTTTTCTACTTGGAAATCATCAGATTTTCTTATATAATCTTATATAACCCCAAAACTTTGAATTGTTGGAGAATCCAGACTCAAAATGCGCATTCAAAATGCGCATCGCGCATGGCAGCGCAGTGTGTATGATTCGTGCAGATCAATGGGTATTACATACATAAAATTATATAGGGTGAATATTTAACTGCGAAACCATAAAAATAAGTGTTGGGAAATTTGAGTCCAAACTGGCGGCCTTGAACCGGCCTCAGCCCATTTTCCGAGGCCAGGAGATGCTGAGGCCAAGGCCAAGACCGAGTCATCATACAGCAAGGCCAAGGCCAAAGCCGAGGCCACCCAAAACCGGCCTCGAGGCCGGCCTCGAGGCCAAGGCCGGCCTCGAGACCTCCAACACTGATACAAACTAATGTACACTTTTTGGAATCTAGCTGAGATCTTGGAATACATATCCAGTTACACAATTTTAATGTAAAAAAATACTATTTTTTTTATCATATTGGTAAAGGTGGTTACTATTGAGCCAGAACAAAGTTTATGGTAGCACATAAAGGAATTGACTTAATGTTTCCCAGCGGTTCAAAAAATACCAAGAACAGATTTTGTCATATAGATTTCTTTGAGATTTACGTACAGAAAGCAGGCCAAGCCTATTTTTACATTGAAATTGGAGTTGCACATACATAATGATGCAAATCATTTTGCAATGAATGGTGTAATTTAGTATGGGTCAGTTTGACTTTGCTAAGCGCGGGATGGTTTTGCTTAATACGTCGCACAGGTCACCAAAATTTCATGTAATCTTGCTCAGTGCTGATTACTTTTAAACATAAAACATTCAAACGAGCTAAGCAAAGATATCCAGCTGAGCAAGTGTATATTAACGGACATCGCTACTAATTGTTGTTCCAGTGTGCCAAAACAATACAAAGAAGAATTTGTTTACAAGTTGATAGTTCAGTACCTACCAATTAACCATTGACTTCAAATTGATTCAAAACTTCCTAGTGTTTGGTTTGAGAAAGATCCTGCTAGGATCGAAATGTGTCAGGCCCTCCTAACTCCAAGCATTTGATAAATTTCAGGTCATTATTTTGGCTGATGAGCAGTTTCCAGCAGTTTATTACTTGTATTAGCATTTTGGTTTATCAGAATTTTCTACCAGTCTCCTTCTTGGTTGACATTATTATAGCCTAGCTTTTGATTTTCCGAGTGAAGTTGCATCGCGATCTTCCTGTTCTCCACGCATTTCTGGTAAGCGTCGCTGCCAAGCCATCTGCATCCTCCGTGATGCTGCTGCCCGCAGATTGAGTGTTCTGCCTCGCAGTCGCTCGTACCCAACTGGAGGGTTGCGGACATGCTGTAGCTGCACCCCTGGAAATAGTCCAAAGGTCCTGGGGGTGGTGGGTGGGATATACCTGCCGGTGTACTGGTTCGAATCTGTATGGATAATGAAAAGAAAAAAACAAGTTACTATGGCAACCACTAAGTATAAATAAACCAGAGTGTGTTTTATAAATGTGTTTCACAACAAAACAATCTTCCTTTTTAACAATATTTGGTCACACACATTCTTAACTTTGAGTCCCCTCGCACCTCATACTCAAAAAACAAAATAACATTTGTTGTTCCTCCCATGCTAAGAGACAAAGAGTCAGTAATTCTTAGATTTATTGACCTTTTTGCCAGGGTTTTATGGAAGGATTCAGGTGCATATTCAGCCGATATTTTTTGGGGCTAGACCCTTAGCACATGGCATCATCTTCTAACATTATTTGGTTACACACAATTTGTTTTGGGGGGTGGCGCCCAAGCACCCCCCCAACTACGCCTAGCAGGATTGTGGTGAATGGATGGGGGGATATGCGTTGATTCTTGCCAGCAAGGATTGTGTGTCGAAACATCAAGCGTAACCCTTCCCCACTCCTTCCATTTGGTTTTAATTTAAAAACAAAATTTGTGCAAATTATAAAGAACCCAAAACTCGCTGAAAGACGTCATCAATCTTCAATTTGGGTTTCTTTCTTTTTTTTCTCCTTTTTTTTGGGGGGGACTTATGTTCAGTGAGCCATATTGACCGGATATCCTCTGGTTTTAATAGCAAAGTGTAATTGAATGTTGTTTTGATCTCTTTCTCACTGAACCTTAGCCCTTCACATCCTTGGGTTATTTAATTACAATAAGGTGTCGGTTACCGCTGTGATTTCTCGGTTATTGCCAACAAACAGATACCACAGCCTCCTTGATTGATGGCACAATGTTGCCTGATTAAAATGAATGAACAGATTGGTGAGGCATTCATGGACAGCAAAGTAATTAGCAGAGGCATTGTCCTCGCCAAAATTGGGATCATTTTAATGAAGATTAATGAAGATGTTAATGATAGCTCATGTATGGGTTAATGAGGATTGTGTTTGGTGAGCCGTGTAGTCGTGGTAATCCATCCAAGGCAATGACTTACTGTAGGTTAGCCATCTGCTGTTGTATTTGAACCAACCTCCACCCTAAAGAACCACCATCACACACCTCATTGAACCTTGATTGTGGAACTTCAGTAACCTCACCCTGTCTTAAACTCCTATCCATCTTAATTTTCTTGGGAAAGGTTGTGAAGCTGAGAATCAATCTAATTTTCCAATTTATTCTAAAAATAGGTGCTGGAACATTAGGGAGACATTTTTTTTTACCAATGTCTTGCCAACATAAATTTTTTTTTCATCCCAGTAGGATCTTTCTCAAAGGCTGGCCTCCTTTTAGGAAGATCCTACTAGGCTTTGAGATCCTGCTAGGATTGAAACGTCAGGCCCTCCTTACTCCAAGTAAGAACAAAATTAAACAGAAATGATAGTCACTGCTGAGGGATCTTAATGAAACAAACTGAAAAAAAAATAATGTTAAAATGTACGACATTCGTGGATGCTTACCTCGCAACGGGAGCAGTATTTCTGGTACCTGTGCTTTATTGCCCGACGTTGTGCTGTGGTAACAGACTCCCATTCTGCCACCCAGTCACACACACTCAACTGCATCTCACCATCCTTCACTTTGCCTGATGGAGCAAGACCACAGAGATTATTTCTAAGGAGCTGCCTAGCACATCAGGACCTAGGCTCTTGCTTGGCACAATAACATCTCCCAAAAGATGAAAATTGGGGGTGGGGGTGTCTGTCAAAATTGGACTTGATTGTGTATTGCTTCATTGCTAGTTGGGCCTTTAATGCCGAGTATGATAACTAAAACTTAACATTTTAGGATGAAAGTTCTTCTTGTAGCCCATACTTACCAGGGGTCGATTTCACGAAGCCCTACGATCGATTATAACTCAAGTTACAAAGGGTGACCCATCGTATCCCACATTGGGCTGCAATGCATCATAAGTTTCACTATTGTCAGTAAGTTATGATAAGTTTGGTGAAATTGACCCCTGGAAGGATATTTGTTCTTAATAGCTCCCAATTCTATCTCGTTGATTTTTATGTTCATTTAATTGAAATGTTGTGAGAGAATACTATTAAATATAAATGTGTGTGTAAACTTAAAAACACTACCACAGTGTCTTTTTTTAATCAAAAGAGGGTGCCACTCAAAAACTTGTGTTCGGGTGCCACAGCACCACAGTAAAATATGATAAAGAAGTCAGTGGTTATTTATATATAAGTTATCCCACCTGTTATGACATATGTTTTGGTCTCAGTCAACTCCGCTATTCCACACAGTGCCTCAGACGCTAACGTGACGAGCTTAACTTCCTGGCCACTCCCTACATGCACCTGTCCCTTAAACACTCGGTATACTTGAATGCGATACTCATGCTGTCCTCCAAAGGTTGCAGGTGACTGGGAAAGTAGAGACCTTCCTAAAACCCGCCCCTTGAAAACTGTGGAACGGGAAAATGTTCATCATTGGGTTTATAGTATTCTACAGAGTTAAAGGTAACTTCATACTTTGGTTTTTGTCAAAGAAATGCAGAGATAGGCAAAAATATACAGTAACAGTCATCTGTGAAATTTCCAGTCCCGAACTGGCGCCCACTTTTTGAGAAAATAGAGAAAAAATGCTGACGGTATTTTCAAATTTATTCACAGGAGTTGTGATCATCCTGAGATCAAAAATGTTTTTTGGGGGGTGTTTGGTTTTACTCTTTTCTGGATAAATACAGCATTTCAGGCAGAAAAAAAATTAACGGTATGAATCTACCATTACTTTACATCCTGTACATTATAGGTAAATCTCTGAAGATTTCTCATGTGTATTACCTTTTAAGTGTCAGTTCTGTATGGTTAGACTTTTGTAAGAACCTTATAAAACTGAACAAAAAGAATTTCACTGCATCACAATGTCTCTGCAGAATCTAAAAAGAAGAAGTTTCCAAATTCTGGTCAAAAGATCCCCAAGCGATGCGAATAGGAAAATTTACAACGCTTTATACAAGTTTGACCCTCTTTTGTGCCTGTATACTATTCTTGTAAATGGTGTGTAGATGGATGGCTAGATCCATTACAATACAAGATACAGAAGTTATATCGTTTCCATGTGCGCTGGTCTGTATTTTGGTTGGATTTTTTGGCGGGAGGTGATGTTGAAATTGAATATGCCGAAAACAGATTCTTTTTTCCGAAGGGAAATAGATCAAAACAACATGGATTTTATTACCAACTTGTAGAACTGAACATGTTTATTAAACGTGATTTGAAAAACATTTGTTCGGATCACTAATAAGAGTTACAAAAAAAATGAGACAGATTGGGTCATATCCGTTTCATGACATAGCCATGTATCTCATTCATCTGCTGCAGTTATTTATTACTGTATTACGCGTATTCGCTGAACCGTTCGCCCGAGCAGTGTACTCATCAAACATCTGTGGCTGATTATGAAGAAACTGAAAGAGTGAAGGCTAATTAAAATCTGATTGGAATTAATAATACTACTCACCAAAGTCAGCATCGCAGACAAATTGCTGCGGGTGTTTTGTCGGGCAGGAACAGGAAAGTGCAGGAGAAACGTAGAGAGTCGCTATGATACTTATTATCAACGGAATAAATACTCCTTTCCAAGTTGTCATGTTTGTAATGATCACTGGTGCAACTAGTTTGTAGCAGGCAATCTCTAGCTGTTCAAAGTTCTGTAATGTTCTTGGGATCGTCGAGTGGATAGATAAAACTCGGCAACTTTTGTTGTCGATCGTTTCTGCTCTCCTCAAATTGAATATTTGCCTGTCTAGTTGTTTCCACACTTGTGTCTCACCCAAAATGTCATCCAATCCTTTATTTGAATTCACGGGACATTGAAGTTGGCCTACCTACACCCTAAAAACAAAGGGGGGAACATCCAGCATGGGAATCTGCATTGTTCATTTCACCAAAGGGATGATGTTCTGCAACCGGAACGGCAATGTCCTTGGGTCTTAATTTGTATCCGCATTTTTTGTCCCCATGTGTTCTCAGCATGAGTTTTCTTTATTTTGAAGAGTACTATACCTGAAATATTTTCGATTCCATTTTGTAATATTTGGCAGAGTGAACCAAATTTCCTGTTCGAAGCATTCCATTGAATTTGACATGTCACTGATCTTATTTTTAACATCAACTATTTATCAACATTTCGGTAAAACTATGCTTGCACTTCATACATTTTACTTCATTTCATTTCATTTATTATTTTGAAGGAACACGTAGAAAACCTACAAACAGGAATTAAAAGTTACATAGAAAAAAAATATTAATCAAAAATAATATGGAAGACAAATTCTTACATAGACTGTACAGTGAAAATGAGATTAGAAACAAACTAACCGTAACTGGAAAATCAAACAAGTAGCACCCCTGCAGGATTACACTAAAAAAAGCAAACCTAATCACTGTCTAGTTGATCTGCTTAATTGTCTTTTGGGGGAAGCTGAGGCTAATCAAATGCAAGAACCTTCATTTTAGGATTTCACTCTCCATAACTGTTTTTTTTAAGACATTAGGCTATTTTTTAGAATCTATGAATTTGTTGAGGATGATGACATGTATATAAACATGTGTAATATATGATATAAACTGCTATAAATTGTAATCTGTTTTGAGGTTGAACTTCGTAGAAATATGATGCATGCATCGTCTGTACCGTATGTTTATTTAATTTGTATTTAGAGTATGAGGTCTTGATGTTGGCCTTCGCTCTCCATATTTGTCATTCCAAAGACGTGATCTGATGAACTTTCAGATATCTTAAGGAAAACAATTCAGCAATCCTCTGAGATTTCCAGGAATAAACTTTGAGGCGGTTGTCTGCACATGATTTCTGTCACACACACACACACACTAAATCTAGCCACCTGTGAATGGAACATTTAAATCCATTTCCGGTATTCACGAAAATGGAATGCAGACCAAATGCATCAGATCTGGTGGAATGTACCATGCATATTATGTTTAAATTGTACCTGACAGTTCTTCGGACACGTAACTTTGAAAAGTTCCATGCACGAACCTGCTTCCTTTTTTTGTTTGATTCAACTGACTTTTTGAGGTTAGAAATGAGAGCCATTGTCTTAGTCATTCTTTTTTGGAGGAGGGGGGGGGGGTCAAAGATGATGTTGTTTATGTCTTGTTTTACCATTCCCACTTGATTTGAATTATGACATTTTGACATGTAGGTACTGATGGCCTTGGTTGATGTTTTATGTCTGTCACAGCAGAGTTGAAGGATATTTATTGATGATCCGTCTCTGACCATATCTTCTGTGTGAGTGTCATATAGCTTTAATACATCTTTTTCAAGAATTTATAAATAAAACTTCTTTCACAATCACAATCATAAGAAACGTGATACAGCTTCATTACATGGTGCCTTGTACCTTGAGATAAATATCATTCAGAGAATAGATAGTATAGCAAATGCTGTGCTGATATCTTCTTTTAATAATTTATATATTTCTAAAAAGTAAGTATTTGGCATCATATTGTGACCCAAATCTGCCCTAAACCGTGACGAATCAAACATATTTTGTAGTGGCCAGTACTTTCACAATGCTGAATATTGATATCTACTGGTAGTGATTGTAACAGGTCAAATGCTTAATCAGCAAGATGTTTATTGAAATGTGTTTGTCTGAAATGTGAAAGCAGAAGGATCATTTCTGCCTTGTTTGACAACTTTGTTTCTGTGAGTGACGTGCACCCACAAGAATTTAGGAGCATCAACCATGTTCAAATTGAGTTGACATAATATTTACATTTTGCAAACATTGATTAATGGGGAATCTTAGTAGGAGAAGTGCACTATGAGGAAATATAAAGGGAATCTTGTTGTATATAATTACTTCCCTGTTCTCCGAATCGGATTGACAAGTAGTTGTTGACAAGAGATTTGTGTAAAGTTCGAACATTTAGCAAATAGATACACAACCAATTTTTTTATCAGGTTGTTGTAAAACTCAAACAAATAAGAAAGATAAAAGTAAAGAAGATTAAAGAAAGAAGAACAGTTACACATTTACATAATTATACAATTTGTCCTTGCCTATAAACATGAATAAACATATATTATGCAGCTTTTAACTTAATTTTTTTTGTCTTTGCACATGCTGGGAATGCCTCCCTAGTTTGATTATACCCCTAAATACATTTAGTTTCTCGTCGGCATTTTTAATATAAAGGAATGACATAGATGTTATTGTTCATATTGATAGAGCCCACTGGGTTGACTTGCTGGCTATATACACCGGTAAATGGGAGGTCCCATGTTCGAATCCTCCTGGAGCGCAGGCCTATGCACCAGTAAACAGGAGGTCCCATGTTCGAATCCTCCCGGAGTGCAGGCCTATGCACTGGTAAACAGGAGGTCCCATGTTCAAATCCCCCCTGAGCAGGCATATGTATCTGAAAACAGGAGGACCTGTGTTTGAATCCTCCGAGAGTGCAAACCTATTCACCGGTAAACAGGAGGTCCCATGTTGAATCTTCTCAGAGCGCAGGCCTATGCACCAGTAAACAGGAGGTCCCATGTTCGAATCTTCCTGCAGTGCAGGCCTATAATTTCTTTTCTCATAGGCTTTAAATGTCTCTAGCCAATTCTGTTATTCCTGTAAGGTTTAATAGATACCAGCATTGTATTGCATGCACTGATATATTTTATCATGTTAGCCTTGTTTGACAGTTAAGTATTTTAATAAGGTCTACGGGCAGCATGTCTGCTACGACCATTTTGCTTGGCTTCGTTCCTCTTCCGCCTCTTCTCCACGCATTTACTGTATCGTTTGCTCTGTGACCAAGCACACCTGTTACTGTCACTGCCTGGTATGCATGTCGAGAACAAACTCTCGCAGTCTTCAATATGAAGACGCGCAGATCCCAGTGGGTCATGGTAACACATGTCGCTGGTTACCGTGGGGACGTCATGGATACCGGGGATGTTGTGTTCTTGTTGGTCGATCTGACAAGAACAGCAAAAGAAAAGAAAGTGTTTTTAAAACTCTTAATGAGTATGACATTCTTGTTCGTCTTGTACCAAAGCATCGACCAAAGATTTGACTTTTAAGGCTATAGACTTATTTTACCTGACACGAGTTGCATCCATTCATGTATTCAGATTTGAGACCTCGTCGTTGGTCGTAGGTTAATTCTTTAAATCGTTGGACCCACTCGCAAACACTGAAGAAGATCTCCCCTTCAATCTCCGTGCCTAAACAACAAACAAGTAACAACAAAGATACATAATTCCAAGCCTGTAACTTTAACGATTCTGCTTGTTTTTGATACTATAATTACTTGACTTGTAAACTTTATATGGTCTTGAACCTTACAGTAATGGGATTCATAGCAATTTAACTCTTTTACTTATTTCCGTGTTAACCTCAAGTGGCAAAAGCTCAGGTTGTACCTTTTTTTTTCAAAGATGTGAAGTAGCCAACTAAAGATGTTGTAATGGCCCGTAATATGCGGTGAAAGCTTGATGAAGTAAGGCACCATGATTTAACTTTCACAGTGACATTGGAACATCAAACATATGTCATAGACTCACTTTTGTGATGGTTGATAAGATAAGGTACCCTTTCAATTTACCTGTCAAGATGTACATCTCTCCAATGTCCATCTGAGTCACCCCACATTTTCCTGCCGAGCTGGATGTAATCATCTCGATTCTCTTGCCTCGGAACACAGAAGGCCCGTGGCCTTTGTAGATCTTTGTCGCTTTGACGGTATAATCCAGGAGACTTCCAATGCCATATTGGTTAATCTCTGAAGATGTCACCTTGATTACTCGGCCCCGTATTACTAAAAGACATCGAGGAAGGATTGGGTTTGGATTTTGTAGTATCCCATGGCAATTTCATTTTTGAATATTTAAGTTGTATTTTCGTGCATGTGAACCATTCCTGACCAGGGGCAAATTAGAGCTGCTTAAGCACCAAAATTTGCTTAAGCACCAAAAACCTTGATAAATAAAATTAGTACGCCAGCCAAAACTCCTTGTGAATGTTATGCTCAGCAAACAATGGCCGAATACAAGTCAAAAGCAGAAAATTTGGTTGGCAATCCTGTTTGATCAAGGGAGACTTTTCATGCTTAAACAAATTTTGTGCTTAAGCAGCTCTATGAAATTTGCCCAAGATAACAGTTTTCTTTAAGTTACCTACTTTTTAACCATCAAATGGTTTTCATCACTCCCATAGCCAGAAAGAATTTAGCTTAAAGTTGGCATGAAACGTTCATTGCCATTGTGTCACTCAGATTCCTCTTACCGTCCTTTAAGCAGTTACAAAGAAATTTTGAAGGCTTACTGTTTACCCTGATATGAACTTAGCCAGAAATGGCCAAGCTTAAACAGTATTCATACTTCTCAAAGAATCATTCACTGCCATTCATTATATCTGAAGTAGCAAAGGCAACATGCCATATGTTCCGTGTGCAGGATGTATGTGCCGTTCATTACCAGCTGGAGAAAGTGATCCATTCCAAAGATTTGCTTACCGATATCCGCTTGGCAGATCTTCTCCTGCGGATGCTTAATCGGACATAAACACTGCGCTGCGATATTCTGCGGCAGCTGCAGCAACTGCTGCTGCCCAAAGACCGGCAGCAACAGAAACACAACCAGCATCAATCGTAACTCGAAGAGTCCCAGTATCGCCATCTTGATACCAGAGCCTCATGTACACTTTCTTGTTATCGTTGTCAAACATGCAATTATAGTGTTGTGATATTGACTCCAACCGGTTAATACTAATACCATCACAGCATCTCTGTCTCACAAGGCCAAAGGGACACGATTCAAACCCACCAAGACAGAAATTCTGCTCCGTGGGGTGGCAGTAATATCACATCGGCAGGGTGTTTAAGTTAAAGGGACTGGTGGGATGATAGACTTTGATTTTTAAAATTACACTCTTTAGGGAGGAATGAAAATAGGCAGCTCATGATGTAGGGCCTATATTATATTTATTAGCAGCAGGGGAACCTTTCTAGTTTCAACGTTAGGGGTAAACGTTTTGCGTTTTAGGGGGAAATCGGCCGTTAGAGGGAAAAATACATTTCCCCCTAACGTTACAATTGTACCTAAAAGGAAACATTTTCGCTGTCCATATTTTAATAGGAGACAGAGAATGCTCTCAATATCAACATATGTCAATTTCAAGTTTGTTGGTTTGGAGGATGTTTAGAAATAGGTAAGTGAAGTTGTGTGCACGTCCCTATGGAATTTCCCACTAATGGTCCATATTATAGGGCTATAAATTACTTCCTATTTGCCTTTTATGACTTCCTACTAAACTCTGGAGGAGAGTTATGGAATTTTGCTATTTAACTGTTTTAGTTATTTCTATATATTAACCTTGGCAAAAACTCGAGGAATACTTCTTATTTTCTCCATTGCAAAGATGTAAAGTACCAACCTAAGATGTTCTAATGGCCCTTAAATTAAGTTATTTAGCTTCACACTCCTTACTAATATACATGTAATAAGAATAAGAAATTACAAACATGAAATTCTTATGCTGATTGCCATTATTTTTCTCAATGGTTTATTGTTTACTACAAAAAATGGAGGGAATGTAAAAAGAGTATACTGTCATAAATGTGAGTAAATACAATTAAACATTTTTTTTTTAAAGCGAACAATAACAAAAGACGTTCAGACTGAACCTGAACACCACACCACAAGTAGTATGCAAATTAGGCCGGCTTGCCCTTCACCGGTGTGGATGAGCACTGTATATACTCAGTGTTTGTTGAGTGCACATAACAAAAAAAAAATCATATGCTGGCTCAGGTGGGATTCGAACCCACGACCTCAGCTTACTGAGCAAAAGTAATGTACATGTACATATATGTAATTCAATTATAAATCCAAAACAACTCAAGCTTAGGCCGGTCAAAGGTCAGAGTGGATAAATTGCCCTACACGACCCATCTGCCCAGAGATGTGTTCAGCAATGGGTTAACACTGTGTAGGATATGGACACGACAGAAGACAAATTACACATACAAAAAAATTACAATTAGTTAGGATAAAAATAAAATCACCTACAGTGATATTGAAAGGAAAAATAAAACAAATGGCTAACATACAAAAAGAGAGAATTGTTTTTACATAATGTAGGCCGGCCTACATTGTACTTTCATGCTCTAAGCTCGTACTACATGTGCATGAGAGCATAAAGGAAAATGTACATGTATTAATGTAATTTCCATTGAAAATCTGAAACTCTGACCCATAGGCCACATACACCCCCCCCCCCACAATTACCCTTCCATTACATATATAGGCCCTGGACAAAATCATTAACATACATGTACTTTCTCGTCATAGTTCTTACTACATGTATATGTAGGCCCTCGGGCTAAATTTCAATAGCACTCTGCACTTGCGCTA
The DNA here is from genome assembly GCA_963971285.1 of Astropecten irregularis. Taxonomy (NCBI): domain Eukaryota; kingdom Metazoa; phylum Echinodermata; class Asteroidea; order Paxillosida; family Astropectinidae; genus Astropecten; species Astropecten irregularis. The sequence continues at coordinate 16,909,657 of OZ020244.1, read as the reverse complement.
CAAATAGCATGCCAGATCTCAGACAAACATTACAACCACTGTGCCACGGCAAACGTGTGGTGAGTGTGCTTGTGTGCATGCATGAGAAGTTTGTCTGACATCCGGGGATTTTGTACAAGCGGGCGCTGGCCAAATCACTCATGTGACGTCATTAGTGCAGAGCGCTATTGAACATTTGAAACTCTGTCCATCCAGTAGACCATACACAAGCTATTTGCATTACTTTTACAAAAAATTAACATGTGCTTTCATGATATCGTCATAGTACAAGTTTAGTTTCTACTTACTGTATTACATACATAGGCCTACATGATGTACATGAGAACATGACTTCATAAGTTCAATAGCGCTCCGCAGTCCGCACTAATGAGGTCACATGGGTGATTTGGCCAGATTCCGGTGTGACGTCACATCATTTAGACTGCTATTTTTAGTGCAAGTGCGGAGCGCTATTAAAAATTTGAAACTCTGACCCATGTAGGCCATTAACCCATTTCCATTACATACATGTATAATTTACGTGTTTAGTATACATGCAGTACATGCAAATGTTTTTCAATTAAAAGATTCAAAGATTAGATATTTTGAATCTTGAATCTTTGAAAAACATTTGCATGTACTTTCATGATCTCACTATAGTACTGACAACCCTCCATAGGTGACAATAGTAACGTACATGAGCGACAATAGAATGCAAGTAAATGTACATACACAATACATGTAAATGTAAAAATTACATATTCCAACCACCCCCCCCCCCCCCACTACCGCATCCTCGACGGTACATGCAGAATGGATCTATGCACCTATCCGATGGTGCGACCATGGAGGTAGGAAACACCCGCCATTACTGGTGCGTTCCCGCCTGTATTTTGTCTGGCAGCAAAATTATTTACGTTGCCGGACAAAAGGCAGGCGGGGACACACCAGTAATGGTGGACAGTATATTGTGCCGTCGGATCAGTCTATATGGTTAGATAATAGTAGCTCGATGGTTAGATCGATAAACATGTAACAGATTTGCCGAGATACGTGTAGGTCCTAATACCCGAGGCAGTGGAAGCAGTCGCTCACATTAAGCACATTGTCTGAATGAGCCTTACAGGCAAATCTGAAACACGTTTGACAGATCTTGGATGTTTTTGTCCGCTGCCGGCCTGGTGGACACATGTGACATCGTCCCTTACTAGGGAGTGTTCCCATCGGTCCTTGTGGTGTGTGGCGCACATGGTTCACTTCAAATCCCATGACAGTGAGGGCGTTGCGGGCTATATGGGAGATGTGGCGGGGATTAGCAGCTCGCATGCGCAGCTGCGGTTCAATAAGTTCAAAGGCAAGTTCGCGTAGGAAGTCTCGTCGTCGGGAGTGATTTTGCGGGTGCCAGTCCAAATACTTCTCCTGGTATAGAATGAAAGCATTGATAGCCGCAAGATTCATGAGGTGGAAGAATACGACTAGGGGCCAGCGTCGGGTGATGCGTGCAACATCGAAAGTACCGCACATCTGATCAACGCTGTCGACAGCCCCCTTGGTCGCGTTATAGTCGAGGATTATCTGGGGCTTGGATGTTGCAGCGTCGACCTTTGCGTCATGGTGCATAGAGGACATAAATAGAACGCTCTCGTTCATTTTGGGTACAAATGAAACAAGAGTCGATGGACCGTTGAATAGAAATTCAGACGATTTCTCTGCCCTGCCCTCGATGGCCTTTCTCCTGATTGGTATTGGAACTTCAGGGCGATTATCATTGATAGGTCCAAGTAGTGTTAGTTCTTCTTGAAATAGATGTGATGCGAGGCCAAGGCTGGTATTGTCTGTTGTGACGTTGCGGCCGGTCTTGAACAGGGGACGAATCAAGTCCAGCACAATCCGTTGGTGTAGATTCTTTTTGCGTACGTTATTCTCCTTGCCCAGATATGGTTGGATATTGGTGATGTATTTCGTGGTACTGTCCGCACACATCCAAAATTTGATGCCACATCTCGCTGGTTTCTTGGGCATATATTGTCGGAATGGACATCTGCCCCGAAATGCCACCAACTGTTCGTCAACAGTGACGTTTGCTCCCGGGTTGTAATATCTCTTACAAGACCTGACAAATTTATTGAAAACGTAGCGAATGGCAGCGAATTTGTCAGTGATCTTGCGCTTGCCACGGGTGGTCTTATCGTCGAAACGCAGCATGACCAATATCTCTTGGAAGCGGGTACCGGACATTGCTGCTTGGCAGATGGGTCGTGCCAGCATGCCGGGATTCCAAAAATCCCTGACATACTCATGATTGGCCTTAGACAAGCCCAGGAAATACAGTAGGCCAAGGACTGTCATCAGCTCCATCATGACAACGTCGACCCAGGCACGGCCATTTCTCCGTCGTCCCTCAGTGTTGGTGAATTCGAGTATAGAAGTCATCATGCGGTCTGGTAGAAACAACTTCAGAAAGTCAGTCTTTGACACAACGTCGTTTCCGAGGTTGCGAGGCCCTGCAGCTTCTGGCTTTGCTTTGGGAGACCAATCGTCGATGGGTTCATCGGTGATCCATTCATCGAGTGATGGGGACTCGATGAACAAACCTTGTAGCAATGTACATGTAACTGGCTGCGCTACTCTCTTCCTCCTGGTTTGAGTGGTCTTCTTGCGTGCTTTCTTTGATGGTGGCGGTCTGTAAGAGTCGTCACTGTCCCCATCCCTGACATCACCATCCTTAATGACGTCATCGTCATTGTCGTGATCTCCATCGTAGCCATTACCATCGTCATCTTCATCGTCATCATAGTTGTCATAGTCGTCACCGGCGTCATCATCCAAACCATCTCTCAACTTCGCAAAGCCCCCATCATAAGATGCTTCCGAGTCATCACTATACATATCTGTACCATCATCATATCTGTCATCTATTATTCGATTTGAAATTTTGCTTGAAGACAGCTTGCTTGGTGATGCCATTTTTTTCTCAGAATGAAGAGAACACACCATGTACCATGTAGTGACCCCACTGAAAGAACATGTGCCAGTGACCCCACTAACTTTAGTTTATTGCAAGCAAGAGAACAGCATGCCAGTGGACACACATTTGACCCCCATGCAAAGAACACACCAGTGACCCCACTGACTTTAAAGGTATAATACATGATTGGTAAAGGTCACAGAAAAGCACTCGCACTATTAATCCAGCATGAGCATGAAATGAGAAACCTGTGAAGATTTGAGGCCAATTCAACATCTGAGTCGCAAGAAAATAGCAAAAACCTGACTCATTTTTTTCTTATGAAACATAAAGAGTCACCTTCTTCATACCCTGAAAGTTGATAAGTTATACATAAATCTGTGAACATAATTACTGTTTGGATGTGTTTATACCAATCCTGTACTGTACCTTTAATGCAAGCAAGTACACATGATCCCAGTGACCCCACTAACAGTTTATTGCAAGCAAGGACATGCTTGGCAAGTGATAAATATTCATGAGCTGGACATAGCAATGCTGTGTTACTGGAGCAAAGACAATATGCTCAGTCCCCTCATGGAGGTAGGTCTCTGGGTCAGTATGGCTTGTCTAAGTTTTTTGGTCTTTCATCTGAGATATCTATAACCTCAACCTTTGGCATATTGATGTGTTACGGTAAGCAATAACCTCATAGTTATTTAGAAATTACTAAAAACTAATTCTCCCCCAAAATTTGTTGAGTAATTGTTGAAAATGGTTCTATATCTGACTTTTCTTTTTAGACTTGAATTTCAATGTTTGTAATGAATTACTTTAGACAATGGGAATTTGATTAATAAGTTGTCAGCTTTAAGTTGTGATTCAGTCACATTTAATTTTGTTCATGATTAGTCCATGTACTATTAATGACAACAGGAAAAGGAGGTCAAGTAAGGATTTTAATGACCATTCATATCCCATCCTTATAGCTCTGGCTGTAGGATGACACAGTCTTTCCTAATTCCTCCAGTCCATGGATGACATAACTTTGTAATTTAAAACCAAACTTAAGTAAGGTAGGTTTGAGGTGACCATGTAATCTGTACAAGAATGTGTGGTTCTGAGAAGAACCGCCGCTCAGGAGAGTGACAACAGAGCACACTGTTCGGAACGTCGAGATAATACCACCAGTTCTTCTCAGAACCACACACTCTCACAAAAGAGATTACATGGTGTCACCGAAAACCTACCTTACTTTACTACATCCACTATGCATATAGCTCTTATCTAAAACCAAAATACTCAAACCAAATCCCAAGAGCTAAACAAAGGAACATTATCATAAAACAAACAAACAAACCAAAAACACACCAACAAATACCCCACACCCCTACCAACTAACAAACAATCAAACTTCTTTTCAAATTCTGTTAATGAGGTTGTATTTTTATTCAAATCAAAAGGTTGTGCTAAGAAATAGAAGTGCTTAAAGCCTGGTACAGTATATACAAGCAAGATTTCCTAATATCTAGTCTACAAGTCAGCTACCCATGCAAAAAAAGCACAGAGATATTTATCAGAAACACCTGCAAAACGTCTGATTCTGAGCAAGTCACTGACAAGAACAATTTGGGTGACTTGCTGTTCAAAGGCAGAATTACCTATCAACCTATATATCTTTAGGCTGAAATTAAATTCAGAATTGCTTATGTAATTGAACTTCTTTCAAAGCTTCTTAGCAATTTATATAGTGATATCATTTAAAGGTAATATGATACTTTGGTTTTATCAAAGAAATACAGATTCACGGGCAAAAATATCAAGACAGATACAGTAACAGCCATCTGTAAAAATTGCAGTCCCCTACCGTGCCCACTTTTTGAGAAAACAGCGAAAAACAGCCACAGTATAATTTCTTAAGTCTTCTCGTTTATTTTTAATCTTTTAAAAGATCAAAAAGATTTTTGGTCGTTGTTTTACTCATTTCTGAATTGAATAAATAAAAAATTTCAGGCGGAAGAAATTTAACGGTTTGTTTCTGTGAACATTTCTGTTTGGTTTCTTACCAAAGTATGATACTACCTTTAAATTGATATTTTAGGAAGAGAGTATCATAAGAGTATAACATTTTCAAATGAAAGGAACATAAATATCAGATATAAGTCCATTTACAATATCTAGACTACAAGATTCAGCATATTAATAATAGAAAGGTAAGAAGGTTCTTATATTGCACAAGGATGATTATGAATTACAAAAACATTATATGAGGCATAAAATAGGCTTTAACATGATTGGATTTGTTCAGAGAAATGTATCAGTTTGACAATTGTTTGCCTTTGGCCTTTATCTAATCTTGATGCATGCCACAATTGGTTAAATTGACACCGTTCAGATGATTTAAAGAGAGGGATGAAAGAATGTTTAACAATAAAAAGTGTGTATGTTCAATTGTAATTTCAACTTGATTGACATTTGATTACACAACACTAGATCAATCCTTAGATTATGCACAACATTTTTTTTTCGGTAAAACTATTTGAAAGACACAGATTACATTCAAAGTTATTCACATGGCAAAAATCGTTTTTTAAAACTGCTCAAAATGTCACACAAACACAAATTTGGAATGTATTTCTTTTTATAAACCCTGTTTGATTCTGGTTGATAAATTGTTTTGTTAGGACGGAAAATAATTAAAGGACGGATCTTATTTCAAAAAAGGAAATGAAAATATCGGTGTCACACAACATACTTGCCAGCAAATGGCAAATTATGATCAAGGAGTGTAGTACTCTCCAAAAAATTGAGAGTAATACTACCAAATTATTTGGATAAAAGGGGAGGGGATCTTTTTTTTTCTTCTTCTTTTTTACATAATGCATATTAAACAGATTTTTGCCTTTTTTTTAACAGGCAGTGTGTGCATGGTTTCATGGCTTCTGACTGCCAAACAAACAAAGATAATTGACTATTGGGAACACCATCAACGTAGGGCTGGATAACTCAGTTGGTAGAGCACCTGTACGGTATTCAGGAGGTCGCCGGTTTGAATCCCACTGGAGTAAATTTTTCTTTGTTCACATTTCAATATTTAAACAGATTATTCAAAATGCTGAATTTATCATTTGCTTGTATTCCTTAAAAAAATTATCAGCTTCCAAAATACTGACCTAATAAGAAAAATCAACAGCAACTTCAGCCAAAAGATATTGTTTCATCACACCATCATGTTATAAAAAGATTTACTTCCATATGGTTAGCTCAGGAAGTTGATAGGAACAGGTATCATAATCATCACTGTTTACCCAATAGCATTGATTTGACCAACAATCCTTGACGCAACTCTTCTGTGTAGCAGCAGTCCAGCTGCTGATATGTCCTGTACATCCTGCCTTGTGAAGAGATATCGGTCCTTTCCTCCCCGGCGCCATTTTCAATTGGGTATTTGATATCTGTCGTAATATAACGAGAAAAGAATATATGGATTGATTAAAAAAGTTGCATCCTCTTTGAGTGATCCCCCATGTACTGTTTCTCAGGTTGCAGCATCGCTAATGCTGCGCGTATCTTGAATGATCCTTGGGATATGTAGTGGTATGTGAGTTGTTTGTTTCTGACTGCCAAACAAATAAAGATAATCTTGAGTATTAGGGACACTACCAATAAAGGGCTGGATAGCTCAGTCAGTAGAGTGCCAGTATAGTATTCTGGTGGTCGCTGGTTCGAATCCCGCTCCAGTAAATGAGTATAGTGACATATTGAAACTACAAAATTCATTTGCCAACCAAATTTATCTTAGAAAATATTTGGGTCAAATATTATGTAAATTTGTAAGTTTACTACTCCCTTTTGACTTTGTACATTGTTAAGTCTGAATTGTTTTAAAAGTAATTGAATGTCCATTGTCCTGTCAGGAGTAAGGTAATTGTAATCTTGATTGTAGCATTAGCTCACATAGAAATCACTTTAGACTGGGAGTGCTCAGTGACTCAAAACGTATTTAAGGACCATTTTAGCATGTACGGTTATAAAAACTGTGGGTTCTAAAATACTGTCAAAATTGGAAAAGATTGAAGTTGAAGTATCATTATCTCTGGTTTTTCACTGCAGACTGTTGCAAAAAAAACAGAAACAGAAAACATTGTTTACCTCACAATCGCAATTTTCAATGTAAGCTCCATTGGTGAGGCCGTCTATCTGAAACGGAAACAGATCGTTCCATTTCTCAATCCAGTTGCAGTCCTCGGCCCATAACTTGCCATTTTTGACATGACCTGGAGAAGAAGAACAGAAGAATGGCATTATTACTTATACTTACACTATTTTAGGGTGTTTTTTTTCATTGTTTCTATTCACATTTTGCCTACCCAAGTTTGCAACCATTCCAGTTGTTGAATTAAAACTGGAAATATATTAGTAATTTGCTTTTCAGCTGTTCTAGTCATTTAAATACCAAGAATCTGGTTTGAAAAAATACTCTACAAATCAAAATTGGAGTAAAATTATCACTCATATGTGATAGTTAGAAAAGAGCTTTCCAGTCATAGGCCTATATGAAACTCGAGGAACCATTGTCTTGTAATAGAAATTTAAGATTTTTAAAGAGGAAAGTAACCAAAGTATTGAATATGGACGATGGGACACCCATTTATGTTGAAAAGATCGAGCAAGCTGTACGATGTAAGAAGCATAAAGGAAATATTATAAAGAATACATCAAGGTCACAATGTCATAGAAAGGTAGAGACTGAAAACCCACTTGGCTTAAATTTCATGATGGTTTACTAAAACTACTGTTTCTTAGGTTGCATGCAGCATTGCTAATGCCGTGCGTATCTCAAATGATCCTTGGGATATAGTGGTATGTGAGTGGTTTCATGGCTTCTGACTGCCAAACGAACAAAGATAATTGACTATTAGGGACACCAGCAATATAGGGCTGGATAGCTCAGTTGGTAAGAGCCCCACTGTGCCAGTACAGTATTCTGGAGGTCACTGGTTCGAATCCCTTTCCAGTCAATTTGTCTTCATTCACTTTTCAATGATTTAAGTGAACCAGTTATTTTCCCTTGTGGTTATTTGATGAAAACTTCAAGTTGAAGTTTTTATAGGAAAGATGTCCACATACTGACCTGAAAGCACATATTTGACGCCAACTTCCAGATCGGGATAGCCACATGGCTGTGCCTGTTCAGTGGTAGTGTAGATGGTGATAGTAGATCCTCGTTGTTGGTCATCAAGTCCCTTGTAGATTCTCTTAACCTGTACCGTAAATTGTACCTCTCTCCTCGGACGAAACAGCGATGAAAGGACATCTTTCCTGGGATTTGTCTCAGTTCGGTCCAGAATTTTCCCTTTGACAACTGTTGGGATAATAACACAAAATCATAGAAAATATCCAAAGCATTGTCTTTTTCTGATTTCACCCTTTTCCCCATATTTTATTCCCTTTTTTGAAAACTAATTGGATAGGTTTTTACTTTTTCAATAGACAAATTTCTTTGAATATCACTCCATATCAGCATTTATTTCACCTTTATAATTAGGGAGTTCATTTGGTGAAGGACAAGCCCAATTTGCAATTCAAATACAGTTGTAATACAGATGCTTCAAATGCAGAATGATGGTGCATGGTATTTCCAGTATACGTCACATAGAAAACCGTGAATAATAGAAATTGACTGTAATAAATTTACAAGTATTCTTGATATTTTGTTCTGCAAAATTAGAATAAATTCTTGGCTACTGCAGAACACAATGTAGAACAAAACCGCTCTGTGACACTTCGGTAGGCCTGGAGAAATCACCAAAATGATGACAAAACTTTTGAAGCAGTTTTGCATGGAAAGAATTCACACTCACATACTGGCTGTGGAGAATCCGAATACTAATTTCATGCAACAAGAATAGTAATGATTTTGATACTAGAGATTTTGCCATTCATAGTGGAAAATGGTAAGAAAGAAGCTATAAGAGTTTGATGGCTAGTCATGATATTGGCTGCAACAAAAAGGTAGCGACGTTTCAGCTGCAGACTGCTAGCCTATATCAAGCTGATGAAGACACTTGTGCGGTCTCAATTTCAATCCGTGCTTGGTTTTGGCTGTGTTGGGTCTTGGTCCTTGATTTTCCAACTCATATTTACAACAGTCCTCCCTTGTACAAACTTCTTAAAACAATACATTTATGACAGGACAGTTGAAACAGCATCCAGTTTTTGTGGGAAAAGAACACATTTCTGGGAAAAGTATTATGAAAGGACTATGAAACTCACCAAAATCTGCATTGCACACTAGTTCTTGTGGATGGTTCCTGCAGCCACACGAGTTTGCATAGTATTGCCGTGTGCCACTAGCTGACACAACACACAGAAGGATAAAGGCCACCAATAATTGGATACAACCCATAACAGGATTTTGTGATGAATTCATCTTTGCAGGATAATTCAGGTCGCTTCTAGCTCAAAAGTTACTTCACTGCAGCTTGTAAGGTTTCTGGGAGAACAGTACTTGCTTCCATCATCTAGCTCCATGCTTATATATCCTATCAGACTTAATTTTTTGTTAGAATGTGTAAGTACCTCCCACTTCCAAGAGCCCACATTTTTTTTTAATTCAGGCTGAAGCATCAGGTTACAGTGCCCCAAATAATTGTCTAGTGCTGGGAATGACATCCGGCTAAACCTCAAATCGCCAGGCTGCTGGGGTTCCCTCAATCATGCTTAGACATTGACGCACCAGTTTTGGATGTGATGGATATAGGCCTATAGTCCATTCACACAAATATTTTCCCTGTGGCCACATCCATGACCTATACCCCAACCACAGTGTTGCAACACTTACAGTTTCAGTCTTAGTGCACGATCAGTCAAGCAAGGACGAATGAAACCGTTCGGGCGTGTCAACCCCACAGATGTCCGTTCATGAATATGTGGCACTTAATGAACTGTAACGAAAGGCGTCATAAATTTTTCAATTAGAAAATAAAGACAAAATGTCTCTAATTGATTGCCGCGATAGTATCATTTTAATAAATAACTTGCGTGGGAAATTGACGTTAGGGATTTCGTAAAAAATATTTGAAATGAGAGACACGCCCCCTCATCACCATCCCCCCCCTTCCCTGTTATGGGGAAAGTACAACATGTAGACAAGAAAGAGAAAATATCAGGAAGTGTCACTGAAAATGGGGCACAGCAATTCTCCTGAATATTACAAATTCTGGGGATCACGGTGAAATTTGAGATCTTGCATGTCTGCTTTTCGCATCTAAGTTGCTTTTGAGTTCCTCAAATTGCTAATTTGTCCTTTTTTAGGGGGGGGGGGCATCATTATATAGAGCGTCAACAAGTTTCATAAGATACCAGGAACGGAATGGAACGAACATTTGCAGGGCGGGTGAACTAAAATCTTTGTACTGGAGAAAATCAATTTGCTTTTAATCAGGAAAACTTTGCACCTGCACACAAAAACCCACATAATAATGCAACTTCATCACAAGCCCAACACTGAAAAAAAAATAGCTGAAATATTTCCATCAACCACTGAGAGAAACAGAAAGTGTTGAAAACTGGACTCAAGTATTTGGATTATGAACCGCAACCTAAACATGTACAGTATACACACACATCAGGAAACGTCCTGGAGGTATTGAAGTATGCCCCACTAGATGTTACCACCCACCCCCCTTCCATCCCAATAAAGCTCGAAACTGGGCCAAAAATTTGGTCTAGCCCCCCTCCCCCCCAAACAAAAATGCAACTGAAAAAACGAAATTGTAGAAAATACTGGGTTTGTTTTAAGTTATTAAGCGTCAATTACATGTACATAAAAAACACGTTGTGTAGGCTATAGGTGCATGCTTTTCTACTCCTAATAAGACATATAGCAGAAGCGAGTGTTAGAAGAAGGGTATGTCGATCTAGCCCCTTAAAATATTGGATCTTCTAGCCCCCCAAAAATAATGGCTCTTCTAGCCCCCCAAAAATATTGGCTCTAGAACTGCGTCTGGCCATTCCCCCCAAAAAAAATTGGTATCCAACGTCTGAGCACATAGAAAATAGCAAAAGCAGGTGTTAAAGTATCATGCTTCATGGTAGTCTCATATCATCCTGTTTTTCTGCAAAATTTGCTGATTGAATTCCATTATGTTTACGATCTGATTCACTGAATTTGGAGGGGAAAACAATTTGTTCGCACAAATGGGAATAAAATGTGCTTTGAGCAAGTTTCTGTGAAGACTGCTGTATAAGCTCATTGTCACCTGTCGGAATTAGGGTAGGATGGAAGCGTTTTATAATCTTTGTGGGGGGTTTTCAAATTTTGGGATTTCTATAAAACCATTAATTTTCTTTACACATTTCTTCTTAAAACATCGTTTCATTGGAAGATGTTTATTTTTATGTTTTACATGGCGGTTCATTTTGTTGCCTTTCTAATTCTCTGTTGCCTGTCCCATCTCACATTCAGATCATCAAACCAAATGTTGAAATCAAATAAATGTTTGTCATCACGATTAGCAAGGTAAGACTCTTAGTTTAGAGAAGTCTGCTTGGCCCCTGGTGAAAAGTAATGGGCAGTTATACACACATGTATAGGGCACAAGTCTTTTAAGGTGGTTGCTGGTTCGAATCCTACTGCAGTTTGTCGTTGCTCACTTTTCAATGACTTCAAATTAATTCAGTCAGTTTCCCTTGTTGTTATTTGATGATTATATTGATAAAAAGTGCATCCCATGTACTGTTTCTCAGGTTGCTGCATTGTTAATTGCTCTGCGTATCTTCAATGATCCTTGGGATATAGCGGTATTATGTGAGTGGTTTCATGGCTTCTGACTGCCAAACGAACAAAGATAATTGACTATTAGGGACACCACCAACATAGGGCTGGATAGCTCAGTTGGTATATGGTAGTACCAGTACAGTATCCCGGTGGTCGTTGGTTTGAATCCCACTTCAGTCAATTTTTCTTTGTTCAATTTTCATTTACTTTTAATTAATCCAGTCAGTTTCCCGTGTGTTTATTTGATGATAAAGGGAAGACGACAAAAATGGTTAAGAAGGAGCAGAATAGTAGTCTTGATTACAAGACTGAAATGGGTTTGATGTGATGTTTTGAGACAGACCAAGCATGGAAAACTGCAAAAGGATGATAAATCATTTCAGAGGATTTGGAGCAGCTGCCCCCAAAGAAACATTGGCAAGTGAGGGTGTATTTTCTAGGAGGCAGAGCTAGGGGGACAGAATTGTAGAATCCCTTCCATGGCCCACCCATGATACATGTAGCTAATCCCTTTGCAGTGTCGTTACGACCCATGACTGCCACCACACATACCGGAAACAGGTAGCGCGTGCCTGTCTCCTCCATGGTGCTTGTGGTAGCCTGAAAAAGCTGGTAAGTTTCAAAAGTCCAACTTTCAAGGTGCCACTTTTTGCCTGGCGGGGAAATTTCACCAGTCAGACAGAATTAGGTCTGTAGACAGTTCAGAAATACCCAACATTCCTGAAATGCCATACTGGAATAAAAAAATTCCTTTCACTTTTTGCCCGTATTTCAAAATATTTTTGTGATCATAAAAACATACAATTCCATTTCAGATAAAAACCACTGCAGGATTGGGAGTTCCTGGAATTATTTGTTTTTGTTTGGAGGAAGGCCTACTAACTCTTCCTGTTTTCCAAATGTAGTGTTTGTTATAGTAAAGTTCATAATTGGTACCTTCCCCTATAGTGCTCATTGAAGGAGCTAATGTATTTCTGATTTAAATCTTTAGTTCTAGGCAGGAAATTTGCAGTTAAATCTCGGAGAGGTAGTATATATACAGACACTGGGACTAAATATTCATTGTCAAGTGAGGGCGCACTTCAACTAGAAGTATAAATTTCTGGGTGATCACACCCAACTGCATCTGTGGCAGATGTGAATTTTCAATAGAGGGCACCATGACATTTCTTCATGGTGGGCTGAAGTACTGTGTAATATAGCTGCTTAGGCACCAAAATTTGCTTAAGCACCAAAAATCATGGTTAATAAAATCAGTATGCCAGCCGAAACTCCTTGTGAATGTTATGCTCAGCAAACAATGGTCGAATAAAAGTCAAAAGCAGTAAACATCACATGAACATTTGGTTGGCAATCCTGTTTGATCAAGGAAGACTTAAAGCAAGGGGTAATGCATGTTTTAATTAAAGCAGGACGTAAACCATGGGTAATTATTAAACAAACACTAAAACACTGATATACATATACACTTTTATTCCTTTTTGTTCAGCTCTGTACAAAAAAAGTCCAAACATAGTTTGGACATTGCATTTGCAAAATTTAAGTGATAAAACAAATAGTATAAGACTCATAATTATTATTCTTACATTATCAGGTGTCTCTTTTTTCACTAATGGATATCTTTTGTTTTGAAATCGCTCACCGATACTTCAATATTCAGTGGATTTTTAATGGGGAGAAATTATTTTGTTTTTACTGGCCCAAATCCAAAGATTTCGTACTTCATTAAATTTTTAATTGCACATAACAAAATTCCAATAATAATGTACAAAAAGCATGCAGCATACACTTTTACAAATGATTTTGTTTTTGTTTTGTTTGTTTTTTTATACAAAAAGCAACATTTTGTTTACAACACTATATACAGTAAAAGGTTAAGCTTTCAGGATTCGAGCAGTCTTAGTTTTTAAGAGGATTATATTTGGTCACATGAATATTTTATAAGGAACTGTCTCGATTTTATTTATTGAATACAAAAAAATATTTGGTCTAAAAACTGCTATTTATCTTCATATACGAGTCGTGTTTCTTGAAATCTATTTTATTATTTTTTTTAGAATATCTGTTGGTCTTTATTCCACTTTGAATCTACATATCAAAACACAGTTGGAACACGTTCAATATTTTGGGTATCAATAATTATGTTTTGTGATTTATTTCTCCCAAAATAAAATTTTATTTTAATCTACTAAAAAAATTCTCATTTCTATACTCACCAGGAGATAAAATGTTCCGTCATTCAAATAGTAAAAATTCATTTTTGTTTTATTTTTTTTTTTCAAAGTACTGTTTTCCCATTTTTTAAAATCTCAATGCATGGTTAACATCTACATTGAGTGGTCTCTTTTAAATTATTCGGTTGGAAAATCTCCATATTTGGGCATCTTTGTGTCATATAAAAATTGACATTTGGTATTTTTAAGAGGTTTCTTTTTCAAGTACATACTCATAATTGCAAAAAATTGGAATTAATTCCCTTATTTGGTCTATTTTCTATAGTAACAAAGTAGGAATGTTTTGTTCAGGATTTAAATTACTAAACATTTGTTTGCATTTCATTCGGAAATAAACTTTTCCCTTTGGTCATTCTATTTGGAAAGTAGTATAGAGGAATTTTTGCCAATTCTTTTTCTTGCGCTTTCCATTGCACTTACAAAAAAAATCTCTGACTGTAGAAATTCAGATCTACAGTTAACAATTTGTAAGTCTTCTTGACACATTGCTTTCAAATCATTAAAATCTATTTCCATTCTAGGTAGGGGAGTTGGTTAACTTTGCATTGGACCTGTACATACAACTGTAGCACCCTACCCAAGTTCCATTATCATATCTTTGTCTAAATGCAAGTATTTTACAAGGCTGCCAACAAATTAAAAGGCTGTATGCATCATGGGCAATTAGCAGGTGACATATAATAACCTATGATCTTGCTTTGTGACAAGATGGCGTCGTTGCCAATGTTCTGGAGAGGATATATGGAAGCCTAGAGCCCCCTTTCACACTATAGAGGGCCTATTTGTTTCAGGCACGTGATCGGTGATCCTACTGCTCCGGATCCCATTTTAGCGTATCCTGCATGGGACGTGGATTTGCAAGATCACTGATCACGTGCTTGAAACAATATAGGCTCAAAATCTCCAAGCTCCAAGTTACCTCTGGGTTAAGGCAGGAAATTTTGGCTTTTTTTTTTAACCCTGGATTTGACCAGGGTTAAGGACAGAAACAGAGGTTAACAGAAGAATCAAATTGTTTAAAACAATTTTGAAGCTTTTCAAAATATTTGTGTCCGCTTCAAGTTTTTGTTTTTGCCTTTCAAATGTGAGCATCTATGGATGAGGTTTTCACAAATTATTAAGGCACGTTAAATCATTAATTGAAAATTAGATGTCACTTCAAGTCATCACAATCTGCCAATTGCCAATGATGTATACAGCCTTTAATCAAAGTCAGCAAAACATATTTAAATTTTTAAGACATCAGAAAAAAATATATTACAAAAGAGAAAACAATAAACTCGCAATATTTGGCTTAATATTTTGTACATTTTTTTTTTAACAATAAATCCTGTTGTAGCAACAGGTGTATGGTGCTATGTGTGAATGACTCTTCCGGAAAGAGAGGCAGCTTTGAAACACTCTGAGAACGCTTTGAGAACTCTGCAACACATACCACAGATAAGAAGAGTCTGTATTAGTGCAGTATTGATCAGACTCCACCATGGCATGTACAGTATTCTCCCGGCAGTATTCTTACACTGGCTGGAGAATCAAGTTAAAATCTCCAGGCACCGATTTCACAAAGCACTGAGATTATGATCTTAAAAGTCAGTACAGGATTGGTAACATACCCAAACAGAAATGTTCACAGATTTACATATAACTTTCAGGGAATGAAGATGGTACTGGTAGGAACATAAATAAATTGGTAAAACAAAGACCGAAAACGGTTTTGATCTCGGGGTAAGATCAAAACCATTCTTTATGTTTTATAAGAAAAATTGAGTTGGGTTTACTGTTTACTGTTTTCTCGTGACTCAGATGTCCAATTGAGCTCAAAGGTTTATTATTTCATGCACAAATTGGATCAGACAAAGCATGAGTGCTGTTCTGTGACCTTTACCAATCATGTATTATACTTTTAAGGTGATAAGCAGAGTTTGATGTCACAATACAAATCACTATGGTGATACTGACAACTCATCTTAAGATAAATCTTAGTATTTGGTGAAATCCAGCCCAGGTCTTGCAACACATACCTCTCTCTCTCTAGAAGAGTAACTCACACAGTATGTACCTGGCATTTTACTCTAGTCTGTCTCCAACATTCAAAGCCTAAGAACTTTCATTGGAGTCAGAGTAAATAGTCGTTGGGTGGACGTCTTTATCGACTCAGGGGATTCTGTTGTGTCGCATCTGTATGCGTACCCTCATGCACTCCTTCATGGTCTGCGGCATGTACCACTTGCAGCCGGTGCCGTCCTTGATGCACCGGGAGTAGTCCGCTTCGCAGTCCAGGTCGTTGTTATTAAACATGTACCCTGACACGTTCCAGATGCAGGTGTTGGGCGTGGTCGCTTGGCAGTTGCCATGGAAGCAGGGTTTAATCTGTGCAGGAACAAATAAAATTTGAACAAAAATTAATGAATGTTGTAAATATTTTACTTGTTTGATTTTATAGGATTTTTATTAAATTTGTTTTGACTTTTGTTTATCTGATGCAATATAATTGACATCTGATCTGAATGTGTGAGCCAAAGATGAATTCTTGACACAAATTGCCAAATTTTGGGGTAAACATGGCGTGATAGATTCAGACATCCTTACTGTTTGACTTCCAAAAGAAATTGCATCAAAACTTCAAATCATCTTTCTGCAAAATCATCAAAATCAATTCCATTTATTGTCATGGTTACCTGTCTGTTTAGTCTATGACATTTACATTGTCTTCCAATTCGATGACTGGGCAGGATGACAAGTTTTAATCCCTTTATACATAGTAACCATGGCGATTGGGAATCTTGTTTGTTTACAGCATCATAACTTCTCATCAATCCAAGTTGAACCAGTTTCTACCTGGAGCCAATTTCACGGCGCTACTTAGCACAAAAATTTGCTAAGCATGACATTTCTGTCTTACGGTAATAAAAACTGGGTTAACAACCAATTTCCATGTGTTGTGCATTGCTTGTGATTGTTCTTTGGCTGTTGTTCACTGACCATGAATATCAAATGAAATTTTTAACGGTGGTTTGTTTTATTGGGCAAGACATTTTTGTGCTAAGCAAATTTTTGTGCTTAGCAGCTCCATGAAAATTGGACCCAGGAGCCAATTTCATAGAGCTGCTTATAATCACCAATATGCACTTAGCACCAAAATCCTTGGTAAATAAAATCAGTATGCCAGCCTAAACTCCTTGTAAATGTTATGCTCAGCAAACAATTGCCGAACACAAGTCAAAAGCATTTAACATCCATATGAAAATTTGGTTGGAAATCCTGTTTGATCAAGGAAGACTTTCATGCTTAAGCAAATTTTCTGCTTAAGCAGCTCTATGAAATAGGCCCCTGTTCATGGATCAATACTCTTGAGTGTTTGCAAACATTGAGTACCCGTGGATACAAATAAAACACTAAACCTGTCTAGCTATGTGGTCAATTTAAACACTGATCTCAGCGAAGAGCGCCCTCACGTCATCCCTACCTGACAGGAGTCACAATACTGCTTGTAGAGATGGCGTATCCCTTGCCGCTGTTTGCGAGTCAGCTGGCTGTATTTCTGCACCCAGTCACACATGTTGATTGTGTACATGCCTTTTACATGCTGACCTGGACGTGCATAAAGGAAATATTGGAATCATTTTGAGGGACTATGTTAGCTGTGTGCCTTTTGAATATTGCAATACATCTATAGTGTCCTTTTCATGAGTGTCCATTTGGAGTTGTTCCTCACATAAGAATTAATGGGAGACTTTTGGAGAGGGCTGTCGTTAGAGGGCAGCAAACTGCCGGTCTCCTGGAAACTTTCGTAGCATGCTTTAAGCACGGTGGTTGTCCAAAAACTCTCCAAAAAACGCAGGAAAATACTGTGAACATTAAATTCAGGCCATTTACAAATAGTTTTTAGATTCACATTGCCGCCTACTCCGATTTGAATGCTCAAAAATACAAAGTGAGGTGAAATTCTTATATTTGGGGATTGAGGAATATGTACGTGGCAGGCCTTTTTGTGCAAAAGTAAAAACTCTGTGCACAAAACACAAGGCTGTTTGGAAATAGCAATAATGCTAAAAATAGCACCGGATCTCAGACAAACATTGCAACCATGCAAACGTGGGTGGGTGTGCGCGTGCTTACAGTACACTACGTGTGTGAGACAATGTTTGTCTGAAATCCGGGGATTTTGTGACGTCATTAGTGCGGAGCACTATTGACTCACAATGAAGGACCATGGACAAATACATTTAACCATACTTCTGTTATCTACATTGCTATGGGAAGTAATCTGACACAAATCACAATAGTGGTTCTTCAAATGAGACAGATTTGCTTTCCTGGTTAGGCCGTGTCCCAATTTTCTGGCTGCGACTGCAAATAACACAGAAGTCTTTGGAAATGGCTGCAGTCACTGGCTAGTGGCTGCCATAGGTACTTGTGTAATTTGCAGCCGCATCAGCCAGAGAATTGGGACACGGCCTTAGTTTCATTTTGACATGGGAATTCGATCTTCCTCCATGGTCAAGAAAATTTCGAGTTCAGAAAGAGCTGGCATTACAGCAAGAATATGGTGATCCTGTTTGTTACAGTACATTGTGCCAGAGAATGTATAGTTATTGAAAGAAAACACCGTAGAATGGTCAGAAGATAACTAGGACTTGGGGGCGATTTCACTAATGTTCTGTGATCATCGCTAAAGCCCAAATCCATCGCTAAATGGAAAATCGATCGCTACTTTGGGTAGGAATTTTTCGTGTATCGATGGATTTGAACTTAAGCGATGTTCGCAAAGCGATAGTGACATCGACCCCAGAGCTCTGTCTTGAAACATTTCTTACCCATCAGCACATATACTTCGTTCTCCTGCAGCGGCATCCCGCAAGTCTCTCCGAATCTTGAGATCATGATCTCGGCGTGTTTCTTGCCTCCCACAAGCTCCTCCCCCTTGAAGACCTTCTCAATACGCACTTTGTACATCCTCATTGGGCTAGATGTGGCATTGTCTGGTTTCATCTTGGTGTCGTTGTTGTCGGATAACACCTTCCGATCTGGTAGAACCTTGGCCCTGACCACTGCAGAATCATGCATGGTAAAGAAAAAAGAAAACCAACATTGTTAATTTATTGGATCTAATACCTCATGCCTTGTACCAAGACGAACAAATAAGGTTGAATTCCTGCTCTATAAGACTACAGATAGCAGAGGCCAATTTCATAGAGCTGCTTAAGCACAAAATGTGCTTAAGCATGAAAAGTCTTCCTTGATCACACAGGATTACCAACTAAATTTCCATGTTATGTTAATAGCACCAAAAACCTTGATAGATAAAATCAGTAGGCCAGCCAAAACTCCTCATGCTGTTTGATTAAGAAAGACTTTTCAGTGCTCTCAAGCATGAAAAGTAAATGCTTAAAAGCCAATTTTGTGCTTAAGCAGCTCTATGATGTTGGCCCCACTCCCAGTTAGGTTAAGCATTTTGAGCTTTCTCAAAGGATGGGATTTTCTGCAAATCTCGCTAAATTAGCTCATGATGTTGGAACCCTGATGAGTCTGGCCCCTACCTGTCCCTCCCTGTTCATCCCAACTGTTTTTCTAGGCAGAATCTTCTCATCTCTGTGCATTATGGCAAGTAATAAGCCTACACCCAAGCCACTCCTTTCATACTTTGTCTGTGTTTAGACCTTGTATTGTAAGCAGAATCAGACTGAGCAATTCATCAATGGCGATGCCATAATGGTTCAGTGCAAGTTGGGACACTGCCTGGATTTTACTGGGGAACAGTGTTAATTCTTAAACCTACATATAGGCCCTAACTGTGTTCACTTAATACTTTCCTCCATTTGCCAGGTCTACAGTCAGGTTAACACATGAACCATTTTAATCCATAATGTGATAATTTAAAGGGAGCATATAGGATTTGCAAGGCCTCCAAAAAAATATTATTGAGTTTGAGACAGAAAATGGACTCAACAGGGCCCAATTTCATGGAATCCGTTACCGTTAGCAAAAATTCTTTGCTTACGGTAGCAGAGTTTTTTGGGTTACGGTTAGCGTATTTCACGGAAGAGTTTTCTTTTTGGTAACGGTAAGCAAGGAATTTCTGCAGAATGCATAGGAAACGCGTTAGCAGAAAATGATCACGGTTACCCTAGAAATTATTCGCTAACCGAAAGGTCTTGCTTACGGATTCCATGAAATAGATTCCACGCGTAGCAGTGCACATAAGCACAAAAATAGGCCGTAACGGATTCCATGAGATTGGGTCCAGTTTGTAAACAGTGCAAACAGTCACCATGGGAAATCTTGGTTCATCAGATGCTGGGTTTTTCATGCAAATCAAAATTTAGTGTCTTTTCCGAAGATCGTTCATCCAAACGATTTTTGGAACAAACAAAAAGTAAACAATTCTTCATGTTTTATAAGAAAAATCAAGTCGGGTTTTTGCTATTTTCTCGTGACTCAGATGTCCGATTGAGCTCAAATTTTCACAGGTTTATTATTTAATGTACATGTTTGATCAGACAAAGTCTGAGTGCAGTCCTGTGACCTTTACCAATCATGTATTGTACCTTTAAGTAGCAACAACATTTTCTTCCATATGATGTGTAGGTGAAAAGGGGCTTTGTCACCTAGAGTCTCTCTTTTTCATTCTCTCCAATACCCGTGATATATGTTGCATCTTTTAATCACTTCTGGGAACAAAAATAAACCTTCAACTCTATAAAGCTTTTGCCTTTAATAACATCTTTCTCATTAACATCAGAATCGATATATTACATGAAGCTCTTCGGACAATTCTGATGTTACTGCTTATTTCTTTGGATTAATTAGCCAGTTTGATAGAATTTTCAGAAGGATGCCAATAGAGGTTATGAAGCTTCTTAGATAAAGTGTTTGTGGTTTAAAACAAAATTATAAAACTTCTTTAGTTGTGCAAATAAATGAAAGAATATTGAATTTTGGGTGGGAAAGATGATGTGATTTGCTCCAGAAGTTTGCAATGTCATTTTTAGTATTTTGAGGACAAAGCTTGGTCCTTTTTCGCTAATTTTTGGAATGTCCCTCACAGGATGTTCTCGTGATTGCACGTTCCCATCTTATAGTGTGTAAATTGGTTTTGCCTTATCCACTTATGCCATTTAGCGTACTTTGCCCAGTTGTTATATCATAACACGCAGTGGCTATCATTCCAAAACAAAAGCATTTAAGGCAGGTGCCACACATTATATGGACATCCTAACATCAGAGCCACCTGTTTGGCTTATTATAGTGACTAATTCACTGTTCCTGAGTCTCTCTACCATTCCAACAGCCCAGGTCTCTTGGGCTTAGGAGTTAGGGTACATGGTGCTATAGTTGGCATTGGCTATTGTTTTAAAACTTTTCTGCTTTCTTGTTTTTCTTCTTCACTTTTTGTGTGCTTTTCTATTAGTTTTGTTGTTGTTCTCCAGCTGTATCATCTGTTTGCCAGTCAGGCTGTTGTACTGTCTGTCTGGTTTCTGTCTCTCTGTTTGGGAGCTGTGAATTCTGAGTGATGTGCAGCGATGAAATACAAATAATCTGTATGTCTCTATTTAGGCTGGTTGCCAATTAAGCTAAAGTGAATGCAATACATTGAGGCTCATGGCATTACAGGCTTGGCTTAATTATGGAGAAAAGGCAGTCTTTACAAAATGTACTTGATGTGAACTTTTTTCATTGTTATCATTCGTCTTTATGCCTTCGTAGGCCATTATATTTGATTCTTTTGTCAAACTGTAGGCCTGTTAGATATTCCAATCATTGGATCGTGTTCAATTTGCACACAGCCTAATTTGGGTTTAAAATTTCAAAGTTCGGAACAGATTGGGTCCACGCTTATTTGAACAAAGTTGTTCTACTCACCAAAGTTTGATCTGCAGTAGTGCTGTTGCGGATGCATGGGCATGCACACGCACGCATCACCTGTATTGATCACTAGGACCGCAATCAGCGTGACCAGCTGTATGCTGCCAAGAACAATCGCAGTGCTCATCATCTTTGTCTCCGTTTCAAGACGACGGAACTTTAAAGAATGCAGACGTCAAACGAAGGAGTATGACTCTCCGGTGAATAATATGAATCCCAGGTACTCAGAAAACCGAGATTGGCTTTTATTTTTTGGTTCTCCACTTGCAATCCTGTCAGGAATTAACTTGTCCTCATCAAATACAAGTGGCCTTTATACCTACTCGAGGAGGAAGTTATCCGTAGTAGTTTGTCCCTAAGCTCCGCCCCCCGTAGTAAGCTGTGGGCTGGCTCTGGGTAGGACATCCTGTCATGTGGCTTTGGTCTAACCAATCAGGGCTTGATGCCGGCATGACGTCCTGGTTCTAATTGGCTCTGCTTCCGTGGCGGGAACTCAGCCCACTGAAATTCTTCTGGCATGACGCCAGAATCTGTCGCATTTGAACAGCTTAGCCTAAGCGTAGTTTTTTTAATATTTTTTTTCTGCTGCACTAATAGCTTTTGAAACAAAGTATAGAAAAACATCAGTGCCAATTTAGGCAAAAGCCAGTAGAAATGTAAAGAGGGCAACCATGGTTTTGGAAATAAGCCACAAAATAAGAGACACAATTTTTCATCCCCCCCCCTTAGCCCCGCCCCTTTCTCCATTGGACTGCAAATGGGTTTTTCAGTTCCCAGTCACATACCATCTTTTACCTGATATCTTTTGTGATTTAAAGAAATCTGTGTCACAAAATAAGAGACAATTTTTTAACCCCCCCCCCCTCCCCCTGCAGCCCCACCCCTTTCTCCTTTGGCCCTTTCCGTCTGCAACAAATTAATACGTTGGACTGCAAACTGTTTTCAGTTCCAGTCACACACTCTCTTAGTCTTAACTGATACCTTTTGTGATTTAAAGAAATCAGTACATCGGTTGAAACATTAATTCAAATATCCTCTTGGATATTGTATTGAAATTTGTTTAACCTAGCAAGAACAATAACAATTGATTCAGGAGGAGCTTTTGCTTAGCGAACATTTTATGCTGAGCAAGAGTCGACTGACAACCAGTTGCAGATCAAAGCATATTGCATAGGATTTAAAGTTGGTAACCAGTGACCAGGGAATCTGCATGCTTAGCAGCCCGATGGAAAATTGTTCCCCGATGTCTTCTAATCGCCTCAGATGATAAGAGACACGGTGGACTAGACACAGTCAGTAATTACCCTCCTAATGGGAGGGTCGGCAGACCTTTTCATTCAGTTCTATTTCTCTAGCCACCAATTAAGCCTTTCCTTTTGGAGTAGGAAGTTAATACTGTCAGGGTGATGTTTTATTTACATCAGAGAGGAATCCTTTGGGGGCAACAATAAGTCAGTTGATGCGACATTTGACTTCCTGTAAGACAGGAAATAGGGGGAGCACAACATCCTGAAAGGTCGGAGGTCAACCCTCTTCTGTTCTCCAACCCTCAGACCAGTAATTTTAGTCAGGAATAGGTCTTTAATCACAATATGTGTTCCCGTAAGATAAGTCTATTCTTAGTTTGCCTTTTTTCAGAATGATTTATGTGTTGAATTTGGAACTGTTCAGTCAGATTTTTTTCCTAATGTTTTAAGTTTGCCTAAACGACAGACTGACAGTTTGCAAAGGTCTTAATAGGTCTACCGGCTCCGAGCTATTTATAGAATATGCCCTTTATATCGACAGCTATAGTTACCTGGATGTTCGGACAAATATAACAACATTTACGTGTAAGTTAATGGGGCCACGTGCGACTTGTTTGTCCGAACATCTGAATGTGACATCACAAGCCTTATTTAGGAGCTTTTCAACTGTCTTCTGGCATCTAAGCACTGTGTACACAGTTAAATACTTCAGTAACACTCTCACCAGATACATGTATTTTCCGGCTGAGCAATATTCTTCTGCTTAGCAAAATTTAACTCGGGTCCGTTAACAAACAATGCAATTGCCTTGAATTTCAGTTTGTCAGTAACCTGTATTAAGCAAGACTCTCTGGATGTGTGTGACTCGCGTGAGCTAGTATCACTATCAAATTGGCCCATAGCTGGGCCTTGTTTTGAGTGGGCGGTCCGGTTGACAGAAAGTAAGCCACAACAAGAAATGGTACATCCCACAATTAGGACAGATTCCCTTGAAAAGTGGTCTAAAGTGTCCAACATCCTTGTATGATTCATGTAATGCATGTACCTCAGAAAAAGGATATTCACTTAAAGCGTGCACGAAAAAAGATGTTCACGATGAAGTCATTGATCTGTTAATTCCTAAGATTTGTTTTCTGAGGTCAATCAATGTTCCGCCACCTCACATGGCAATGACCGTGAACCTTAGGCCATAAAAAAAAAATTGTTGTATTGGCGTAACGGAGGTTTTGAAAATAGGGTAGGGCGGGCGGATTATTATTTTTTTTATTTAATTTTTCCTGGGGTATTAAATGCTTTTTCCCCTGTATATCACAGTATTTGACGTGTCAAATAAAGACAAGAAATGACATAACAACTTTAACCAGTCTGGTTTCCATCTTTTGCTCCTTTTAAGCTTTTAATCTGCATACAAATTTGCGATTTTTTTTATTTTATTTATTTTTTTCCCCGATTTTTTTAAATTTATTTATTTATTTTTTATTTTTTTGGTTTAAAATGTTTACGGTCGGGGCATATTTTTAGGTCGGGCGGGTTACGCCAATACAACAATTTTTTTTTATGGCCTTAGCGTGTCGGATTACCCTGATTTTAGCTGAGTTACCTTCTCTCATTAGTAGAAAAACCTCTGAGAGTACTATTCATTCAGTTTATTCAGTCTCAGCCATAAAGGAATTAGGACCTAGTGTTTAGGGGTTTTATTTAAAGGTACAGTACAGGATTGGTAACATACCCAAACAGAAATGTTCACAGATTTACATGTAACTTTCAGGATATGAAGATTGTGCTGGTAGAAACATACCATTAAAATATTTCCGGCTGAAATGATGTATTTATCCAGAAATTAGTAAAACAATGACCAAAAACAGTTTTGATCTTGGGGTGAGAGATCAAAACTCCTGTGAATAGATTTTAAAATACCCTGAGTGTTTTCCAATGTTTTCTAACGTTTCAAATGATGATATAAAAAGCTGAAGATTTCACAGGTTTGTTTTTATTCCATTACAAATCAAATTATGAACAGTCTGCAGCTGTTCTGTCGCCTTTACCAATCCTGTATTATGCCTTTAGTCAACTTTCATGTTTCTTTCATTAACATGGACATTTTTACTTCACTAAGTGATATGTTTGCAACTTTAATAAAGAATGTCTTTTTACCACAGTTTAAAGATGTTACCACTGCAGTTGCGTCAAACAAATTGTGGTCACTCAGTTAGTTCATACTCTCAGAAACCAGTTGGGATATTAAGAGTAATTTGAACCAAAATCGATCTCACATCCTTTCATCAATTAATCATATAATAATAATAATAATAATAAATTTATGCTTGTATAGCGCATTATATAAATCTCTATGCGCTTTACAGTAAAAAAAACAACACATAATTTACAGATTCAATATGCTTTACAAAGAAACAAAAATGAAATGTACTAAACAAAATAATGCAAACTAAATTTCAAGAACTACATGCTAAAATCAGCACAGCACAAGATGTGCAAAACCAAAATCATTGTGAAAACAAATACGTTTTAAGTTTATTGCCAAATGTGGAGATGGATGTGGAGTTTCGAAGGCTAAGGGGGAGACTATTCCAAAGGGTTGGGGCAAGGACAGTGAAGGATCTTTTACCTTAGTTTGACTTCAGAGAAATAAGACAGACATGTAAAGATTGTATTATTTATAATAACTGTGTAAGTGTAAGATACTTTATGGGTTTTCCATAACAGAATGAAAACTTTTCCAAATGAGTTTGATTCGTTTCCACAACTTTTATCTAATTGATATGCAAGAAAGGAATCTTTACAGGGAAAGTACTAACTTTAAAATCACCAGATGATTTTAGCAAATGAAGATATCAGGGTAAGATCTGTTTGATACTTAATGCGGCTTGAATCTCATCCTTAGCAAGGCTCTGTTTCAAATTAATGACAAAGACTTAAAGATCATACCTGTCTCGTTAGGAATAATTTGTTTACGAGGAGAGGATTTACTGGGCAAAGCAAATAGTGCATCAAACTTTTGAGATTGAGATTATTTGACAAGCTACCATCCTTGGATTAAGCCCAGCACAGGTGCAAGGCCACAGGTTTGAGGTCATCCCCAGGTCATGACGCCAGCTCTCCCGAGTGAATCATCAGCCCGCCTTGTACTTTGCAAGGCCCCTGTAAAAAAAGCAGATATAAGTATCTTGTGTTTGCCTCACAAATTAGATAATTTGATGACAGATCCAGCTCTTGAGGAGCCAGGGATGTTCAGAATTGGTGCCAAGGTTTGCAGGGGAGAGGGGTTATACACAAACTTGGCTTATAGGGTCTTTGGCATGGATTCTTTACAATACCTCACCTCAAATCAGTTTCAATTCATTGAATAAATTGCCTCTTTACCCAGACAGATGTGACAATGTTTAAAGCACCTTCAACTTCAATATATTTATTGTGTCAGAGCCTATACCTGTCAGCCTACATTGTTAACTTCTATCAAAAGGATTGTGCACTTTAGTGAACTTTCGCTGTTTGTTGAAAACATATGTTAAATCTGTAAACTGTTTAGTGCATCCTATATTTTGTCTTACAATGTAGCATTGCAAAGCTGATAAATCCTTGATGCATAAAATCCTTTGATGCTCCAAAGTTTATTATCCTGCATCTTGACTTCGCAAATAGGTTTAGTTTTTTCAACTCAAATTCGTTCTGCCATAAAAAGTCATACTATATCTGAGCTTTCAGCATTCCTTCATTATTTTTTTCAAAATAGTCAGGATGACAATATTAATCAACCACTTGAAAAATGTTTGTCCGGTGAATACTTTGTTACATTCTATATCCTTTTCAAACTTTGAAAAATGAATTAGAATAGGAAAGAAGGCATTAATCTGCTGGACATTTTTAACAGTCAGGGATTTGGCTGAAGTTGGACTTCAATCCAGGGTACGATATTGGTTGCTTAGTTGTCCTAAATCAAAATGCTTATCACTTCTGAGCTTTTCATTCTTATTGCACAGTGACTGATCACTAGAAGTATCGATTTGTCACTTAGTATTGTCATTAGGCCTATACATTTCCATGCAGTGGAACACATCTTCAATCCTTGACTTATCCTAACTTTCCTCCTTCGAGATATAGCCTCCACCTCAAGTTAACAACAAACAAAATCATGAAAGATTTGAGGCTTTGCATGGTGACAATTGGTATGCGGATAGGTTTGCGGAAACACCATGTAAGAATCGTTCGTACTTTGGCACTTCGTAAGGGTCTCCTGATGAGGACTACAGCAGGCTAGTCGAAACGTTGAGACCTTACGAGAAGTGCGGACGAAATCGAAGTGCAAAAGTATGAACGATTCTTACATGGTGTTTCCGCAAATCCATCCACAAACAAAACCATAATAAAATGAATAATGAATATGATATCCTCAATTGATTTGACACTTTTGGCCTCCAGTCTCCAATTTGAAGATAATCATTTGATTTCTGTTTCCTCCCTCTGTGTATCAAAACAATGCTGTCAAAATAAACAAGGGAAGTTATTTTTGTCTTGCCCAGTGATACTAAACTTTCTTGGGACAGTATGTCGCTTGCTGATAACAATTCTCTAGTTGCTGATTAAAAGTCTGAATCTATTTTACCACTTCTGTGCACACATTGCAAAACGCACCATTAAAAACAACTTTAAACTCAGTGCTGTATTTTCTTGTGAGATAAAAATGTGTTTATTATCTTATTGATCTTGTTATTTCCTTTTGTTTGTACCCAACCATGATTTTAAAAATGCAAGAAATGAAGTTGGATGAAAGGAGATTATGACTAGCACTTCCATCTCCTCTCTAGCATAATGACATCAAATAATTCCCATCAGGTGAAAGTGGTATAGTCACAAAAGAAATTGGCTCCTTTTTCACCACAGCAACCATTGACTATTGAGAAGCACTGTATCTTTGTTCAGCCTCCAACAGTGGCAAAGACAGTTCTTCAGACCTATCTGGGGTGGTGGTCCTCTAGCTGGGTTGTACGTTAAATGAAATTTTGGGGCGGGGATGTACCTGACCCCCTCCCATGCACACCCCCTATATGCCCCTGGCCTCCAAAAAGTTTGGCAAACATGAAAAGTAAGCTTAAAAAACAAGTATCAGCCAACTGAAGCTGGAGAGATATCGAACCATCATCCATCTTTTTATATTATAAGTAATGAGGAAGTAAACAAAGAAACATTGACTGGAGCAGGATTCGAACCTGTGACTTCCAGAATACCTGTTTAGCCCTATATTGGCAGTGTCCCAAATTGTCAATTGTCCATCTTGTTATCTTATAAAATGCTTGGATATTTCTTAGACAATTGATTAGTGCACAGGTAGCTATTGAAGTTGATAAATACTGACTGTGTTTATTAATTTGATGGGAAGCCAATCCAATAGTCCCAGCAATCTGGCTAGGGCTTAGTGCACCTGTAGCAATCTGGCTAGGGCTTAGTGCACCTGTAGCATAGGGCTTTATTTATTGTAGACTCTATATTATGCCATGGACCTTATCGAAGATAGCCTGTTTTCCGCGCTGCGCGTGCGCGCGCAAAGGACAGTGGGCAACATTGGGTTTAAAAGTTTTACCACACGAATCGACACGCGTATATTCGTATAGCTGCCGGCTCGCGAAGTTTAAAGTTGTCTTTTTTCCTAGAAGAAATCCTTGCTTTGAATTGTTATACATAACGATGCTGCACAACGGTCCATGGAATGTTACTGTCGAGTCACTTGTTCCAGCGATGTAAAGTTGAGTACTTATTTATAGTTGAATTTTCATGTCCATACGTTTTATGCACTCAGCGCCAGCCCTAACAACCCTGCGTTTCCCAGAGTGCTTTGCGCACAGCCAATTTTTGGCTATCTCCGATAAGGTCCATGTAATGGGTTGCATCCTTCAAGTGGGATGCAATGCCAGAGATCCTGACTATACTCAGACATAGAAGCCATGGACATTTGCAATGAGAGCTGGGGTTGATTTCACGAAGCCCTACAATCAATAATAAGTCGAGTTACGAAGGATAACGCATCATATCGTACATAGGGGTGCAATGCATCATAAGTCCTACGATTGATAGTAAGTCACTATGAGTTTGGTGAAATCTACCCCGAGACCCTTACCCTGTAGCCTAAAAGCTGTCTCTGTCTGTATTATGCTGAGTTTGCCATCTCTTCAAATTTGTAGGGGCCTCATGATGATACTGAACCTTGTACAAGATTTGCTGTTCCATATTTTTTCTTGGGGGGGGGGAGGGTTTACAAATCTTAAAGTCTTTATGAAGATCTTAGCAGGGTTCTTTAGACTCAGTACTGCTGCATGTTTGATGATGGAGCTGGTCTGGGTAGTCTTTTTTCCACTAACATATAGGACTGCCTTCTCAGGCCATAAAGTAGTTGTTTTCGTGATTTTAGCTGGTAGTTTTTGTTGATGCAGTCAGAGCACGCAAACAGTAGGCAATGTGTGACAGGATGTAACTGACCAAACAAAGATTTGTGAACTCTAAATATTGACCCCTGTCTGCACTCTCAATGCATTGTTGATATAAAGATATAATGAGCAAGTTGTCAGCCCTTTAGAGTCCTGTGTTTTTTGTCAAAGGTAGAAAAAATATTTAAAAAAACCAATAATTCATTGTTCGATTGTTGGGTCTTGCAAAGTAAATTGTTCCAGCTTTACTCTTAATTAGCCCTGCCCGTGTGCATGTGGGTGTGTTTAACATACTGCACTTGACCGAGTTTGACCGAGGCTTTTGTGGTCACCTGATCAAAAGGTATCCCCCAATTGGTCAAAGCACACAGTTTGATTGACAGGCTGGAAGGGTCAATAAAAAAAGGTCATAGCTGCTGTCTTACAGCTAGACCGAGCTCCCAGCATAATCTGAGTGGTCAAGTTCTAATTAGTGTTTGGACACTTTGGTTGGGATTGCTCATTTAGGCCTACATAAACTCATTGTGATCCCTGAAGCTTGAATTTTGTACAAAATGAACCAAAAACCTTATCCTGACTTCTTCAAACCAGTTTCATCTTAAATGTATCAATCTAGAACACTTTCTGATAACACTCCTTGTAAAATTACTTTCAGTTGTGTGAACAACTGGGACTTAATTCACAGCCTTTTGAAAAGTGAATGCACATACTGGATACAGATGTGAGGTGTACAGTATTCCTGGGTTTTTTTTTACTAATTTTGTGAAGTGTGTGTATAAAACCTGTACAAGTAATAAACTGCTGCAAACTGCTCATCAGCTAGAATGACCTGAAATACATCAAATTATTGGAGTTAGGAGGACCTGACATGTTTCGATCCTAGCAGGATCTTTCACAAAGGCTGTATAAAACCTGAACATACAATAATAGACATACACCCATAAAGGCATTGCTCCAACCACTTGACGTACTGACAATTCAGATAAATGATACGTACATGTAGGCCTTATAACTGAATTTTTCAACAGCTATTGTGATTTAGTAAATCTGAAATTTCATGCCCAATCGCAATTTCCTGTACTTAAATGAAATTATGGCCTGATTTACTGCTCCCAAGGCCCTGTGTGTCTGGAGGGATATGTCTTGATTATTTCCTGAAACCAAATTGATGTTTCCACCTTTATTTGCTATTACAAAAGTCCATTTCCTTGGACACCATCGGTTTTTTGAGTAAAACCAGAATATTCTACAGCCATATATTGCATATATCTTCCCCTCCCATGTCTTTCTTCTTGTTAAGTTTTCTCGAAAACCAAGAAAAAAGCAAGGGACTGTTTTGTTTGCAAAGAGATCAGAAATTGTTTTGATGCATTTCTATTGAAATATACTCTGTAAGACTGGGACAATTTAGAAGTAAACACTGTAATACTAACTCTCGGAAGAATACATTGGGTCTTATGCTGAGAAATTTACAGAAACCTGTCCAGAACGAGCGTGGGGCACTTTCGGTCCGTTTTTCTTTTCACTTTCGGTCTTTTGTTTCACCTGTGTTGATCTGTTATGCTGTGACTGTTTCTTTCTTGTTTTTCTAAAACCTTTGATTCTTTCTCTCAAGTTTCCTGTGTAATGGTTTTGAAAGAAGCATCTTGTTTTCCTATCTCTGCCTTTTGCAGCATTCTTCACATCAAAATGCTGAACTTTTTCTCCAAAATTGTTTGTTTATGATTATGTTTACTGTGTGTTGCTTGACTAACATAAATCTTCACTTTCAGAGAGCTGAGTAGTCCCCTTGATCTATGCTACCACCGATCTTTTCCTCTTCTATACGCCTTTTTTCATTTTGAATTGTTGTATGAATGAATTGAAAGGAAGATGCATTTCAGTGCATGTATACAGACTTATGATCCACCTCATGTTATGCCGTCATCCATTTGCATGTGTTATCATGTCTGATGAACAGACGTGCACAAATTACTGATCCAGCACAAAGTTGTTTTTGTATTTTATTCCGCCATATTTTCCCCAGCGTCATCCACAATTTGTTTCCATGGAAATTTGTATTTAAAGATTCTACTTTCCAAGATGGAGAAATGCAAGCATTGTGTAGGCTATTGGTCACAAATTGATATTCATATGTCTAATTTCATAATATTGGAATTTGTTATAAGGAATAACATTTGGTAAATATTTCTGGCTGTGTGTTCGAAGTCACTGAAAGCATCTTGTTGTGGCAAAAAAATGATAAAATTTTCAGCATAACTCCATAAGAGCAATTGTAAAAAATGTTTTTATTTCGAATAATCTTAGCAGCTTGGAGAAATAAACATGATCAGCTTAAAAATGCGTTTCATGTTGTCATTTCACATGCATTGTTTGTTCTTAAACTTGTCCAGAAGTAACTAATACCAGCACAAAATTATCCCCAAGTCTTATACAGTTGTAAATTAAGACAGACAGGCAAATTGTTTCTGCAGTGTTCTATTGTCTATTCAATTCTGCAAACAGTTCCTAGCCTCTGAACTTTGATCCCATTAACAGCTATCAAGGGTCAAACAATGAAGAAGTTGACCACTGAAAAGTGTTGTTGTTGTTGTTGTTGTTTATTTTTAAGCTCACTCATTAATCATATTTCTTTCTTCTTCTTCTCTTTTCCTTCTCCTTGTTGATTCATTCACCACAATTAGACTCTTAAATCAGGACAGTGTCGTGCACACATGATGCAGGTACATGTACCGTCCTGTCAGTCATTGGTTATATTTTATGTTCATTCATGTACGTGTACCAGTAATGTATGGTGATTCCGGGTACCAGGCACATTCTAGACTTTCACAAGGGACCAGCATCCAAAACCTGCTTTATAAGGGTCAAAACTTGCTTAAGCCTCCAAATTGCTTAAACATCAAAACTTGCTTAAGCTTCAAAACTTGCTTAAGCATCAATACTTGCTCAAGTGTCAAAACTTGCTCAAGTGTCTAGACTTGCTACAGTGTCAAAACTTGCTTAAGCATCAAAACTTGCTTAAGCATCCAAATTGCTTAAGCATCAAAACTTGCTTAAGCATCAAAACTTGCATATAAGCGTCAAAACAGTGCTTGAGTATCAAAACTATATTAAGCATTGCTATGTTGTGAATGTTGTGTTAAGCAAACAGTATAGCCGTATACATCCCATGAAGCTTCGGTTGGTGACCCTGTTTTTAATAAGGAAGACCTTTCAAGCTTAGCAAATTGCTGTGCTTAAGTAGTGCTATGATATGGCCCCTATTCTTTAAAAAAAAAATCAAGAAGTAAACCAGAGCTGTAAAACAAATAAATTAATCATTTTGCATTGCCTCACCACTTCAGTTTCCCTTGAAATATCCTCATATCAATCGCTAAGCCAAGCTTTGAACTAATACTTTGGTATTACATTGGTTAAAATCAAATTATGCTTTAACTGTTTGAAAGGTGTACTGTCCTTGGCAGTGATCTGATGATAAAATGAGCTGATACACATTTTTTAAAAGAAAGTTAAAAATACTGCGAAATTTGGGAAACAAACTTTCCGAACTATGTTTTTGATTGATCTTTACTAAAAGACATTTCAGCAATACTTTTGGAAATGATTGAATCCGTCAAGTTGTTCCATTACATCACTGGTACTTCTGTTCATGTAATTTTGACTTGGGATATTTTGTTTTGTTATATTTTGTTGTCTGTTTGAGAAATTGTGAAACACAAGTACTTTAGAAACTGATTCATCCAATCAGCTTTTAGGCATGGCTCTTACTGCTCACTGATTGGTTGATTATACTGAATGTGTCAAGGGTTACATAACGTAATCACTCAGTTTTTTGGTTTTTTTTGCAAATATCAATTTTGCATTATGAGCAAAAATACGATTTCAGGACTGGAACTGGAGCGATTTTATATGCTTTATAGTTAGGACTGAAACTTATTTTATTTTTTTACTTTATTTTATTTTGCATGAAAACAGCATGACGTTTAATTTTGTGTCTTGTTGCATGTTCTTTTTTGTTTCCTGTAATGCATGTTGCCCCCTGTGTTAGAAAGAAAACTTAGCACAGACACAAGCACCATATTCTCATCAACATCACTTCAAGACATTTGCACAGAACTACTTTCCAAAAATCAAATAGGCCTGTGGCTAGTAAGTTGCCATTTAATCTGTGTTGAGTAACAAGCTGGTTAACAAAAATTGTTCAGAACCAGTGTCACCCCTTTCTAGAACAAAGGGTTTGAAATGAACCACGAGAAAGTTGTTAAAGGTACTATCATACTTTGGTAGCATACCAAAATAGGAATCTTCACAGATTTACCTAAAACATACAGGGTATGAAGATGGTGATGGTAGAAACATAAAGTTAACATTTTCTGCCTGAAATGCTGTATTTTTCCAGAAAAGAGTACAACCCAAAACAGTTTTGATCTCAGGGTGAGATCAAAACTCTTGTGAATAGATTTGAAAATACCATGAGTGTTTTTCACTGTTTTTTCAAACAGTGGGCACTGTGTGGAACTGGGAATTTCACAGATGACTGTTACTGTATCTTTCTTGATATTTTGTTCCCATGAATCTGCATTTCTTTGACAAAAACCAAAGTATGAAGTTCAAAAAGGTGGCACATACAAAGAATAAATACAAATACCCTAAGTTGAAGCTGAATTCTTCCAGTCTTGTTTACACCTGTGTGTATAATGTGCTGCACAGTTTGTCAATTCTAGTTGCTGTTGTGATTACCGTATGTTACAGTGTTTCCACCCGGTCTATTTACTTCCCTGCTAATTTGTGGTTTTCAGAAAAGTTCAAACAAACCAAAACCTTTCTCCCTGCTTCTCTGCCCATAACTAAATCTGGCTGGAGAAGCATCCATTAACAATTCTTATTGTCTTCCAACTTTCCTGTCCTCCCGTTTCTTGTCCTTGTGGTTTTTCTTTTGGGTCGGCAGTTTTTATTTTTCGATCTTTCTTCTAATCCAACAAGAAAGTCTGAAGAAGGCACAGGTATGCAAAATCCAGGAAAAGTCTATCTGTCCACGGATTTGGGTTATTCTCGGACCAACTTCCCTGGAAACAAAACTCTGCCTAGATTTTGGAGATCTTGGAGATCTATGTAAATTGACTGCCAACAGACAGAGATGTATTTCAGTTGGGTTGCTTACCGTTCTATCTATTCTGAATCATTGAAAAGTGAACAAAGAAAAATTGACTGGAGCGGGATTTGAACCGGCGACCTCCTGAATACCGTACAGGCGCTCTACCAACTGAGCCATCCAGCCCTACGTTGGTGGTGACCCCAATAGTCAACTATCTTTGCTCGTTTGGCAGTCTGAATCATTATTAAATGTCTCAGGAATGGTTTGTCTGTTGGTGCATCTTATTGTTAGGTGTAAACTTACACAAATATTTTAAAACAAACTGAACTTGTTTAAGAAGCTGCCTTGCTGTGATGCATGTTTAATGGCCTCAGTCTTCTAGTTCCTAGATTTGAACTTTTTAATGAACCAGGGTAATTACTGGTCTGGTAAGAATTTCAGCATTGTAGACTTTTTATCCAAATGACCCTTTGCTTGGCTGTTAGATGTTTTTGTCTGTTAAGAGCTTTTTCTGTGACAGAATCTGAAGACTGTGAACTTCAAAATAACATACTCAGACAATTCAGTTATTTAGTGTAACATTTTAACCAGAGTAACATTTGGTTCCTCACAATGTCAAACATTCCAAAAACCAAACACAAGGCCTTCACGTATTCCAAAACTCATTTTTGTGCTGTTGGCCAACAGTCAGCCAACAGCCAACTATCTCTTGCGATACTTGTACTTTTTTATGCACAGATTGATCATAAATGAGATTTTCCACAAGTATGAAAAGTGTGAAATACTAATACAGATACACAAGTATTCCCGCCCCATCCAAAAAGAATTCATATTTATACATGATGATTATATATCTTGAAAGTATCAAGTTTAGACCTAACATTTTTTAAGCCCATCCATTCAATTTTGTTGTTGTGAATGTGATTGTCATCAAACTGAATTTAACATTTTTAACTGTTAACTTAACTTTTTTGGTTTGAAATGCTAAAAAGTGTTTACTAACTGGAATAGGCCTAACCTGAAATGTAGCTTGAAAATATCATGATGATGCCTTGACATTTTGATCCTAGCATAATATTCTTCAAAATGCCCATGGCAAAGATTCTGCTAGGAACGGAACAGATACTTCAGAATTGTTAAATAGTGAGATGATTCAGATGCATGCGGCCATTGGTTGGTGTCTACTTGTGTATAGGTGACTGAAAACAATTAGTTGACAAAAGTGGGATGGCATGTGGTGGTACATGTACCCAGTTAGGCCGACTTCATATTGATCATTACAGGTCCACTTGGTAAAGGGTCTATTACAGGCCCAGGGAATTCTAGATTTACGTCAAACTACATTCTGAATACCATATGAGAAAATTTGGGAAATTTCCAGAAAAGATCATTGTTGTTCTGATTATGGTATTTTCTTTTATTGGGCCGCATGGATAAGGCATGGCATTCAGTGTACATTCGTGAGCTTTTGCATCTTAGAATGTTGCATCTTGTGATAGATCCCCAGCACTATTACTGATGTCTTTTCAAAGATCGCAAAGAAACTGTCTTCTAAAATGATACACAACAGTTTTACCTAACACATGGACCTCCTTACACATGGACCTGCATCAGGCCGCATAGTGTCCATGGCAACAAGCTTACCCATCTGTTATGTCTTGATTTGCATCCTCTGTGTGAATTTATTGTTTTGGTTTTTGTTAAGTGAGGTTTCTGGGTTTTTTTTGGTTGGTATACTATATTTTTAGTTGTTGCATGATTGTGTATCCCGTTGGAACTTCAAAGTGCTGATTTGCTAAGGTTATAACCTGAAACAGGAAAGAGATTCTGCTGGCACCAAGTGAATGCTGTGTTCACATCCTGGGGCCATTTTCATAGAGCTATGTAAGCACCAAAATTTGCTTAAACACCAAATATCTTGGTCAATAAAATCAGTATGCCTAAAACTCCTTGTGGTTATCAAAAGATGGCCGAATACAAGTCAAAACAGTAAACACCACATGAAAATTATGGTTGGTAGTCCTGTTTGATCCAGGAAGACTTTTCATGTTTAAGCAAATTTTGTGCTTAAGCAGCTCTATGAAATAGGCCTCTGTTAAGTGTAAACCTTTGCAAAATAAGCCTCATATAGAGAAAAGGAGCATTCATTTGAATGTTGTACAGGCCACATGAGAGAGGTTCATCAAGGCTACACCACGGACGTCATAAAAAAAAACTGGACTCGCAATACTCCCTATCAGCTCACGTAGGTCATTGACACCACAAGTAGCCATCTTGGCAAGGGCGCCAATGCGCTGACCATTGTCAACTTCATGCAAATTCTTCATAGTAACAATGATTACACCATGGTTACACGGGGGCGCATCAATTAGTGCCATTGTATTTGGCCCAGTAAGATGGCCGCCGGTGGCCTCAGCCGATACAAAAGCGTTGCAAGTCCAGATTGTTTTTAATGACGTCTGTGGGCTACACACAGTATATCCGGACAAAGGTCTATATCTTGGCACTCATTTGATAATGGCTGTTTTCTTGTTTTATTATTTTTCTCTTTATAGTTGGCCAATCCCAAATTCCCTCTGATTGTTAAGATTGGCCATGCACACGCCGGCATGGGAAAGGTAGGACTATTTGTGTGGTTTTTTTTTATTTGGGGGAATTAGAAGTAAGAAAGAGATTGTAAAAAAAAATTCAGTTATCTGAAAGCATCGGAAATGAAGATGGAGACAATACACCGATCCGATGGCATGAAATGCAATCCGCCATTACTGCGGTGTCCCTCCCGCCTTTTGTGTGTAATACCCGAATCCGACTTGTGATTCATGTAATTGGCCTTGCGGTGTATCAGGGGACATACACCCTGCAGTGTGGAGTGCGGCAGAGTGGAAATTCATTTGTTGCCACTCAAGAGGGGGGCGGAGACACCGCAGTAATGGCGGACGGTATGTCGTGCCGTCAGATCGGTCTATATTTGTTTCTGTAGGGGAAGTTGGAATTCTAGACAAATCAAATACAAGACTTTTAGATTTTCAATAATTATCATCGTTATTAAGTTTTATTTCCAATTAGAAAAGAGCACCCAAATTGGGTTGGTGAACTCCTGTTT
Organism: Astropecten irregularis; assembly: GCA_963971285.1. Classification (NCBI taxonomy): domain Eukaryota; kingdom Metazoa; phylum Echinodermata; class Asteroidea; order Paxillosida; family Astropectinidae; genus Astropecten; species Astropecten irregularis. Next base: position 16,871,967 of record OZ020244.1, on the reverse strand, counting down.
GGCTCCAAATGAAGCTGCTTGAATGATAAGATCGATTCACACCAACTAACTGAGATCTTTTCACTCATCGTGTAGCTTATTCAAAGTCAAACTGTCACCATTATTACAGGTAACACTGCAGGCACTGGCACACAATGTGCTGTCAGTCCAAACAGCAGAAATTGAGAGTGAAGTTTGAGATGCCAGGTGGATTTGGGGTTTGTAATTGGACAGGAAATATCGGGAATTCTCCCCGCGGGATGCAAAACATCACAAGACCATTTGCTTAGCCAGTGGGTTTTTGCGATCGGGGAACACGTGCCCTAAAAGGAGAGATCGGGCGCTGGATAATGGAATGAGTCATTACAAGATGACTTCTGGTAAATCCCTCCTCCCCTTAAGCCCATTGTTTGTGAAAGATCCTGAAAATCTCAGGGCAAGTCACGGGAGAAACCCGGGCAAGTAACCCTCTAAGGGATTACGGATTCACCATTGTCATTCAGATCTCAAGGAAGTTCAAGATTCCCCCCCTTTCCCTATCATGTAAGTTGTTATTGTTGTTGTCGTTGTTATTGTTGATGATTGCAATATTTACTTGTGGCTTGTTTATCGCCATGGTAACAGGTCAAGGTAACCAATCATCAAGATTTCCAGGATATCACCAGCGTCGTTTCCATAACAAGTTGCTACACAACAACAGAGTCTTACATCGACTCCAAGTATGACATTCATGTGCAGAGGATAGGCAATTCTTACAAGGCGTTCATGTGAGTAATGAAGCAAGTCAATAGGGTTTATAGACTTTATTAGAGTTTTATAACAAAATGTGTAATTAATTACCCCCAGAACAATTTGCCTTCAACACCTAAGTATCTTTTGGTGCTTTCAAGCCTGTGTCCTTAACTTTATTGACTCCCCACTAAGCCTAACAATCACAACAATATCCATGGGATAGACTGTTTTTTCAACTGCCAAATACACCAGTTTAGCCTGGCTAGCTCAGCAGTCAGTTGGTATAAAGATGCCGGGCTAGAAATATGTCCAAGGTTCGAATCCAAAGCTTGCATGCTTTGTTTTCTTCCCACAGGCACTATCAGTTCAGAGCATACAGTGCTTCAGTGTGTTTTGCTATGGCAAATCATGTTGAATTATAATCTCACCAATCCAGATCATAACACAGCTCAAATAGCCACCCGTAATTCACATTTGAAACAAGAAGCACCATGCAACCAAAGTCCTTCAGCATACAAGTTAAAGAAAGTTTATCAATATTGTTTTAGCTGAAACATGTCGTGATAAACTTTCCACCAAAAAACAGGAAACCGGATATGAAAGTTTCAGCATAAATCAATATGACAAGAAAAGTATTATTATACAAGAGAATTGACAAGTTTATAATAAGTTTAGACGTGTCGGTTTGTTTATGTCTTGATGGGAGGGTGGGGGAGGGGGGTAGCAGTCCCCTCCCCCCTCCCTCCTTATCAGTCAACAACCACTGGCTAGGTGCTAGCACGCACACAACAAGTTGACACCACATTTTACGAGGTCCCCGTGTTTTCAGCCTGTGGGACAGTCAATTTCCCTATCCGGGGCTCTGTTCTAATTTAATAAAACAAAGCCCCTCGATACCCGGCCGAGCCGAGGCACTGAGCCAGGGATTGTCGTCGTAGTATGTGAAGTCGCTTCTTAGATCTCCATTGGAGAATGTTTGAGACTCATAAATAGATGACAAGAGGGACTTGAAACATATCCACGTCTCCTTGGAAACATCGTCCTGTGCGGAGGAGTCATTTCTTTTTAAAGGGGACGTTTCCTGACTGATGAAGACAAATCGTTGAAACCGTACATTTGTTGACAAGTCGGAAAGCTGCTTCTAATTTTTGCAGATAATGTGTTAACCACACATGGACACAAAATAGTTAGCATGTTATCAAAAGTCCTGCAAAGTTTGTTGGCATATATTTGTTCATGATATTAATTATCTTTAATCATCAAATAACCCACAAGGGAAACTGACTGAAATTAAATTCACTTTTCAATGAAAAGTGAACAAAGATCACCTGAATACCGTACAGGAGCTCTACCAACTGAGCTATCCAGCCCTACGTTGGTGGTGTCCCAAATAGTCAATTATCTTTGTTCGTTGGGCAGTCAGAAGCATTGAAACAACACACACACTGCCATATCCCAGGGATAATTTCATTGATTCACACAGCAATGCTGCAACCTGAGAACGGTACATGGGGGATCACTCAAAGAGGATACAGCTTTTTTATAATCATCAAATAGCCACAAGGGAAACTGACTGAAATTAAATTCAAAGTGAACATAGACAAATTTACTGTAGTGGGATACGGAAAGATATGTATCTTTGTTGTTGAATTTTGTTTTAGCTTGTCGTCAGCTCTTTTGGTAATTAGCCATACTCTTGTGGCTCACTGGCTGAGGTTGTAAAAACTACAGTCATTCATAACACCAGTATACCACAGTGCAATCAAACTTGATTATTTTTGTACTACCCCTTTATGAAGACTCACTCACTAGTATGAACAATGTTCAGCACCGCGTCCCAAAGGAGCTGGCTTTCAAAACTTACTCTTGACAACTTCTGGTTGATCACAAGATCACAACTTTTGGCCTGTACGATTGATGGATGGAGCACGATTGATCTTGACATAATAGGACTTGGCCTGATGCCAAGCCTTTCTGTAGTCAATGGTACACAGGGTCATCCATCTAGTAGATTGCCTAGCTGTGACATATCCAGGGATCTCATAATAGCTCAAACACTTGTTTGCTTCTTTACACCTGTTGAACCATGATAATACCCTAATGTATTCAATACTCAGTATCCCGTGCTTGTTTCAAGAAGATGAGTATTGAAAGGTGATATTATTCCAAAGGCTTCAATAGTTGATTGGAATCTGCATTTAGGCCTTTTAGTTGTGCAAGGAATATCTAGGCAGAAATTTATTGACTTTGTTTAGGTTATCGCTTCACAGTTATTCTTGGCAGTCTTTAAAGGTATAAAACATGATTCGTAAAGGTCACAGAACAGCACTCCCACTTTGTCTAATCCAACATGTACATAACATTTGAGCTCAATCGGACATATGTTACCAATCCTGTATTGTACTTTTAATTAGTACATCAAGATATTAAGAAGGAGAAATTTAGAGTGATTTCTTTAAAATCAATCAAATGTCATCAATTGTCAAAGACACATAGATGATCACTTGTAAGTTTATCACGGAGGTCCTACATTTGTGTGGTTAGGCCTACTTGAGAGCTGTTACCAGTTTATTCCACACCACAAAAGTTCATGCACCTGTTCTGGTTCATAACAGTTTCAGATTGTGATTCAGTCCCAAATTTGGCACGCACTGAGGTTAATTGCAACTTTCCTCTTAAATCCCGCCTTCCAACAAGCTCCAACTTTGAGGCTAGGACCCCAACATTTTTTTACAAGTTGTCGGCAATCGCCATATCCAATCCATCGTCATCCGATGCGCCAATGAAGACGAGGTGACAGTCTGGCTTTGAAGAACCAGTTAGCCCTCTGAACAAAATTGCTCTTGGCACGCTTCTCTAATTTTCAGCTGCCGTGAAGAAGTGAAACTTCTTATTCCCATAATCCGGCTCCTGAAAATAAACCTCTCAGAGATGACTTCTTCACTTGCTGATCGATCAAGATGATGAGAAGTCTTAAAATGATTTCTGACATTAAAATGGCAAGATTATTTTGATGGCCATTTTTTTCCTGGAGTTCGCAGTTTATAGTGTTTTCACTGTCGTCTTCAGGCATATCTATTACTGAGCTGTTTTCTGGTTTCATCAATTCAACAATCTTCTATTTTCAAAATAGTCACTCTCCTGAGGACGAACAGTGCACACTGTTCAGAACGTCGAGATAATACCAACGGTTCTTCTCAGAACCACACACTCTCACAGAAGAGATTACATGGTGTCACTGCAAACCTGCCTTCCTATTATTATTTCCACCATGCATAGCTTCAGGTCTTATTTCTACTATTTTCATCTTCAAAATTGACTTTTTTCCTTCTCCACGCCTTTGTCAATGTCCATCTTTAATCTTACCCCCTTTTGTCCTGATCCTCTCATCCATGTATGTGTATCTTTACTTGCATGTTCTTGTCCTCTTGTCATTTAGCCTTTGAGAAAGATCCTGCAAGGATCGAAACGCGCCAGGCCCTCCTAACTCAATGCCTTTTGATACATTTCAGGTCATTTTTGGCTGATGAGCAGTTTGCAGCAGTTAATTAAGCCTACTTGTATTAAAATTTATTTTGTTTGGGCTGGTATGCTGTAGTTACTAGTTAGCCATTCATGATAATAGGTACATGAGATGTGAATTAATAGTGCAATTCTGTGATTTTGAATGTTCTGTACAAAACTTGCAAATATTTGACAAACATCTGTGTCCAATATTCCGTGAGGGCTACCTTTAATTAGTTAATAGGTTCTGCATCGGGCTGGAAAAGGTTTATTGTCCATTCCAGACTTCCCCCTTTCCAGGATTTGCAACACCTGCACCATACACAATAGGCCACCTTCTGCCAAACTTTCTGACAAAAACATCCTGATGATTTCGCAAAGTGCCAGAAGCTTATCCCATCTGAGGATTTGGGCTTTGAAGTTTGAGACTAGCGGGCTTGGACTTTCCACATGTGAAGAGTTCTTGGGGGACGGGGTGTTAAGATCGAAGAGTGAGTGGATAGGAACTACGGCTGTTGAGGGTACGGGGTGCAGCACGCAGGTCGGGTTTTTGTCAAATACGTACAGATTCATGGGCAAAAATATCAAGGAAGATACAGTCACAGTCATCTGTGAAAATTTCAGTCCCATACGGTGCCCACTTTTTGAAAAAAATTGTGAAAAACGGCAGCAGTATTTCTTAAGTCTTTTCTCTTTTATTTTTGATCTTTTAGATTTTCGGTCGTTATTTTACTAATTTCTGGATAAGTACACCATTTCAGGTGGAAAAAAATTAACAGTAGGTTTCTACCAGAACCATCTTCATACCCTGAAAGTTATACGTAAATCTGTGAACATTTCTGTTTTGGTGTCTTACCAAAGTATGATACTACCTTTAAACTAGAAAGGCCTGTCTTCCAAATTCCCAAGTATCGTTTCCAAGAATCTAATCTTTATTTGTCCTCCGAAATGTCCTTAGCATGACAGCCAGCTGAAAACAATTTGGCAGACAGTAATTAAATGATGGATACTTGCTGTCACAAAGGCACCTTTACTGCACTATACTGCACCAACATGCAGTATAGGATGCTAAAGGATCAAATTGCAATCTATAGAAAGTTTGTTTATAAATTATGTCACCTTCAGTGATTGACATACTAAACATAGGTTTCAGTTTCTTCTGTGATAAAATTGGCATTTGAAATTAATCAAATTATTCAGAATAAGGGATTAATTTGATAATTGTGCATATTTTTAAAGACTGCTACAAGTCTGCAGCAACGCAACAGAAATATTTTAGACACTCGGTATTAAACAACACCCGTCTCAGATAATTACAGTATCGTTTTAAAATAAGAGTAACCTGTTGTGTGTTTATTAATCAAGACCATCTGGGGCCAATTTCATGGAGCTGCTAAGCACAAAACTTTGCTTAGCACAAAAATGTCTTGCCCAATAAAACAAATAACCGTTACAAATTCCATTTGATATTCATGGTCAGCAAACAACAGCCAAAGAACAATCCCAAGTAATACACAACACATGGACATTTGGTTGTTAACCCTGTTTTTATTGAGACAGAAATGTCATGCTTAGCACATTTTTGTGCTAAGCAGGGCCGTGAAACTGCTCTCCACAGATGTACTGATGATTTAAGAGATCACACTGTATTTACATTCTGTTCCTTTAAGGACAGTTCCTCTCCATGTAATTCTCATTGACAGAGGCAAATTCATCTACCTGCTCAGGGCCCTAATCTAACCAATCAACCTGTTCAGTGTGTTCCATCAAATGTAGACGGACAAGGTATAAAACCGCAGGGACCAAGTCAAGCAATCATACCCGATCAAACGAGAGAGTTAAACGTTGGGGATTTTAGACGAGTGGGTGCAGACTCGTCTTATTATTATGCGTGTTTCTAAGGAAGCGAAAGGAAGAAGATGGGAGTTGCGATTCCTGACTCCATAATTGGCAGGAAGTTCAAATAATGACATCCAGGGAAGGCTGAATTACTCTCTCCCGGGGCTGCTTCTGGAAAAAGCCAGAGGTATTGTGACTGAGCGGGGACCAGGGATTGATGGCCGAGGGGAAAATATAGCCACTGAAAACAATAATATCAGCAATGCTGCAGTTTCACAACTTGAACCCTCATGCCTATAGGGTTATTGGCTTAGCATTTGACTTGTGAAGTCAGTCAGATCGAGTGAAGAAAGGGTGCTAAGCGTGTGGAAAAGACCTGTCTAAATTTCACAGTGACCTAATAAGCAAAATATTGAAAGATCCACAGCCTCTGATCCCCTTCAAAACCTCTCTGTCCCTTTGAAGACGACCCAAAATGCATCACCTATAAGTTCTTGGTTATATCCTATCATTGTTTTTGTCATGGTTTATAATTATAATAGCGCTCCGCACTTGCGCTAAAAATAGCACCGGACCTCAGACAAACATTGCAACCATGCACACGTGCGTGGGTGTGCGCGTGCTTGTACACTACGTGTGGGTTCAATGTTTGTCTGACATCCGGGGATTTTGTGACGTCATTAGTGCGGAGCGCTATTACAAATGGGGTATTAGGGAGACATTGGGACTTAGAGAGACCTTTTGATGTCACCCTAAGGTACCAGCTACCTTTAAAGACATATTTATGCTGTCCATATTTTAGACAGAGAATGCTCTAAGTATGAACATCATGTCAATTTGAAGTTCATTGGTTCGTAGGATGTTTAGAAATAGGTAAGTAAAGTTTGTGAAGGACCCTATGGGAAAGTCTCCCTGAGGTCCCATCCTCGGTTATTATTATAATCTTGGTGTTTAAAAACCCAAATTTAGGTATTGCAATACAAAAAGTATCTGAACGGTTCCTGTGATATGTTTTGTCATCAGGCGAACATCCATATCGGGTCATTGGAAGGCCAATACTGGTTCGGCCGTGGTGGAACAGATTGCCATGACAGAGAGGTAAGGCAGAATCATCGTCTCCCCTCCTTTCCTCCAACCCTAACTCCTCCCCCTATTAACCCTTTCTGTTCTCAGAACACCTGGACCGGTATATTTATAATCCCTCACACATGCAGCTTGAAACAAAAAAAAACACATGACAACCTGCCGTTGAGTCAGCCAAATGACCCCCATCAGCCTCACTTGAATGTGAAAGCTCGTCACCATTTATGTCAGCTATAAATGTAGATTGATGAATGGACTGAACAGAGAGTCATTATCATAATATGCAATACAACGTGATAAGTACACATGGTACCAGTCAAAGGATCTAAACTTGATGAAGCCGGGTTGATAAATGCCAGCTTGCTTGATTTCCAAATTGTGTAAAATGTGTGTCACTCACTTTCCCTTCCGTCTTTTTAACCATGTCAGTCTGACACCGTAGACTTTTGTGGTCTGTCCCGCAACTCGCGTCCCGACAGCTGAGGAAATACTGTACAGAATCTGATTATGTGAAATTCAATTACTCAGCCATTATTCCTGCAACCTCTTATTTGGCAACTTTGGCATCAATTTGTTTCATGATATAACTTTGCTGTCAGAGTTTGATAAAGTGCAAAGCTTGTTCCAGAGGTTGGAGTTCTTAAATCTGATTACCGTTAATTATATGAAAATAACCCTCCAGTATTAAGCCCCTCCTACTACACACATGGGCTATAAACACGCGTTCCTCTCCAATGTCACACTGTATGTTCCAGTCGCGCGCTCCATATGTGCACGCACACTTGTCAGACTTTAGTGAATGCGTGTCGGACATAAGCCACGTCTGTGATTGGTCAGAAACAAATGGGCAGCGCTCAATAGCACTCCACACTAATGACGTCACACAAGTGATTTGGCCAGCGCGCACATGTACAAAATCCCCGGATGTCAGACAAACATTGACTCACACATGTGTACGCACATGCACACAACGTTAACGACAGCCATCACATGTTGCAATGTTTGTCTGAGATCCGGTGTGGCGTCACACTGCTATTTTTAGCGCAAGTGCGGAGCGCTATTAGCCTGGATTGGTCTATGCCTATTTAGGACTAATAGTACAAGGTCCCTGATCTCCCATTACTATCTAAACAAGGACAGACTACAACAAAAAGCTGTCTTCAGAAGCTTTCAAACAAAAGAGATTTCCTCTGCATATTGTGCAACATGCGCACCCCACATCTTCCTCAGGTTTCTTGGTATGGGGCTGCCCAAAGTAAGGGATAGCGTTCTGCACTAATGACGTCACACCATGCATACACGTGCACACATACCCCCACTCACCACACGTTTGCATGGCCGGTTGCAATGTTTGTCTGAGGTTTGGTGCTATTTTTAGCGCAAGTGCGCAGTGCTATTGGATCTATAATAGCAGACATGCAGAAACCAGGGATGGGGGACGGTAGCTAGCTAGAAGAAGGTAGCTGGCCCTAGAAGATGCCTGGGCCTGTACAAGAACAAAGAGAACCGTCATTCATTTTTTAAAGATACACCTGTAGTATCATACTTTGGTATCATACCGAAACAGAAATCGTCACAGTTTTACATATAAATTACAGTGTATACAGACGGCAATGGTAGAAACATACCATTAAATTTGTTCTGCCTGTAATGCTGTATTTATCCAGAATAGACTAATACCAATGCCAAAAACAATTTTGATCTTTTAAAGATAAAAAATAAACGTGAAAAGACTTAAGAAATACTGTGGCCGTTTTTCACTATTTTCTCAAAACTTGGGCACCGTATGGGACTGAAATTTTCACAGATGACTGGTACTGTATCTGTCTTGATATTTTTGCCCATGATCTGTATTTCTTTGATAAAAACCAAAGTATGATATTACCTTTAACAATGAATTATTCTATGTAGTGATGAAGAAAAGATGTAACTGTTGAACTTCCAACCCTCTATCCACCAAATTTCTTCTCCTTAATGCCTGTGGTTGAAATGTTATTTTCTATTGTACACAGGTTAAAATTTGAAGTTTATTTCTCCTACTGTGCAGGTTCAAGTTGTGGGTGGACGAATGTTCAGAATTATTTGGAGGCCTGGACATCTTGTCGGTAGAAGCAATTCACGGCAAAGACGGAAAAGATTACATCATAGAGGTACAAAAAGCACTGTGGTCAGTTTGCTGAGTTGCTGTTACAGTAGGGAGTCACTCTGGGGGTTGGGTTGGAGGGAGGATTGGCGAACTTAAAGAGTATTTTGTTGGTAGTCTGAATAGTTTCACTTTTTTGCAGGTACTGTGGAATGCCACTATAACAAACATGGTGGGATGCACAGATATTGTCTGTTATAGTGGTCGTTTGTTATAACGATTTAAAGAACCATATCGGGTATGTATTGTACACAAACATTGGGAGCCAAGGATGATGTTCGGTATAGCCAATTGTTTGGTGTGGCATTCCACTGTATTGGGTACATCATTTTGAAGCCCTTTCCCATTTTCAAGAGAACCGGGTAGGTACCCTAGGGCACTTTCTGGTCCGTCATGGCTGTGCTCATCCCAACAAAAGAGACACACTGTCGTGCCATCTTTTTCTCAGCTTCTCACATTTGTTGGAAGTTTGCCAGAGGCTTCTCCGTCGCTTTTGTGAGCTCAGAAGGTGTGAAGTAAAATGTATTGTTCTGTGCTTACAAGACCCCCACCACACCGACTCTGTCAGTGCAACAGCTGACATGTAGACACTCTGACACATGCTGTCAAGCTTGACTGGCAGATAACAGCCCCTTGGCGTCAGATTAAGGGATGATTGTGTCCAAAAATGCTACTTCACCTTTCATGGCATAGACCTATTGATTTGATGACACCAAATTTCGACCCTCCGTAATTTTTTTCAAATTTGTATACAAGGAAAATAAAACCAGGGACACTGTGGTGAAAAGTGCAGTATCCATGATAAAATTTGCTTCTTCCTCTAATCTTCAAAACAATCTTCCTCGTGGGCAGGAATTGGTAATGTGACTTTTTTCTTAGTACGGTTGTTAAAATACGATTTGTGGTCTGTTTTGTTTCCGTCTTTAAGGTGAATGATTCATCTATGTCGCTGCTCGGAGAGAACACGGAGGATGACCGCAAACAGATTGCAGATCTTGTCATTCAGAAGATGCACGCGACTCACTTGGCAAATTCTATGAGGTAAAACGGGTCTCAAGGCATGGGCTTTAAGTTTCATTGGGTTGATTTCACCAAGCCCCACAATCGATTGTAACTCCACTTTTTTACGAAGGATAACCCATCGTATCTAATGTAGGGCTGCAATGCATCATGAGTCCTATGATTGATAACAAGTTACGATGAGTTTGGTGACTGAATCGACCCATGGCTCCCCAATCTGGACTGTATGTGACCAATAGCGTTCCGCACTTAAGCTAAAAATAGCACCGGAACTCAGACAAACATTGCAACCATGCACACGTGGGTGGGTGTGCGCGTGCATGTACACTACATGTGTGAGTCAATGTTTGTCTGACATCTGGGGATTTTGTGACGTCATTAGTGCGGAGCGCTATTGACGCCTTAAGCACCTGCAAAGTACCGCACCATTACAGGCATGTTTCTCAGGTTTGTGAGGAAATTTGAGGCGTACATGCGTACTTCCGGCAAATGGGGTTTTCTTTGCTTCATGGTTATAGCACACTGGGGTTTGAGATGTTGGTAGCAGTTCAAGAAGAATTGTGTGACCAGTGTAAATTTGGGGGCATAGGTGGCAAGTGCGTTAGGCACTCGCCTCTCACCAATGTGGCGGCCTGGGTTGGATCCCGGCTTGGGTCATATGTGAGTAGATTTGTGCATTGGTTCTCTCCTATGCCATGAGGGTTTTTCTCCGGTTTTCCTCCCTCCACAAAAATCAAACACTTTCGACCCTCTGACGTGATGGGGGAACCCGCTTTGTTGGAGTACCGGGTAATTATCCAGAGTCAGATCCAGAGAAATTAGCCATAAAACTGGGCAATGGTGTCATTTGCATTGTTTGAAATTTTTACATTTACTTTGGTCTTTATTAATATAATTTTTTTTTTACCATCAGTAGCCCAAGTTATTCCCTTGTTACAGTAGCTGGTTAATCTGATTACTACTAGTTACCTGTGGTTACTATATACTGGTTACCTCTGCTAGTTACTATGGTTATAAGCCTGAACAGTGTTGTTTCCCTCCACAGCGGACAATTGCTTTATACTCTCCTTATACCGTATTCTCACTGCACAATGTATAATGGTGTATAGATTCACCTTACCACCCCGTGAATCCTGTTTTTACCTTCAGCAGGAAAGAGAGAATTAGAGTTCCGAAGTATTCTCTGTGGCGAGTAAACTGGCCACTTAAATTGCACTGTTGACGTCAGACATTGGGCTTTCCACACGTAAAATGACATTTGGATCATTGAATCTAAGCCTTAAACCATTGTACTGATGATTCACATCTTGAAACAAACAATTTCAGACGCCTTTTTTTTTTCTCCATTTTTATATCAGGCTGGTTGCCAGAATTTTCAGATAGTGTTGGCACCATGCATGGTTTAATGCTGAAAAGTCCTGTTCTGTGTTAAACTTCATCAAAGTTTGGAGCGGGGGTTTTCTCTTTCTTAAGAACTTCTTACCCCAAGTCATTAGCTGGAATCCATCTGCTTTGTCTACGTCCATGACAAACTGCAGGCTACTAAAGCCCAAATCCATCGATAAATGCAAAATTGTTATGCAAAGTAGCGTTCAATTTTCGTTTAGTGGTGGATTTGGGGTATAGCAATAATCGTAAAGTGTTAGTGAAATCGGTCCCAGGTGCCCAAGACCGTATTGACTTCAGAAAATGGCCCAAGAGATTCACGGCCTGGGACCCTTGCCATCGTATCGTTTTGGATTAGGCATTTTGTGTCCTTCATCAGCTTATTGTCATTGAACCTTTACTCACTTTCACATTGGCACCAGGCCAGTAGGTGAGGTCAGTAGGGGAGGGGATGGGAGGGGGGCAAAGATCAGAGAAGGGGTAGCAGGGACAATCAGGACTCGTCCCGCCAGTCCTCATTGGAGTACTAGCAGTGATGTGAATCACCAGGGGCTGATTTCACAAAACAATAAGATTGATCTTAACTGTGAGTTGTCTACATCACATATAGTAATTTGTATTGTGACATCACACTTTGCTTAGCAATTAAGATTGATTCATCATCTTAGTGCTTTGTGAAATTGAAAGGGACTTTGGTCGGATATAAAGTTCATGCTATCGATTTATTAGTAAGAAACAGTGTCTGAAATAAATCTTCTTTTTTAAGGTTTGTCTAATTTGTACCGTAGGCTCCATTTAAATTTTAGTACTATTATCAGTGTATTAATGTAACTGATTCTTCATCAGTGGGTCATTGATATTTTTAGTTTCCAATGAAAGATCGCAGTCACCATCAGTGAGCCTTGCTATATGACCAGTGGCATAACTGGGGGATGTGCCCTGGCGCCACTTTTTATGGGCGCAAAAACGCAAAGGAAAGAAAAAACAGAAAAGAAAAGAAAAAGAGAGCTGTACTTTTGAAGTTACCGGTATTGGAAATCTAAGCCAATAAAGTTTGAACAAAGGAAAGAAAGATTCACTTTTCAAATTGTCTGATTTTGTTTTCATTGGCATCAGAAGTTGGAATTAGGGGCGTAATTTTAGCGCCAGCCCCGGGTGCCGTTTTCCCTTGATACGGCGCTGTATATGACTTGGCTCATTGCCTTTTGCCCCCCAATCTAGCTTGGGTCACCGGGGAGCTAGATTTACCCCCTTGTTTTCCAATTTAACCTTTTTGGGGAGCGGACATACACCTGTATTACTCTTCCTGTAGCCACACCTGCTAGTAATTCCTTCATTAGAATAATTGGCTTTTTTGTTCACAGTTCTATTAATTTATTATTCTGTTGTTTTGCAGTTTATTGCCGTTCTGGACCATTAACGGTTAATTTTGTCCCTATTGGGCTGTTAGGGTTAATTTTCCCGACTTCTCTTCTTTTCTCTGTGTGTATGTTCTTGCAGCACATTAGACTTGGGATCAAGTCTGCTAACACGGCAGTAGTTTTTGAATCAGTGCCGGGCAGTGACCTGGGCTTGATTTCACCAAACACTATAGATTGATCTTAAGATTAGTTGTCAGTATCACCATCGTGATTTGTATTGTGACATCACACTTTGCTTAGCAATTAGGAGAAATTCACACTTAAGATCAGTCTTAGTGCTTTGTGAAATCAGCCCCTACCCATTAAATCAACAGTTCACATTATTGTGGCTCAGTTCAAGAATCACAACAAGTATGGCAGTTTGCACTGAAGGAAAAAAAAAACGTAGCCATTTATCGGACTTGTGACCAAGTTTAGCATCGTACATGACTGGCATCTTTGTCTTTATGACTCCATTTTGCAGCCCCGTGCCGCTACCCCAGTGAAACAGAGAAAGATGGCGCTCTGGGGGATATGAAAAGAAGTAAATCAAATTAAATTGCATCATGTGCCTCCCATAGACAAATTAGATCTCCCCACAGTAAAAACTGTTATTTTTTAAGTGTGTTTAGAGCTACATTGCATATTTGAATGCTTTCTGTGATGATTTTTGTGGTCCATTTTAGTTTGTGTATTTTAGAGTTATTAAATGTAAGAGTTTATCAAACACAAAAGAAGAAGAACTAAGTTTATTAATTGATTTTTGTTGTTTGTTTGTTTGTTGATTTGTTTACCAGTAAAACACCTTCTGCTTCCTGCCTGCTCGGGCCACCTGCCACCTCAACCACTGCAAGCCCACAGAAATCTGGTCCCCAGACTCCCAGCACACCCAAGAGCACAACGCCCACCTCTACACCTCAAAGGAGCCAGTCTGCAACCCCGACAAAGAACACGACTCAAGGTGGGGCGATGGCACCGGGCACCCCGCCCCTGCCAACGAAGGTCACGCCCACGGAAGAAGAGGACACATTCAAGAATCTCAAAAAGACGTTTGCGAACATCTTTGGTGATCTGTGAGATGGTTTTGTGTTTTGTGTTTTTTTTCTTCTCAGAAGCTAACATGTTTTGTCTGAAAGATGCACTGTGTCTGGAAAACGATTAAAGTGAGACTTTAATAATCTGCTTAGGCTTCCCAAACTTGTAAGTTTTAAAATGAGATGTCGCATGTGGAGGAAGCAACAAAAAAACAACATCATAATGTGGCAAGTAAACCAACTCATGATGAAAGGTTATCGCCACCTTAATAACCATTCAACAATTGAAATTTAAGGGCAAGCCTAGTTTGCATATTATCTATTTCCAGACTAAAAACATTTATTATTCATGATTTACTGCGGTACCCGCTGCGATATTGGATTTGATTCACCCTGCTGACCCCAGCTAGCTCGGTGGTCTAGCGGTATGGCATCTGCACTAAGCAGGAGGTCGTGGGTTTGAATCCCACCTGAGCCAGCACGTGATTTTTTCACATGCACTCACACGCACTGAGCATACAGTGCTCATCCAAGTCCGTGCAAGCCTAGTTTTCAATGCATATTCTTAAAAGAAATGAGTATGACATGTTGCTACGTACCATAAACCTACTACTTAATTGGGAAATCGCCATGAATAAACCTCGACAATCATTCATTAAAGCGTTGCTTTTTCCTTACCTAAGGGGTCGATTTCACCAAACTCATCGTAACTTGATATCAATCATAGGACATATGATGCGATGCATTGCAGCCCTATATGTAGGATACGATAGGTCATCCTTTGTAACTGGACTTACGATTGATCGTAGGGCTTTGTGAAATTGACCCCACATCTCATTTTAAAAGCTAGCAACTTTTCTAATCTTAGCAAAGTCAGTCAGTCATACAACTCTCATCTTATTTTGTCAGCAACAGTTCTGCAACAGAGTGCATCCTTACAGGCAGCAACCATGCTGGTTCAAATCTATATCGAACTTTCTTTTATACAAAATGCGCTCCAAAGAAAAACACCACCCATGAATTGGCCATGTGGTTGGCAAGTTTCCAAAAAGCAAAGTAAAGGCCTGTGTACACAGTCAATATTTCCGGTAACATTCTTAGAACATGTTGACCAATTATTACTAAGTGTACACAGGCTCAGAGGTGTTTACCGTACCTGGTCAACATGTTACTGAAATTACAAATCATAGGCTTGCTAAGATGGGATTCGAACCTGCCTTAAGTGGCGTCAATGGTTATGCAGGATTCTAATGGGAGACTTTGGAGAATCGGTCTTCAAGTCAACAGCGCACGCACGCACAAAACAATGCGCGCATGCTCACAATTGCGTGCGCGTGCGCTGTTGACTTGAAGACCGACTCTCAAAAAGTCTCCCATTCCCTTGGTGTTCGAACAGTAGAATCTAGGAGCCGCAAGTGGAAGGTCTAAGGTTCGAATCCTGCCTGAGCAAGCCTGTTATTTTCTTCCTTCTTACAGACACTCAGAATTGCTGAATACATATTGCGTTGAGTATTTGAGACCTCTTCAAATATTCTAGAAATATATTCACGAAATCGTAATGTTTCATGTGAAAAATGAGAAATTTCTCCAGGTTCTGCATTTGTCTCATTACATGCAAAATCTAGATCAATAATGGCATTGGTTTACAGTAGCACCCTGTTCTTTTATTTGAAAAAAGGTTGATTAGGCAGCCATCTTGAGTCCAAATCTGTTTGGGTCTTTCTGTTTTACCTATGGAATACCCAGTCATAATTCTTTTTGAACTATACCCATCTGCAGATGTGCTACTGCGAAAAAATATTTGTTGTATATGCTGTTAACAAGAGTATGTTGCTGTGACATTAGGGAATAAGATATTTTTCCTTTAATACTTGATTAGCTATTAAACAAAATAAGCATCATAAAGCATGGCATTTCTGTGTATATTAGTTCGGATTTTAAAAATATTGTTTGTTATTTGCAGAAGGGAACTGTGTTACTTTGTCATTTTAATTCTTATTGATGGATCCAGACTTAAAACTATTCCCTTTTCCACGTCTGACATTAGAGTCATCATATGACTCTATGTGCATCCATTAGAGAAAACATAATCCCTTTTTCCAAATTCACAGATGATGAATGAAGATTTGGGCAAGATTTTGTTCGTCCGCCAAATTCTTTTACTTAAGTTTATGAATCACTACTTGTCAGATATTCCAAGAATTAAATTTTTATGATATTCTGTTTTTGGGTTTTTTACGATCATAAAAAGGAATGCAATTTTGTCACCTTATTTGGTGATATGAGTGCAATAATATATCAAGAATGGTAATGTCTTCTCAAAAAGTATATAAATGTATTTGATAGATCCATTGTAGCTTTATGGACAGAAGTATTTATTATTCTAAGTTGTATCATATAGCCAGGAGATGTGGTTTTTAAGTAAATTTGGTGGACAAAAAAAAGTATTTTACATGTCGCATCAGAAATGTGATTAGTAATTGTTGTAATAATCGTATTGAAAAGCAAAAGCGTATAATTATTAGCGTGACCTAATATTGAAATGTAACCCACACTCCTTGTAGGCCTTGTAAATGTACTGTGAACTGTAGCCTTGAAAACATGTGTAAATATAACATATTAAAAATTAAAAGAAAAATGTTTTTTTTTCTAATTTCTGAAGTGGGATTTCATTTTGTTTATGAAGCCAGTGGTTTATTATTTGTTCTTTACATCTTCCACTTGCTAAAATTGTCCGTTGTGGAAATATTGTACAACTTTATTTAAAATGTAGGCATATTTGATGTAGATACAGCATATGGTAAACAGAAAAGACTATTCTGTTTTGAGTTAGTGGAATATTGCAGGCATGGAAAATCAGTCGGGTTATATTTTAAAGATGGACTTATTCAACAGGCAATAAAATTCCAGATTTTTGACTCGTTTTTTTTTTCCGCAGTAAGAGAATTTGTTAAGACATGTATGTGAAGTCCAGCTTGGAACTTATCAGTTGATGTATATACCATTGTTGTAAATTTAAGATTTAAACGCCTAAAAAAAAAGTTCTGCAACTCAAGTTTGAGGGATGATATCTTTTTTGTTACTGATCTATGAACAGTGAAACTGGTATCATTGGAAAGTGTGATTATTATTCTTTACAATGATGTGTCATTTGTTATGCTACTGTAATCGTGAAATGTACAGTCCTGATAAATATGCAGCAATTTTAAAAAATGAAATGTTGCAAAATATGTTACTTTCAGTAGTGAATTCCCATGATGGACTGAGTTTGATGAATGGTGTTGATTGGCCGATGCGTGAAAGCACGGTCCAAAAACGGTGTATTCTCATTTGCATTTTGCAACATTTCACTTCTGACTTTGCCCATAATTCAGGAGAAATGCACACTCCATGATTACATAATCACAACAAATGACACATCATTGTAAGGAGGAATAATGAAGCTTTCCATTGATACCAGTTTCATCGTTCATAGGTCAGTAACAAAAAAATATCATCCCTCAAACTTGAGTTGCAGAACTTATTTTGATGGGTTTAGAGAATTTCACTTATATGATACCTTCATGTTTTCTTTACCTAGCTCATAAGTTAATCATCAAAACAATATTTTAAATTTTTTAAACTGTAGCAGTAAGTCCTTGTTTTTATGAAATACTGGGCACATGCTTTAGATCAAATGGGAAATATATTTCCTGTCTCCTGCTTAGGTTATCGTATTTCTGCCAACAGAGGGGGCCATAATCTTCAACACGACGTGTACCAGTAATACCCTAATCTCCATTTGTGGGCCTTTACAAAATGAGGCTTGAAGCTAGGCTTGAGATTATTGCTGGTACAAATGAAATGAAGGGCTTGAGATACATGGCGAAGCTGGAGCCTTTCTTCGGCTTCATCATGTTGCCAATCCCTTTGTTTCGTTTTGTGGCCTCAAATGGTAGTAGCAAAATAAGTCCAAAGCACAGCTCCAAGCCTGGGGCCAAATTCATAGTGCTGCTTAAGCACCAAAATTTACTTAAGCACCTGAAACCTTAGTAAATAAAATCAGTATTCCAGCCAAAAGTCATTGTGAATGTTATGCTCAGCAAACAATGGCTGAATACAAGTGGTTGGTAATTCTGTTTGATCAAGAAAGATTTTTCATGCTTAAGCAATTTCCCATTCAGAGAACTCGATTCGAGTTTACTGACCACTATGGGCATTTACGAAACGGAGGCTCAGGCTCCGGCTCCATTTCATGAACCGGTTCTAAAATAACGGGTATCAAAATAGAGGCTTTAAGCAGCAGTTCAGAAGTAGATTCTATAGTTTGAAAAGGGAAACATAGTTTCAGCTTCAGTGAAAAACCACAACCTACATTTTCAGCACATGGATGTCAGAGCTGGAGCCTGAGCCTCCGTCTCGTAAACGTCCTATGTTGCGTATGCAGTTGTGATGACATCACTGTTGTGGTCGCTACGATCGATGTACTCCATAACATAATACAAGTGTAGGGTCGACATGAACTATCTGTGTGAAAGCAAACGGTTATTAAAAGGTAGTATCATACTTTGATAAGAGACCAAAACAGAAATGTTCACAGATTTACATATAACTTACAGGGTATGAAGATGGTGGTGGTAGAAACATACCGTTACAATTTTTCCGCCTGAAATGGTGTGTTTATCCAGAAATTAGTAAAACAACGATCAAAAATCTTTTTGATCTTTTAAAAGATCAAAAATAGAAGAGAAAAGACTTAAGAAATGCTGAGGTGGCTGTTTTTCACTGTTTTCTCAAAAAGTGGGCACCGTATGGGACTGAAATTTTCACAGATTACTTTTACTGTATCTTCCTTGATATGTTTGCCCACGAATCTGTATTTCTTTGACAAAAACCAAAGTATGATACTACCTTTAAAACAATCCTAATCAGGCCTCAGTTCATATTTAAGAAAGCTAGTCATTATTTTGCATTTTCAATTTCATTCCAATTTTAAGTCTTGACCAAAATTGCTGGACCAATGACTCATAATTTGTCTAATTAACTATGTAATGAAACTATATGCTTTTGGTATGATACACAGTACACACTTACCTATAAAGCAATACAATGTATAAATATCCACGTAAAATGGAGGGGTAAAATATTTGTGAAATTAATTTGAAAAAAATAAAATGAGAAAGCAATGAATGGAAATAAATACACCTATGTCCTGGTATGATGGATTCATGTACTGTATTAGGGCCTGTTGGTTTAACGCATGCGATCCCAAATCTGTGGATCCACGTCCCATGTAGGATATGCTAAAATGGGATCTGGATCAGTATAAAGATCTGTGATCTTGTGCGTGAAACAAACAGGCCCTTAGTCATTGCCCCTAAAAGTAACTGTTACCAGGTAACTTAAGTGAAACATAATAAACCTTTTTTTATCATTATGGTAAATGCAGAGTGAGATTTAGACTTATGGCTTTCTTGTTTCAGTGTAAACCACATTTTTTTTCCTTTTTCAGCAAGAGGAAACAACTGAGAGAGATATAATTTTTGAATATCCAGAAATTGATGAAAACATTTATGCACAAATTTATTGGGTACCTGTCTGTAACTTGAGTAGCCTTACATCTTACTCAGGAATGTGAATTTGACTGGATCTTTTTTTAAATGTGAATTTTATACTCAGGATCTTAGATTTTTAAATCTAAAAAAACACAAAATAAGTTAAAACTGTTTTGTGAGCTGGTGGCTTGTACGGTAATAGACCGGTTGCACGACCAATGTTTACTTATAGTGGGTACTTTTTCATCACATTGGGTGCAGAACAGCAGTGGAAACGAGCAAAGAAGACTATTATATCATACGCATTCTTCTTTGCTCGTTGCCACCTCTGCTCTGTGCCAAATGAGATGACAAAATACCCACTTTAAGTCACGTAAACATTAGTTGCGCAATCGGTATATTGGAGCCGGAAAAGTTTTAAGTTTGTTACCTCATTGTGCTGGCCTCTCACGTAGAAAGTAGACGAGGAGCCTGTTGTATTTATACCAGTTCCATTGTCTTCAACCTCATCAGGAACAACAAGGTGTCCCCAAATCTGCTGGATCGCTTCTGGACGCTCAAGCATCATTCTTCCACTTCCAAAATATTTGTACTGCTACAGACTGATAATGGTCAGCTGTTTGGTAGCACTTTTGCCGACTCGGTCCCAAGCAGACGTGACCACCGGTTGGAGTTCAAATCCCTTAAAGAGCCGTGGGATAGGGACTATAAATCTGAGAGAGGGGTTAACCATGGCTAAACAAGCTTTGTATTTAGCGGTCAAATGATGCCTTTCTCGTAACTCTTCACTGAAGGGGAGCTGCCCAAGTTCTTCTTTCTTTTACTCTCAAGCGTTTTCTCATCACAACTGCAACTTGGTTGAGGAAATCCATGTCCTTGTATATCATGGTCGATAACAATTCCGTGTTTGCCGTTTGGCAGCCAGTTCAGATGAATTTGAAGTCCTCTTTCCATGGGTAGTTTCCTGGTTACTTCACGTGGCTTGTCTGTGTCCCACCTTCTCATGGTGGCTGAGTTGAGGCCTCAGACTGATTCGGTTCCAAGATAGAATTCTTCAAGGGAGCCAGACTGAGCTCTGAATCTAGTTCAATAACCAAAAATGCACATGTGTAGTTAAGTCACCCCAAAACACAATCCCATAAGCAGGATACTGTTTACCCACAGACCTGAACAATCAAGTACAAACATCTCGTAAAAACTGCAAGATTGAAATCATCACAAAATCACAGAACACAGGTATTACAGTCGCAAAGTGCCTGTATAAGCAACTTTTATTTCCTTTTTTTGTGTGAAAAAATCCAAAACGTATCTACAACAATAACAGCAACTTTGGTGGCAATGGTGTTTGCTTTCTTTTACACCTTACTTTTCCAGAAGTCATAAAAGTCATTTTCAGTCCCTGAAAAAAGTCAAGGGATGGAAACTACCTCAGATTATCCTATGACAAGACAAGGTGGTCATGCTGCCAATAGGAGACTTTTGAGAACCGTTCTTCAAGTCAACAGCGCACGCGCACGCACAACAGCGCAGGCGCAAAACAATGCGCGCATGCTCACAATTGCGTGTGCTGTTGACTTAGGCCCAATTTCATGGAATCTGTTACGGCCTATTTTTGTGCTTACGGGCACTGCTACAAGTGAAATCTATTTCATGGAATCCGTACGCAAGACTCTCGGTTAGCAAAGAATTTCTAGGGTAACCATGACCATTTTCTGCTAACGCGCTGTCGTATGCATTCTGCACAAATTCCTTGCTTACCGTTACCAAAAATGAAACTCTTCCATGAAATACGCTAACCGTAACCAAAAAAATCTGCTCCCGCAAGCGAAGAATTTTTGCTAACGGTAACGGATTCCATGAAATTGGGCCCTGAAGACCGGTTCTCAAAAGTCTCCCATACTTGATGGGTGTTGCATGGCCAATGGAGTTAATGTGCCCCATGAAGAACAAAAGGAGAGAATTCTGTGGTACATATGAAAGATCAACCACTGTTCAAGTATAGGTTCCAAATAAGGTTTACAACCTTTGGAGAACACTTAAAATTTACATTACAGCAAGCATGTCATTTGTTCCTTAACTTTCAGTTACATAACTGAAATACATTGTATCTGTATCAGAGTATCTAGGATAAGTGTGTCAAATACCAAAACTGTAAAATGCTGCACACTAAAAACTGTTGTTATTTATGAACTAAAGAATATTCCCTCAACCATATCGACAAGTACTATTTACATCCCATTGTAATTTACACATGACTAATTATCTTCAAACATTTGAAAATTAGCTTCATATTCCAGTCATTACCTTTTTCTAATGGGAGACTTTGGAGAACCGGTCTTCAAGTCAACAGCGCACGCGCACACACGCGTACGCATGCGCAAAACAATGCGCGCATGCTCACAATTGCGTCGCGTGCACTGTTGACTTGAAGACCGGTTCTCCAAAGTCTCCCATTGATTCAACTATCCTAGGCCAATTTAAAGGAATATTCCTTTTTTCCGCTACTTTGAAGTGAAATTTTTTTTTCTGAGTTAAACACAGTCTTATGCGCGAGACCTGTGGTCGATTTCACACAGCACTAAGATATGCTAAATCGTGAATCGATCTTAGTTGCTAAGCGAAGTGTGATGTCACAATACAAATCACTATGGTGATATTGACGACTCAAAAGTTAAAATTAATCTTAGTGTTTCGTGAAATCGGCCCCTCGACCATGATTCATAAGCTCGTTAGCTGCACAAATTACTTAGCATATTTCTTTTCATGCTAAGTGGAGATTGTGCTAACCCACTTCTCTTGAAATGATCACCCTGTTCTTGCTCTCTCGTTACTGACTTAGAAGGCGTGTCTACAGTGTTTGGATGATGAGCTTTCTCTTGCTGTCGTGGGTGAATTTATGAGCCTTGAAGATCTCGCTGTCAAAGAACTGGGCCAAATTGTGGATGTTGATTTGACGGGCCTGAGTGCAAATATAAAAAAAAAAAAGAATATTTGTTAAAAACATTTTTCAAAGGTGAATCAACCAAGATTGCAAAGAATGTACAAAACCAATAGAGCTGCTGTCAAGTCCAAACAAAAGAGGAACAATATGGGGTCAATGATTGCAGGCATTTATACACTTGGGGGTGTTAAAGGTAGTATCATACTTATAGAAATACAGATTCATGGGCAAAAATACCAAGACAGATACAGTAAGTCATCTGTGAAAATTTCAGTCTCATACTTTGCCCACTTTCTGAGAAAACATTGAAAACAGCCACAGTATTTTCTCTCTTATTTTTGATCTTTTAAAAGATCAAAAAGATTTTCGGTCGTTGTTTTACTAATTTCTGGATAAATACACCATTTCAGGCGGCAAACATTTAACGGTATGTTTCTACCACCACCATCTTCATACCCTGTATATAAAGTTATATGTACATCTGTGAACATTTCTGTTTTGGTTTCTCACCAAAGTATGATACTACCTTTAAGGCCGATTGATACTCGCTGCATCATATTCACTGCGTACACAGCATGGCGTTCCATTTTGAAGTGTCTTCTTTGCGTTAAGAACACGCACTGCGTACTAAAAGTGCACGCTTATGTGCGAAACAATGAAAACGGTTTGTGCGCACCATGCAATTTGATCAGTATTCGGACAAGTTAAAACATTTGAACAACCGGCGGATGCGTACACGCATTTGAAAGATGGCAGAGTATAAACATTGAATGTGACATTCGCGTTGCGCGTGCGTAAACGCAGCAAATACGAACCAGCCTTTAGTGTGGGATGTTGGGAGTTCAGACAATAATTGATAAATGCATCAGTGTACCTTATCCGTCAGATCTTTGTCGGATATTTCAATGACGTCCTGGTCTGAGCCGTAGCGGGTACGGTAGAATGTCATCTGTTCTGCAACCAGCTGGTTCAGGATGAATAGCAGCAGTTCGTTGTTGTCGCGACGGAAACTCAAGTACCTTGAGAAATTCTGCAAGCGCAAATGGTGGATCACAAAAATATTACTGGCTAGGACAACCTCGTATATATTAAAATTTTCTCAAATTCAATTATATTTGATTTACTTATTAACCCTAAGTTCCTAACCCTCTGCACCAAAGACGAGAGCTGCTTACCACACACTACCACAGTCTCCACACGGGAACTGGATCATAAACCACGCTTTCAAGACACAAACCACACTGTGGTGTATTGGGGTATTCAGGATAACACTTACCACAGGAAAAACCTGTATGGTAGAGCGATGTATGCAGGAGGGTTAGGTTTAAAGACTTACTAATTTCCAGATTCACTAACTTCCTGTATCAATGGGAGACTTTTGAGAACCGGTCTTCAAGTCAACAGCGCACGCGCACGCAATTGTGAGCATGCGCGTGTTGTTTTGTGCCTGTGCTGTTGTGCGTGCGCATGCGCTGTTGACTTGAAGACCGGTTCTCAAAAGTCTCCCATTGAAAACTAATTCTTGATATTCCATTTTAAAAGAATCCAAATATAAAAATGACAGAAACAATTTTCATTTTGTTGGTCCATACTTTGATAGTGCATATCAATTACAAATTGGTAAATCATCCAAAATCTGCCATTATCCTTCCCCCACAATTTCATGGTTAGCAAATTTTTGTGCTAAGCAAGGCTGTGAACTTGAAATTGGCCCCTGGTGTTTCAGTGAGAAAATTCAGGAAGCAACCTTCCCGGACCATACTGCCAAAATGGTCAGGCTACATTGACTCCTACCTTCCTCATGCTGCGCATAACGCTGTACTTCTGTGTATCGATGAAGCTCTCTAGCATGATGCGGATGGACATATTGACGTCGTCCTCATTTACATATTCGCGGAGATGCATGCGTGCATGTGCCTCTGCCATGCGGATGACTGACTCAATGTGTCGCACGGTGATCGGAATGCTACCGGTTGCCTAGATAAAAGAAAAAAAAAGCCAAAATTAATCCAAAGCATTTGATAAATAAAAGCATATCAAGTCAACTGAAATCTTTGTTATCTTGAATGGAAGCTAGGAAGGAAACGTTGCTCATAAAATTTTCATGCTCAGCAGAAATCAGCAGTTTACCAGCCACAAACAATATCAATCCTGTACAAATATGGCTGGTAACCTAAGATTACGACATGAAAGTTTTTGTGGTAAGCACATTTTGTGTGTGACAACTGCTCTAGGTTGTACAGCCCAGTATAATACACTATAATGCTATATCATAACGCCCATGCTACACGAGGTAATTTACAGGCAACCAGTTCCAGGCAATCTCCAAGAAGAAATAACATTCATCTTTAGATCTTTGCATGATCCTATCGGGAAAGTGAGAAACTGCAAGAATAATTACTCTTATACTACCGGAACGTTCCATTGCTATGTGGTGTAGTTGTTGCCTCGTGCGTCATGGCCTGCATTAACTCCTTCAAGACTTGATTCAAAGGTTCAAGACGGCAAATGTGTACGGGGAAGGGGATTGATGTACTTACCATGGACTCGCGCCTGAGTTCGGAGTACATCTTAGCCACCTTCTCTTGGTCCATTCGGTGCAGCTTAGGATGAACCTTCTCCTTGGCGTAGATGATGTACTTCTTGAGAAGCTCTTGGGGTATCTTCTCCAACCCCGAGGTGGTGGGCAACTCCTGCAGACAAATTGTGGACCAAAACCAAACAATCTTAGAGACTGCTAAAAGGCTGCGTCCTAAAATGATCTAATTTCTGCCTAATTGCTGCCTATTAATGAAAAATTGTCTGGAGCGGGATTCGAACATTCTTTGTTCACTTTTCAATGACCTTTTCCCTTGTGGTTATTTGATGATTTAATAAATACTGTTTGCATGCTTCTCCAACTTCCCTAGACACTGTCCCCCATTTGTTCTGATTCACTCATCCATTTATGTGTATCTTAACATGGATGTTAGAGGACAACAACCTTTGAGAAAGTTGGAACAATAAACAGTATTTCAATAATATTTTGATCTTACGAAGAGTTGTCAGTATCACCATAGTGATTTGTATTGTGACATCATCCAAGAAAGTAAGATGGATTCCAGTGGCATAACCAGGGTGGGGAAACAGGGGCACGTGCCCTTGGCGCACAAAAACACAAAGGCATAACAAAAAGAGGGGGAGCTGTTCTGTTGAAGTTATTGGAAATCTAACCTGATGAAGTTTGAACAAAAGAAAGAAAAACTTCAATTTCAAATTGTCTGATTTTCTTTTTTGTCACTGGCATCAGAAGTTGGAATTAGGAGACAATTTTAGCGCTTGCCCAGGTTCAATTTTCCATAGTTGTGCCAGCGATTGATTCACATTTAAGAAAAATCTTAACAATCTTCCGGCCACACATACAACTTGGCGCATTTTCTTTCGACTGTGGATTGGTACAAGGGCCTTCCCCGATTCTTACCGGTAAATTCTCTTCCAGTTCACCGCTGTTTGACGGATGATGCCTAATGTGACTGTCAGTGACAAACCTTGCCAGCATCTCATCCTATATGGACATACAGACAAAAGTATTACACCCTCTTGAAGATATTCTGAGGAAAGTTTTGTGAAACTGTCATGATTTCCAAAATAAGGCTGCATCCGAATCTGTTTGTCTAGAGCTAGGGCTAGGTCTTCACTACATTGGAAATATGCGGAGACACCAAGACAATAGAACTAGCCGTAGCTCTGGAAGCCCGTTTCGGACACAACCTAAGAATCTTGAGTATATGCTCCTTTCAGATTGAAAACAATATTCACCCATCTTCATTAGGCAAATTGTACAAAACTAAGCCATGATTAATGCCTTTTAATGGATTTCACTTTGAATGTGATGAATGAAAAGCTGTTGATTTAACTTGAGTTGGACTTGAATGAACTCTAGATGGGGCTGTTTCTAGTTTACCTTGGGCATTATTAAAGGCTGCGTTCGAGCGGTTACTTCCGGTAACACGAGTACGATGCACGCGCATTACTCTCCGGTGCAGGAGTATACTCCCCATATCTAGAGAGTATACTCTCGCTGACCCGAGTGTCATACTCCAGCCGTTCGAGCGCTCCCCAATATACTCGTGTTAACACGAGTAGCTCGCTCGAACGCAGCCATAGGTAAACTTGGACCAGTGTCTGAGTTTGGCTTACCCATAAGAATCTTCCCATACCATTGCTCCTATATCACATGATCATTGGCAAGCCATATTGCATAGTTACATGTATGTAAATAATAAAAACTGATATAAGCTACCATCCCATCATGTATTAAATAACTTTGAATGATTACTTACCTTAACTGGGTCTACAATGTCCCGTACTACACACAGGATATCAAAACGGGACAAGATTGGCTCAGTCAGATCAACCTACAAAACAAAATGGACACATATTAAAAAGACATATCAGGGGGAAAAAGCTGGAAAAAGGTCACAAAGGAAACTGACTACAAACTAAACAAAGCTTCTGTAGTTGACTGCTGGGGAAACCACTAACACTAGGCTGCATAGCTCAGGTGATAGAGCGTCAGTGTGGTATTCCAGGTTTTCAGTTTGTTTTCTGTTTCCAAATGTGTCCAATTACAAATGTTGAATGGAAGATAAGACTAAACAATACAAGTAATATAATGCTGCAAACTGCTCATCAGCCAAAATAACGACCTGAAAATATATGAAATGCTTGGAGTATTGGAGGGCCTGACATTTCCATCCAAGCAGGATCTTTCTCAAAGGCTAAAACTTTGAAAACTATAAAGATCCTGCTAGGATCGTAACCTCAGGCCCTCATAACTCAAAGCATCTTATTGAACATTCAGAAATGATCACTCAATACAAAATTTTAAGCAATATTCACATGTAAGTTGGATTAAAGCATCGAGAAACGCACAAACTCAACACAGATGTCCTTGATTGCATTTAGAACTTAATAAGCAATTCAGGGGGGGGGGAGGAATCCTTGGTAGTAATGGGAGACTTTGGAGAACCAGTCGGTCTTCAAGTCAACAGTGCAACAGTTTTACGCATGTGTATGCGTGCGTGCGCTGTTGACACAAAGACCGGTTCTCCAAAGTCTCCCATTCTTATCACAAGAGTTGTGACTCACATTTTCTGAAAATGTCATGGATTGGTTATAGCGCCCTCCTATGGGATTAGCGGCAGCCATGATGCAGCAACGTGCATGGAGTGAGGTCACGATGCCGGCCTTCGATATGGAGATACTCTGCTGTTCCATAGCCTCGTGTATACTGGTGCGATCATTGTCATTCATCTAGGGAGCAAAAGAGAGACGCTGCACGTTTAGACTGAGAAACTTAAACTCAGGTTCTTCTTTTTTTTTAAGTCTGTAATCCAGTCTCTACAGGGGAACTGGATCATAAACCACGCATTACCACACAATGCTGTATTGTGGTGTTCAGGGTAACCCACTTACCAAAGAACAAACCATGTGTGGTAAACTGTGGTATGGAGGTGGGTTAGGGTTAAGACGTGCATCAGTCCAATTTCCATTCTTCTCTCCCCAAATCATTCAAAGTTATACCCATTGAGTTTACATTCTTCTTGTGTTTAAAAACAAAACTAAGGCTGCATCCGAATCTGTTGTCTAGACCTAGGTCTAGGTCTTCGCTCCAAAGGAAATACGCTGAGACACCTAGACTAATAGACCTAGCCGTAGCTCTGGAAGCCCGTTTCGAACACGGCCATAAAGTTAATTAGACAACCATTACGGGCGTAAACTTTCAACATGCGCAGTTTGTCAACAAAATTAATTCCTCACATTGTGATTGGCCAATGCATTGCAAACTCATGGTGGCACTCTTTTGTGAATTCCCCTGTATTAGAATGAATGAACAGGAAGGCCCAAGCTTCAATATTGGATGTTCAATGTCTATGTCATTTTCTGAAATCTGAAAGTTTGGAACAATTAACACTGAACTCGCATTCCCCCAAAACAAACCAAAGGAAAAAGCGCAACGACATACCTTGTCAAACTCATCGATGATACACACTCCCTTGTCAGCCAGCACCAGAGCCCCTGCCTCCAACGTCCACTCCCTGGAGACAGGATTACGCTGGACGTAGGCCGTCAGACCGACGGCCGATGCTCCCTGACCAGTGGTGAACACAGCACGGCTGGCCGTCTTCTCCACGTACTTCAGAAATTGAGACTTAGCTGTGCCAGGGTCTCCACAGAGGAGGATGTTGATGTCTCCCCTTACCTTGTGCTTTTGACCTGTAATTTAAAGACATGAAATTGGTTTCAGTTTCAGGTGGATGTTGTTTCATGTCTCATATTCAATGAGTAACGATGCTCGTGATTTAAAAATAAATTTCTTCATAAATAATAATTTAGGCATTTATAAAGCGTTCTTACACACAATAAGGGTATCACAACTCTTTGCACTATTATTATCCCTGGTCATCGGACCCATTTACATTCCTGAAACAATCTCAGCTACCTGGGGAGAATACAGCCTGCAGCTGCCTGCAAAGCGCTCAGGGCTAATCAAGCACACAAAGCCATCTCTACCCTCACTGGTACCCATTTACACCTGGGTGAAGAGGAGCAGTATGTGACAAAGCATCCTACCCAAGGATGCAAGCACCACTAGCCCATGGCTGGATTCGAAACCACAATCTCAGGCGCGGTTCTACGGGGGGGCTAGGGGGGGCTGTAGCCCCCCCAAAATTTTGTCTAGCCCCCCCAAAAAAATGCAAGTGAAAAAAAAATCTTGAAAATACTGGATTTTTTCAGTTATGAAGCGCCAATTACATAAAAAAACGCGTTGTGTGGGCTATAATGTGCATGTTTTTCGACCCCTGATAAGACATAGAAGAAGCGAGTGTTAGAAGAACCCAAAATATTGGGTCTTCTAGCCCCCCAAAAAATAATGGCTCTTCTAGCCCCCCAAAAATTTCGACTCTAGAACCGCGCCTGCACAATCTGTAGATTGACAACAAGATTATGACGTGCCAAACCGGAAGGCCACAGCACCCCACTAATTTATTCAAATTACCTGGATTCTTAGGTTCTCCACCAAACAGAGCCAAAGCTAACCCTCGCTTGATGTCATCATGACCGTATATTGACGGCGCTATGCTGGCAAATATCTGAAAATAGAAAAAAGAAAGCCGACATTGCGGATCAGTTTTACTCATCTATTGGTTGAATGTTATGGTTTATATAAGGTTCATAAAAACACATTTCTGCTGGTGGTCATTGTCTTGGTGCCCCTGGTCATTGTTTTGGTGCCCCTGGTCATTGCCTTAGCACCCTCTTCATTGCCTTGGTGCCCCTGATCATTGCCTTGGCACCCTGGTCATTGCCTTGCTGCCTCTGGTCATTGCCTTGGTGCCTCTGGTCATTGCCTTGGCACCCTGGTCATTGCCTTGGTGCCCCTGGTCATTGCCTTGCTGCCCCTGGTCATTGCCTTGCTGCCTCTGGTCATTGCCTTGCTGCCCCTGGTCATTGCCTTGGTGCCCCTGGTCATTGCCTTGGCACCCTGGTCATTGCCTTGCTGCCTCTGGTCATTGCCTTGCTGCCTCTGGTCATTGCCTTGCTGCCCCTGGTCATTATCTTGGTGCCCCTGGTTTAATGCCTTGGTGCCCCTGGCCATTCCCACCTGACAAATGAACATCCCTGTATAACACAGAATAGCTACCCTTGGAACACACACCCAAAGCACACATTCTACAAATGATCTTTCTACAAAAAAAGAAAGAAAGAGAAGCTTGAGTGTTACCCTTTCCCCGATGCGTTCGTCTTTTGACAGAGTGACAATGGCCTTGATGTCGTCATCTGTCAAGCTTCCCACCGCCATCTTGTCATCTTTCTTGGTGATGTAGTTGGCTTGGATGACGGTAGCGAAGACGGGGAAACCATTGGCGGTGTTCAGAGAGCCGTCGTAGTTGTTGTGATAAATTCCTGTCAGCTCCTGAAGAGAAGAGAAAGAGAAAAACAGTTTACATCGGCAAGTTGGGTCATGAGGTTTGTTCAGATGGTCTGAAATCGATGCACATGGCATAAATGTAAAGGTTCCTTCACTAATGTGATTTAGTCATCACTGAAATGTCGGCACTTTTTTTCGATCATTTTTCCTTCAGCCTTCGATGAAGATCCTGCTAGGATCAAAACGCGTCAGGCACTCCTAACTCCAAGCATTTTCCTGGCAGCTTGGGAGAAAGGGGTTCAAACTGTTCACCAACAAGACTCATATTCATCAGATAACCCTGTCAAGTGAAGTTATAGAGTTCAAATGAGTCGAACGCAATAGCTAAGAGACATATGGGTACATCAAATAACCACACGGGAAACTGACTGGATTAATTTCAAGTCATTGAAAACTGAACAAAGAAAGATTGACCGGAGTGGGATTTGAAACTGCTACCCCAAGAATACCGCTCAGGGGCTCTTTCAACTGAACTAGGTAGGCCTGTGTTGGCAGTGTCCCAATAAAATAGGTTCAAATTATTTTAATTAATTTACCATTAAATGAAATTTCATTCCACAAAAGGTAGCACCAGAGATTTGTTCTCTATTTTACTGAAACTTACAATTTCATCACCAGGCTTGGCGCTGTCCACGAGGTCAGCCAATAAGATGGCATCTTTAGACCTTGGTAGACGCCCTGCAGCAACCTTGCCTGGACTCTCCTGGATCGTCACCCTCTGGTAATTCTTGTATAATGTCTGACAAACAAATAGAAAATGAGAAACAGTTAATGCACTAGTGATACTTTAATAAGGTCTCTCCTAAAGGCGCCCCTTTTTATTACTATGGTTCTCATTTCCGACTGACCCATATTTTGGGCTCCGACCGAAGAAAAAAAAACACTTTTTTTTGCCGCCGACCCTGTCCAGAATGACATAATATAAATTCAAGAAAAAAATAATAAAAATTTCTAGAATTTCTGGAGACAAATTTTGCCAATAGGCCTACATTTTTATACTTTCTATCGCATAAATAATTTTAAAAAAAATATTCAAACGAGATTACAGTGAATACAATAAACATTTCTCATCATTTTCTTTTTTGTGGTTTTTGTGTATTCAGCCAGATTTTTTTTTCTACCAAACTTTTTTTTTCTGACCGACCGACCCTCCTTCAAGGTGAAAAAGAAATGAGAACCACGGTTATAAAAAGGGGCGCCCTAATACCAAGCCTGTCTAATACTTGTGTACAGTATGTCTCTTGTTGGCAGGTAATATTTCAGATGAACAAAGTTTTAGCAAACAGGCAAAAATGCAGACGCATATCCAAGTTCCATGCAAAAACCCTGATTCATCTGCAATTAAAAACTTAACCCTTTTAAAGATTCAAAATGGTATGGCAACCATTTTGGCAATGCAAACTTGTACAAATTTGTACAATCCATTTTGGAATCCTGCCTTTGATAGCTTGTTATAATGTTGTCCATCCACTACCCATTATCCTGTCATTTGAGGACATTATTGCTATGTGGATCGGTTTGCGGAAACACCATGCAAGAATGGTTAGTACTTTCGCACTTCCATTTTCGTTCGCACTTCTTGTAAGGTCTCAACGTTTTGACCAGCCTGCTCTAGTCATCATCAGGAGACTAGAGCAGGCTAGTTGAAATGTTGAAACCTTACGAGAGGTGCAAACAAAAATAGAATTGCGAAAGTAGGAACGATTCTTACATGGTGTTTCCGCAAACCGATCCACATACCAATTGTCACCATGCAAAGCCTCAAAATCTTTCTTGACATTATTGCTATTGTTACATTATCACATTTTAGCCATTGGCCATTTTCAGGAATATGCTGTAACCAGTGCTGACCTAGTACAACTTGTGTCTTATTCTGCTGCTGTTATCAAAACTGACCTCTTCCATGTTGATCTCAAAAGGTCCGAGGGACTGGCACTCTGGACAGGACCCCGGCCGCACCTCCTGATTCTGGTTCTGGTAGAAGGGACCCAGGACAAAGCCGCACTTTGGACAGTTGTACTTGACCATGTTTAGCTGGGGCAGGATGCCCGTAGTGGACGTGACAACGCCGCTTGTTCTGATAAGCTGATTTAGATGCAGTTGCCTGTAGTTGGGAGGCGGGGGGAGAAGACAAAGCAAAAAATTACAAAATCTGACGATCATTTTCAAACTTTGAAAAACAACAAGTTTAACCTTAAACTTTCCAAACCTAAGACTAGAACAGCGAAGCTGTCATGGCTCGCTGCAGCCTTACGTGCAGTTACAAACATGATAGCAAACACCCATCCATCACACACACACCCATCCCCCCAAAAAATCAACATTTTGAAACAATAAAAAAAACTTCAACATTTTCCATATACAATAATAACAACATTATTTTGGACAACGCAACCATAAAAAAAAATAAAAAAATTGGGGTTATAAGCACATACTAAAAAACTTTAACATTTCACGCGGTCGGCCAGACGGACGGACGGCACGACGGACAGACGGACGGAAATCGGTATTACATAGACTCGCACTGATTCGCAGCAGCTCGCCAAAAATGAGAATGATTATTTACTGTCACACTGGTAACAATTCCTGACACATCATCATTAGGGCAATTCCACGGTAACATAAGTTACCTATTAAGTGACTCTGACCTATTCCTTAATCAATCATTCTTGAAAGACTCCAATTTAAAAGTGTTTGATTGGAATCAGCAAGTATACCACATATGGTTCCTTGAAATGCATGCAAATATGCAAAAAAAGAGGTCACTTGCGTAACAAAAATGTCCCTAAACCATGAAAATGCCCATTAACGTTTTTTATTTCGTTTTATACACTTGTGACCACAAATACTAGAAACTGAAAAGTTCAATTTCATCTAGCACTCGTGGCATTGATTACTGACTCTGACCAGTCAACATTTGAGAGACTATTCCCCGAGTAACCAAGAGCAATCCAAATTATTTCCAAGCTTGACGCTGATCATGTCAGAGTATTTTGCTAACCTGAGGGACCGTAGCTCCTCCACCAGTGGCAGCTCAGCGATGCGGACGTGAATCTCCTTAGCGATCTGCTCGTACTTGGGGAACATGGCCAGCACCACCTCCTTGGCTGCCTCGTCAAATATCTTGAGCATCTCGGCGGGGGCCTCGGGCAGGAAGTAGGCCAGGACTTGCTCCTGAGAGGCCAGGATGTTGTAGTCGATCACAAGGCTTTCCTTGTTAGCTGTCAGACAGTTAGTAAAATCAATCCCTTGTAAGATGCAGTTCCCAAAATATGGATTGGTTATAGCGCCCTCTATTGGTTAGCAGCAGCAGCCATGATGCAC
Organism: Astropecten irregularis; assembly: GCA_963971285.1. NCBI lineage: Eukaryota > Metazoa > Echinodermata > Asteroidea > Paxillosida > Astropectinidae > Astropecten > Astropecten irregularis. The sequence goes on along the minus strand of OZ020244.1, from coordinate 16,838,073 downwards.
CAGCAATGGAACAACTTTGAAACAATCGTAACCAAAACCGAACAATGCATGGAAACATTCTGCATGTTGGTGAAGGCCAAGCCTAGTTAGCATATTATCTATTTCCCGACCAAATCATTTAATATTCATCATTCTGCAGATGGTTATGATTTAATTCAGTGGCTCCTCTTAAAGTGAGTGAGAACTTTTTTACCACATTAAGCGTCCCTTTGCAAAGGCATCCACTCCCTACTGAATAAACGATGCCATAGTAAGAGGAGTTCTACAGTAACTCTTTTCTGAGTGTGAGGTTTGAGAAGAAGTTGACAAAAATGCCATCAGGAGATTATACCCAGAAAGTTTAGCGAAACAAATTGTTTTTCCCAGGACCCAACCCTGAATAAAGACATTTCAGAGGAATAGTTGTTACCACAAATCTTTAAGTCCATCTAGCCACCTCAAAAACCTTCAACCCTTTAAACCCTTGGATTTCAAGATGAAATACAGCATTCAATAATGTTTCTTTACCTTCACACATCTGTCTGATCTTCTCCCGGTACAAGTTGTGCCCCTTGTCGTCCACAAACGTGCGAAGGAAGTTCTTGAATCGGTTGTAGATCTCCAGTCTGGGTCCAGCCATTGAGACCCACTCCCTGACGGAATGACCCTTCATATCCTCCAGGTTCTCAATGCTCTCGATCATCTGGAGTCAAGCGACAAGCCCAAGGAAAAGGGAAGGGTTAGGTATTGCATGGATGTTAATCCGGTTATATCTTCCTCTCCTGCTACCAAATTTATACCCTGGTTCACATCCAGCTGGGGCGAACATTAAACCTTGAGGATTTCAGATCCTACCTGATTCTATGTGCTCTAACCCAGAATGTATATCTGGGATACTGAAATCCCAGTATAAGTGTAAGTGTAATTCGGTCCAGTGGACGATTTATAAAATGTGAAGTCTTAATAACTCTTAATACCACCCAAGCAACATCAACAGGGACAACAGCATCAAAATCCCAGAGGCAATCCCGTACTGTGAGACAGCATGCAGCATCTACTACGGCACAGGCCAATCAGCCCTTACCACGCACCGCAGCACTGCCTAATCATGGTACAACACCTTGCGCCTTAGAGCCTCCAGAACTGGATATAAGGAGTACGGACATAACCACTGAAATGAAGTATTGCAGTTTGCATACTAAACAAAACGATCTAAACTGTTGACCATATCATGTGACAACAGATAAGAACATTTTATTCTAATACCTCTTCATCATCTTCCATTCCTTCTGCTGCCCTCTCAGCAAGACGTCTCCGCCTCGTAGGTCGTTCATCTTCCTCGTCGCTTTCCTCTGATGAACAAGGAAAGAATCAAAAACCAATCATGATCCGATTCAAAGGATAATTGAAGGTTGAATAAAATGGTTTCCCATTTCTCCCGAATCTCAGCTGACTGCCCATCTTCTTTTCTTGTCTGTTTGTCTTGTTCTGTCCTAGAGAGGGCTCAGGAGTAATCAAGTTAAAAGCTGAGGGAGTATATTTTCCTGGGAAGGAGATTGCTTCTTGGAATGTTTCGCCACAGTATGTTAGATAAAAACTAATGGAGACTTTATGCAGGCATGGACCATTGAATAAAAGGACAAAGTGTATTAACCCTAACCCTCTGCACCTACAACACAAAACAAGAGCTGCTTACCACACATTGCCATAGTCTCCAAAGGGGGACTGGATCATAAACCATGCATTACCACACAAACCACACTGTGGTGTATTGTGGTATTCAGGATACCTCACTTGGAACTGTGGAATGTAGGAGGGTGAGGGTTAATTTAACAACTTAGCATCCTGACTAGACCCTTCTTAATTGACTCACCATATAGGAGACCTGGTCTCATGCGCCCTGTTGCGATGGCTTCCTCCCGGTCTCTCTTGCGCATCAGACGCTCCGCCTCGGCTCGTTCCTCTGGGGCCATGGAGTCATAATCTTCCATATCCAGATTCTCTATGTCGTACCGATCAAGCTCTGGGATTTGCCGGTAATCCCTGTGGATTAAAGATTATTTCATTCTTCTAGATTATCTTTTTTTAATCTCTTTATTTATAACATGCAAACCAGAACATATGGGGAACAGAAACACTGTATTTCTGTCGAAATTCCTGGCTACCTTTTTATAGTGAAAATTCAAATAGAGAAATGCATGGTAGTTGAGTCCTTTGCAAGTTGACTTCTGATGGAAATATCAGAATCCTCCGCAACAAAGCATGTATTCCTGACATCTAATTTGAATATTCACAACCTTGAGAATCACTGGCTAATGTAACCAGGGGCCAATTCCATGAAACACTAAGATTAATCTTAACTTAACTCAGTCTCACCATAGTGATTTGTATTGCAACATCACACTTTGCATAGCAATTAGGACTGATTCAAGATTTAAGATTAAAGGTAATATCATACTTTGGTTTTTATCAAAGAAATACAGATTGTGCAAAAATACCAAGACAGGTACAGTAACAGTCATCTGTGAAAATTTTAGTCCCATACATTGCCCACTTTTTGGGAAAACAGTGAAAACAGCCACAGTATTTCTTAAGTCTTTTCTCTATTATTTTTGATCTTTTAAAAGATCAATAAGATTTTCGGTCGTTGTTTTACTAATTGCTGGATAAATACACCATTTCAGGTGGAAAAGTTTTAACGATATGTTTCTACCAGCACCATCTTCATACCCTGTAAGTTATACATAAATCTGTGAACATTTCTGTTTTGGTTTCTAACCAAAGTATGATACTACCTTTAACTCAGTATCACCATAGTGATTTGTATTGCAACATCACACTTTGCATAGCAATTAGGACCGATTCAAGTATTCAAGATTAATAATCAGAGTATTTCATGAAATCGAATGCAGTCAAGGCATCTTCAAATCAACTTTTGATTTTTCAATCTTCATTTATGCATTGGTAAAAAAAAACATATTTAGCTGTTCATTTTGGGAAAGTCCTGACAACAAAAGTAAAGGGAATCATAAAAAAGACTTTTAAAAGGACATGAAGAACTGCCAAGCTGAGTCACAACTTATTTTAGTCACTTTTACATGATTTTTTTTAAACGCATAGATCTTGCAAATAAATTCAGAGTGGACATAAGGTTTATCGCTTATAATAGCATTTTTACCGTGAGAGCACTTCCACAAAGCATTGTGGGATACATCTGGGTCGAACTGGGTCACAACCTCAGTGCACAAAAAGAATTTCACTCAAACTGTAAGGGGGTGGTGCCGCCATATTGACCCTTGTGCATCCCATAATTCATAGCAGTTGCCATTTGCGATATACTTTATGGGCAGGATGAATAAGACTGCTACTGCCTACTCACCTCTCCATCCCGTCTCCAAACAACTCCTCTCCATCCTCATCCTCCTCCTGAACAATTTCCTCTTCTCCACGGATCTCAGACTCGTCCTCAAATGGAGGAAGGTCGCTACGTCCGGGACTGCTGGACGGTGCCCCAATGGAGCGGTCATGACTGGTAGCATCAGAGAAAGGGCCTGGTGAACTGGGTTCCTGTGGTTTAAAGGGAGCAATGAGAATTATTGATGCAGAATGTGCATGCCTTTTATTTAAGCAAACAAACAACAAAGGTAGAATCATTGTAGACTATTCTGTCAGTCAGCAATACGTCACTTATTGTTTAAGTACAATGTAAATTACAGTAAGATTGTGCTATGCGTGTTTGTTGTCACTCCAGCCACATTGTCCAGCAAGCATTGTTCAGTGACCAAAAAAGCCATTCGACCGAGAGAATTGGCCTAACGATAAATGAAGGAATTGAAAAAGAATAATTGAGAGTTTGAACAAAACATGATATGGGGACAAAGCTTGGAAACAGTTTGTATTATTATACATAGGGGCCAAACGAATTTGGCCAGGAACAAAAGCATGAAAATGCAAATGCATGTCAAATGACAATGTCCTTTGTCTATGGACAGTTCGGCCTACACAAAATCAAATCACAAATGTTGACATTTACTGCAAACTTTCCCTGTTCTGTTTCCACGATCTGCTATTTTGAGTGGAGACGGTGTTTTCCTAAATAGTACCTAAATTATTGCCACTTTCTGCATTCAAAAAGGTACAGCGACGTGTGAGTGTTGTGTGAATTTCATATGTTGTCACTACAATAAACACACACACCGCCGACACTGTGTGATGGTATTCGATCATCATGATATTTAAATGCCCAACCAAAACAAAGTCGTGGCTGAACCAAATGCCCGAACTCCGATCATTTTTTTCACTTCAAGACAACATTTTACACCAAGGTAACACTCAATGAATTTCCTTAACTCTATTTGTGACAAAATTCGGAAAATTTCGGTCAAAAAGTACTTACCGCCATGCTGAACTGTTTCCCGCAACTTCGCAAGTGATTGCTGCAGTGATCACTCGTGATCGAAAAGCGCGCGAACTGTCCACATGTACCTCATGAATATTCACAATGCTCTTTAAACTATGCATTATGCATATAACGGATGATGACCTTCGACCTTGTCGGTGACGTCTATAATAAACATGGCGTGACGGGTGACTGGATGAGTAACTCTAGTTACGTTGGATATTACAACTTGTTTTCATTGAGAAATTGACAGTAAGTCATGTGTTTTTTTCCTCATTCTTTAGTTATAATGAGTCTAGAGTACATAACACGTGTCTTGATGATGAAAAGATCGCTGCTTGTCAAGTTGATGAGCTGTTTTTAGGATGTAATTTCGGGGAATTGAATGTGTTTTGAATGAGTCTCTCAGTCTCACTAACGTTAGTCTCAGTTGCTGTTGACTCTGACTGTAGTGTGTTCCGTGTGTTCTACAACTACAAAGTACAAATGCTACGGGCCTACGTGATTAACGTGACTAAGTAAAAACGTGTGATCGGAAACGGATGTTGGGGGCCTATCTAATCGTGGTTTGCATATGATATAGTCTTCCAGAAAAAGGCACTTGATATGACTGAAACTAACTGATGAAGTTGCTAAATGCTCTTTTAGTAAGCCTAACGTTAGTTGACATTTTGTGTAAGTTTTATTTAGGCCTAGGCCTATTTATGAATTGAATTTGAAGTGTATATTTTGCCAGCATCGTCATTCTTCTGAGTGGCCAATTCTCGATGCGTCATGCTGGCCGTCTTCCTCTAAAGCTTATTTTGCCAGAGGTACGTTCTAATAGGCCTAGATCAGCGCGGACATCCGGGTACTTTCAATCTCATAACTTGACAACCGATGAAAACTAACGTGTAGATGGCGCAAGCTACGGACAAATCATGCACAAACCGTCCGTCATCGAGAAATGTTTTCCGAATATTTTTGTCAAGAAGCAGAAATCGTGTCCTGCACGACTTTCATTGTCAAGTCATAGTTTTTCCTCAGACAATAATCCTTCTTTGAAGTACCCTATAACATAAGATTAAACAATTCTGGCAGCTTTTTGTCTTAAAAACCATACAACTTAATGCTTTGTTTTCATCGGCTCCAAGGTCGGCGAGTTGGAAAGACGTCACTCCGCGCTGATCTATACTACAAATTGGCCAATCAGAGTACGGGAATGGCAAGATAGTGTTTGCAGGATGAATGCCGGTGCTGGCAAAATATACACCGCCTTTATTTATCTTTTTGGATTGTTTGGCTTATTTTATAGGCACTGGCATTCTTCCTGTAAACTGTATTTTGAATGTTCCCTTGACTGGCCAATTTTCATTAGGGCCTATGTCATGCTGGCAAGAACGTACCTTCGGCAAAATAACATTTAGAAAAAGAAGTCTGACATGATTTATTGAGCCTTGCAATCAGAAGAATGCTTGTGCCAGTAAAATATATACTTTCATTTATGTACTTAGATTTGTAAGAAGAGCCCAAGATTCATTGTAGGGAAGGACTGGTACGACAGTTTATGTAGACTTACATTCCAACTTACCTTTGTCTGGCAGCGATTGATACTAACCACGATGACATCAGAGACAGCCCCCATTGATGTTGCAGTGCTCCACGTTTTACCCCGTCCTGACGATGGATTCAACGTGACACAGAGCCCTACAAGTAGCAATAACATAACAGATATTGGAAGCTCTATTGAGCCAACCACCACGGACAGATTTACACCCACAGAGGCTCCAGTCAACCAAATAAAACCATGTCTATGGATACTCTATGCCGACATTGGAAATTCCAAGTACGTCATTCGTAGTTCTGATATAGCATGGTTGAGAATGCTAATTTGTTACCATTTTGTACTTAAGTAATCGAAAAATTGAATTAAGACAACCATAACTATTTGTCATTATAGTATTGATTGTTTTGGTTTCAGTATTTAAACAGAATTATAAGTCATTGAAAAGTCAACAAAGAAAAATTGACTGGAGCGGGTTTCGAACCATCGACCTCCACAGCTAGTGGTGTCCCTAATAGTCAATTATCTTTGTCTGTTTGGCAGTCAGAAGCCATGAAACCACTCACATACCGCTATATCTCAAAAATCATTTAAGATACGCAGAACATTACCAATAAAATAATTATATAACCTCACCTGAGAATCAGTACACGGGGGTTCACTCAAAGAGGATGTGGCTTTTGGTACAGCATTTTGGAGGTCACTGGTTCGAATCCCGCTCCAGTCAATTTCTCTTAAATGCTCACTTTCCAATGACTTTATGGTTAATTACACAGTTTTGATTGAACTTTTTCTATACTCGCTGAAAGCCTTGTATGTTACATAATGTTATTTACTTGCAATTTGTTCTTCCACAGTGTTCGTATATGGGACTTGGCCCTGCTTATTCCCAATGCCCTATTCCTCCTGTTCCTCATATTTAAATGCAAGATAGCCGTCACTAAGCTCCGTCAGACGAGTAGTCCCATCTTCTTTGCCTTCTATGCTATGGTGAGTCCGACTTCAAATCTCTGACCCAAGTCCAAGATTCCATCAATGGGAGACTTTTGAGAACCAGTCTTCAAGTCGACAGCGCACGTGCACGCAATTGTGAGCATGCGCGCGTTGTTTTGCGCGTGCGCTGTTGTGCCTGCGCTGTTGTGCGTGCGCGTGTGCTGTTGACTTGAAGACCGGTTCTCAAAAGTCTCCCATTCATATTCTAGTGTTGAAGGGCCGTAGGACTTCAAGGTCTAAGTGCCGTACTTTTTATATTGCCCAACTTAGTTCTAAATGATAATAATGAGAATTAAAAAAAAACTCTCTCAAAGTCACAGACATCACAAAGCATTTTACAGTTTTAAAAATCTACAAATTATGAAAAAATTACATATTAAAAAGCAGTACCGGTAATAATAAGTACAAATTTACAATGAACAACAAATTAAGTGTTACAAAAATGATTCTTAACAAGATGAGTTACTTTTAAAAGCTGCAAAAGCGTCATAAGATGTAATTGTTGTTGGTAACCTATTCCAGTCCTAAGAAACATGCCAAGTGGATACTGTAGTGTTGGTATACAGGCAGTTTGTGGAAGAGAGAGACTTCCTGACTATTTCATATTTTAATATTTATCTAAAGAGAAAAGAGAAAAATGTGAATGTATTAGTACCATCACCCTGATTTTATTCATATGAATATAGAGAAAAAAAATGGAATATGACATGAAAAGCTTTTCATATTTGGTATTGAGATAAAATGCCAAGATTGTTTTGCTTCACTTATTGGTTATCTGATTGTTGATCATAACTTCAGATACGGTAGGTCTCCTCTTCTGATTCTTCCTAATCTCATTTTCTCATCTTCTTTTTGTCTTTATATCTTGTATGTGTGTGTATAGGTCTTAACAGTGGCATTAATTAGTGTAGCTAGAGCCGTTGTATCAATGATGGTGAAGGCTTCTACAAATAGTGGTGATATTGCAGATACGGTAAGTGTCTACTGCTCGTCAGTCTGCCCTTCTGCTTGTTTGTTTGTTTGTTTGTTTGTTTGTTTAGTTTGGATGAGGAAAGAGTTTTGGGGTGAAAGCTCTCCACTGATGTACACTTCTAGTCTCATGAAAAATATGCGCTTGAATTGTCAGCAAATGTATAGGTCTGGAATACGAGAAACGTAATGCTGAGATTGTTGGTCCTCCGTTTACTTTAAAAAAAACAAAGCAAAGCATGATGAGGCAGATGCATAATCCGTTCTGCCCGGGTGGTTTTTTTTTTACTGGCCAGGATTGTTAGACACTGGTTCACACAGGTTCATCTGGCTTGGCCATGTGTGTGCAGGGAGCTCGGCATAAACAATGCGGGCACACAATGGTTGAATACCGCCGGTCAGTATCCCAAATTCCCTGCCAACGCAATCGGTGTCGCCGGATCTGTTTTGGGGGCTCGCAGATTGTGCTCTGTTCGAAAAAGACAATCAATTCAAATGCAAATCAAGGGGTAGTTTCCCCATAATGAGCCCATTTTGGGAGACAATAAAGGTTCATTGATGCAGCATACCAGGGAAAACTGCTATAGATGCTTCCCGGGCAGAAGGGGTTAATCATCATCTGGTTTTTATGTCTCCTCGTAGATTCTCTGGATCATCCTCAAGTTTTTCCTGATCTCCATCGAGCTCAGCGTCATCATCTTTGGTCTGTGCTCCAGCATTGTGGACAGTAAGACCATCATCAAGAGAATCTTGCTGGTGACATCGGCCATAGCTCTAGCATACTCAGTAACGCAGGTAGGCATCAGTCTCTTGTCTCTGCTTGTAATTGCAGCAGGCGAGCTCACTCATATTGGAAATAAATCTCACACAGATCATGCGGACATAAAGACCATTTATATTGTGGCTGAACTTTGGAGGACACACAACTGTAGAGCCCAAGCGCCGATACGCTGACCAACCTGATTCAAAGTCCAAAGAATGTGCTGTGTATGGGTACTGTGCCCCATTTTTGTGCTTATGGGCACTGCTATGCACAAAATCTATTTCATGGAATTCGTAAGCAAGACCTTTGGCGCTTAATCGGTAAGGGAAGAATTTCTAGGCTAACCTTGATTGTTTTCTTCTAACGCGCTGTCATATGCGTTCTGCAGAAAGTCCTTGCTTAGCGTATCAATAAAAGAAACTCTCCCGTGAAATACATTAATCGTAAGCAAAAAAAGTCTGCAATCATAAGCGACAAATATTTGCTTACGGTAACCAATTTCATGAAATTGGGCCCAGCTCAATTATGAATTTTTGATTTCAATTTGGCAGATTCGGACGGTTCCCAAGCTTAGCAGTTCAGCCGAGAAGGGGGATGGGAGAAACAAGATATTCCTATGACAATTATTACACATGTTCATCATTGGTACCAATGATTCTTTTCTTGTATTTTTTCCAGGGTGCTCTTGAAATCAAGTATCCAGACCAACATTACCTCGCTCCGGACAAGTACGACATCTACGCTCATGGAGGCATGGTCTTCTGGTGTATAAGCTCATCATTATTTGCAGCCGTGAGTTTCTTTGTACATGTACTCATAAATTGTTATCATAAACCGGTGGGAAAAGGCAGGAACAAGATTGAAGAATTTGGAGTATTCATAATGAAAAAATGCATGCTCGTTTCCCACACAGCTGGTTTTTTTTTTTTTAATTTGGGGGTTTTGGGGGGTCCGTTGCGAGCATGAAAATGTAATACTGCGCTAAAAATGACAGTTATAAGAATTACTACTGGTTGGAACCTAGGGACACATTCCCATAGGGTTGTGCACAACCTTTACTTTATTACTTATTTCTAAACATCTTCCAAACCAATGAACTTGGCATATGTTCATAATGAGAGCATACTCTATCTTCTGTTAAAATATGGATGATAAAAACATGTCTTTAAAAGGTAGCTGGTACCTTAAAGGAGACATTGAAGTGTCTCCCTAAAGTCTGATGTCTCCCAAATATTCATTTTCAGACCCTAACTTGTCTTACTAATGTTCCTTCTGAGGTTGTATACCAAGGCAATACACCGATCCAGTAGGCCACGCCCCCTGACAAATTGACCAATCACAACGCGTTATTTAAGGTCCGACAAATTGCCGCCATTTTGTCCGACAAAATGTTTTAAATTGTGTATTCTTTACTACACACTTTTCGTTGAGTTTACTTTTGTTTCGTATGTACAAGGCAATTCTATGACAAATCCGAGTTTTATTCTGAACCATGGTCAAGCAGTGTTTATACTTACATCATATTTCTGACTCTCGATGCCCTGGCTGAGAGGAAATGTACATTTTTGGCCTTTTGTAAAACCAAAGTCCAACAGAAATAGGTTCATTCTGTGGTTGAGAGTATGCGATGCTTCGTGTGTGGCCGATCGTGACACTTGATGTGCGTGCGCGTGTGCGTTGTTGCTTGGACGTTGCTATGGTGGGCGTGGCCTAATGGATCGGTGTATTACATTTTACTTCAAATGGTCATGGACAGGGGGAAAATTGTTTGCTTATACCGGTACATGTTGGTAGAAGGTCACATACTGTAGATGCGAAATGGAGCTAGACTACATTACAGAATAACTGAGTTTTACAATGGTCTTCAGCGCTTGGGATATTGTTTTTCTCTGTCAAAAACAGAGACAGTTTAAACAAAAACCCTACATTAACAAAATAAAAAGGACGGTATAAATCAATTTGGAACAGTATGTTTTCTGTGCATCTATCTAAGTGAAATGATTATTATTGGTTTTAAATTCAAACTTTCTTTGTTTCTTTTTCTCAGGCTTATTTCATTGTTTTGATTCTTCCTTGCACGGGAATAAAAGACAAAATACAGCTTCCAGGTGAGTTCTCCAAATGTAGCATTAGTCATTTTAAACCAGATTGGACCAATTTAGAAACGGCGTATTCAGTTCTATAAGGCTGCCTTGCTGAACATAAAAAACTTGGTGTATTTTCTTCTTGCAATAACATGTTTATCTCCAGAAAATAATGTGTTTAACTTTGTTTTAAGAAATCAGGAATGCTTAGGGCCATTACGAATCTAGGCTTGAGGCTAGGCTTTGGACTAATATTGCCATTTGAGGCCCAGAAAACAAAACGAAGGGGATTGGGCAACATGACGAAGCCGAAGAAATGCCCCAGATTCCCCATGTTATCTCAAGCCCTTCATTTCATTCAGGACACAAAATGACGGTAGCAAAATAAATCCCAAGCCTAGCCTCATTTCGTAAAGGCCCTTTAATAATGTGGTTCATAAATAACAGTGCACAAAAATGCTGCGCAAAGCTCTTGTTGACCTTTCAACTTGTACAGTAACCAATGGTATTGTCTTATTCTATAGTAACCGGTGGTAATGTATTGTTCTATTGTAACCAATGGTAATGTCTTGTTCTACAGTATTACCAATGGTAATATCTTGTTCTACAGTATTGCCAATGGTAATATCTTGTTCTACAATATTACCGATGGTAATATCTTGTTCTACAGTATTACCAATGGCAATATCTTGTTCTACAGTATTACCGATGGTAATATCTTGTTCTACAGTATTACCAATGGCAATATCTTGTTCTACAGTATTACCGATGGTAATATCTTGTTCTACAGTATTACCAATGGCAATATCTTGTTCTACAGTATTACCGATGGTAATATCTTGTTCTACAGTATTACCAATTGTAATATCTTGTTCTATAGTAACCACTGGTCATGTTTTCTGTTCTCCAGTTAAAAAGTCCTTCTACAGTTACGTAGCATTCCTGGCTTTTCTGAATCTGATTCAAGCCATAGCAAGTGGCCTGGTCTACAGGGACAAAACTCCTGCTATATGGTACGTACTTAAACTGCTCACTTTTGATTCTGTTTTCTGTAGTCTCTTTATTTTCAATAACAAATGGGTCTTTTTTTTGTTTTTAAATTTGAGATGAAATTTAATTGGAATTCTGAGGGAGAAATTTATTTACATTTTTTATTGTTGATTTATTCGTCGAGGAGATAAAAATACTGTATGCCAATAATTTATTGCCCTTCAAAGATGTAGATAAGCACTTCACCAAGTGCCATCTGAACACACATGAAGAAATCATGCACTGGCTTAGGTGGGATTCGAACCCACGACCTCCTGCTTAGTAGTACAGATGCCATACCCACTAGGCCTCCGAGCTAGCTTGGGTCAAGGGAGTGAATCGAAACCCTTTACAGCGCCAATGGGAATAACATTTATTTCAAATTGAACAGTACCCATGAATCAGTCACCAGCCGTATGACGGTCATTGGTATGCCTGTATTAGGGCACAAGACCAATATATTAACATAATAACACTAGAGTATAACAGTTATTGCCATTTTGTTTGTTCTCTTTGTACAGCGTTGTTGATGCCACTTCGTTTGTCTATTTCTCCGTTTTTGCTCCTCTCATCTACCTGACATTCTTGCATAAATTTTTCAGGTGAGAAGTTTGTCCTATTGTCTTGTTTTTTTAAAGCAAGTTTGGGTCATCCCTCTAGGGGCCAATTTCATGGAGTTGTTAAGCACCAACAAATTTTCTTAGCGAAAAATGTTTTGCTCAATAAAACAAACTCACCATTAGAAATTCCATTTGATATTTATGGTCAGTGTCAGTAAACAACAGCCGAAGAACAATCACAAGTGATACATAACGCATGGCTAATCCGGCTTTTATGGTGACAGAAATTTTGTGGTTTGCAAATTTGTGTGCTAAGCAGGGCCGTGAAATTTGCCCCAGTACATCCCTTGTACTTGTATGGAGCCAGGCTGTTAGGCTATTGAATTCCACATAAGAATCATGCGGCACAGGTTTCCTGTTAGTTCTAGGTCCTTCGAACTCCAAGGTCGATTTCACCAAACTCATTGTAACTTACTATCAATCGTAGGATGTATGATGCATTGCAGCTAAACTTAGGATACGATGGGTTATCCTTCGTAACTCATGCTACGATCCATCGTAGGGCTTTGTGAAATCGATCCCTGATTCAATAGTGGGGTATGGATTATGGCAGATTCGTGGTTAGCAATTTGTGTGCTAAGCAGGGCTGTGAAATTTGCCCCTGGTTGGGGTGTGGTCTGTCATTGTGTTACATTGGAAGATGTTTTCATGGCTCACTTGTACCATCATTTTGTCTCATCGATGTTATTTACGGCGAGACAAGGTGCCTGTCAGTAATTACCTCATTAAAATGTCGTCAATAAGATCTCACATTTTTGTCGATCTCAACAGGAAACACAAGCAGCCTCTTCTTCTGTCCTACAACAACCCGGATGAGGCGGACGATGAGGTCCACCGCCTTCCAAATGCCACCAAGGAAGACCCCATCTGCATTACTCCTACACTGTACAACAGCACCGAGTTTGGCCAGTCACCTAATGTCACCTTCGGCCCTCTGGTCATTGGTAACCCGCTGGATAACCACCGCTCTACGGCGACGGCTGTGGCTGCGGTCGAGGACCATCCCAGTATCAACTACACAGAGTGACCTTGGGAGGTTTTTTTTAGAAATATTTTGTGTTAAGATGAACTTTTGTTACAATGAAGGCTGACAAACTGATTTCAGACAGACAAAAAGTTTGTCAGGTTGTTTTTCTGTGAAGGTTTTGCGATTTTTGTCTGGACCCAAATTAAAGGTTTTGGACTTTCATGGCTGAAATTCTTAAATGCTTAACAAGTTTCGCATCTGTTTAGTTTTTAAATTTGCATCTGAAGTTGATTCCCTTGTGTGGCTACAGGCGACACAATTCGCTTAATACTGTTTTCTTAAGCAGAATCGGAATGTATTTAATTGTACAGAAGTTTCAGTTGACAAAATTCTGCTTATTTTTGAATTTTGAAACCAACTGTCGTAACATTTAGACGCCAGCTTGGCTCATTTGAAGTTCATTCAAGCTAGCCAATAATTTTTACCTGATTCCAGAATGATCGTCAGTTAAAGGTAATATCATACTTTGGTTTTTGTCAAAGAAATACAGATTCATGGGCAGAAATATCAAGACAGATACACTAACACTAACAGTCATCTGTGAAAATTTAGTCCCATACGGTGCCCTCTTTTTGAGAAAACAGTGAAAAACGGCCACAGTATTTCTTAAGTCTTTTCTCTTTTATTTTTGATCTTTAAAAGATCAAAAATAATTTTGGTCACTGGTTTACTCTTCTCTGGATAAATACACCATTTTAAGCAGACAAATTTAACGGTAGGTTTCTACCGTTACCATCTTTATACCCAGTATTAGTTATATGTAAATCTGTGAAGATTTCTATTTCGGTATGCTACCAAAGTATGATAGTACCTTTAAATATTGTATTTGACAAACTAGGCTTATTAAGGAATCGTCTCAAATTTGAACATTTTGAAGATTGATCTACTTATATGTGAAATTGATGCCGGTGATTTTTTAAAAATATACTTTGAAGCCAGATATTGCCTGCTATTGTTCCCCGATCGTCCGAAGAAGCACTTTTTGGAACTCGTCCCAAATGTTTGTTTGTATATGCATATATGTGTATATTTACATGTATATTTATTTTATGAGACTTACATTATAAATGTTCATCTCATTTATTGGAAAGATACTATCTTTAAGGGCGATAATGTCATTTACTTTATACATGTTTGGAAATCATTGGAGCCATGGTATGTGGAAGTTGTAGATAACGTTAGATTTGGAATTTTTCCCTCGTTTTGTTTTCATTTAATCAGATATTTTTGTAGTAAAGCATTCAACACTTGAAAAAAATGATGTTTAATATTGTCCTGCAGGGAAAGAATACTGTGAATGGAGTATTAAATTGTGTGTAATGTTATGTTACTGCACAGAATAAAACATTGTACAAGTATAATGGAGATTATACTGATATTTTGTTGTTAAATTGTACAGGTTTGTGAGGGAATACAATTCTGTTTAAAATCACAAAGTACAAGTGATAAACTGCTGCAAACTGCTCATCAACCAAAGTAATGACTTGAAATATGTAAAATACTTGGGCCTGATGTTTTGATACAAGCAGGATCCTTATCGAAGGTTTGATCCTAGCAGGATCTTTCTCAAAGGTTCGATCCTAGCAGGATCTTTCTCAAAGGTTCGATCCTAGCAGGATCTTTCTCAAAGTTTCGATCCTAGCAGGATCTTTCTCAAAGGTTCGATCCTAGCAGGATCTTTCTCAAAGGTTCGATCCTAGCAGGATCTTTCTTAAAAGTTCGATCCTAGCAGGATCTTTCTCAAAAGTTTGATCCTAGCAGGATCTTTCTCAAAGGTTCGATCCTAGCAGGATCTTACTCAAAGGTTCGATCCTAGTAGGATCTTTATCAAAAGTTAAATCCTAGCAGGATCTTTCTCAAAAGTTTGATCCTAGCAGGATCTTTCTCAAAGGTTCGATCCTAGTAGGATCTTACTCAAAGGTTCGATCCTAGCAGGATCTTACTCAAAGGTTCGATCCTAGTAGGATCTTACTCAAAGGTTCGATCCTAGCAGGATCTTTCTCAAAAGTTTGATCCTAGCAGGATCTTTCTCAAAGGTTCGATCCTAGCAGGATCTTTCTCCATTAAGGTTTGATCCTTGCAGAATCTTTTTCAAAGGCTAAAGAGGGTTTTTTAGTCTTCGAGAAAGATTCTGCTAGGATCGAAACGTCAAGCCCTCCTAGCATGAAAGCATGAAGGACGGTAGCACAGAAGCAACAGCATTTTTAAAATGCCACCAAAATTGGTTAGTTCTGAGCTGCTTCTTGTTAATCTGAAAGCATACCAAGATTAATGGTATACTTTCAGGCTCAGCACAGAGCAAGTCTGTTCCTAGCTCTGCTATCAGGGGTCGATTTCACAAAACTCATCGTAACTTTCTATCAATCGTAGGATTGATCGTAACTCATGAAATAATCAATGGGAGACTTTTGAGAATCAGTCTTCATGTCAACAGCGCATGTGCACGCAATTGTGAGCATTCACGCATGCGCTGTTGACTTGAAGACCGATTCTCAAAAGTCTCCCATTGTAGGGTTTCGTGAAATTGACCCCAGGGATGATTTATGATTTGGTGTTTCATGTGTACACATACACAGAGTAATGCAATGGCTTGTACCCGCTAACCTTCAATGAAGTCCCAGTTGACTTCAATGCTACATGAACGCAATCCACATACACACCAAATAAGACTAGGAAGGATGCATCATAAACGGCTAATATTCAGGGGCAATATTGATTTATTTCCTGTTTACAATGGTTACACATAAAGCTGGGTGAATGACAGTCACATGGGAGCAGCCCTCTACCATAACAACCGGCAGAGTTCACCGTGTAAACATCAGGGCATCATAATCAAGTCCACATGTTGAACACCGTGTGAGTACAGTGTATAGGCAAGCCATATCTCAAGTGCAGTTTCTTCTTAGCTTAACATAAGCAATAACTCGACTTGCAACACTGTCTTAAAGGTAGTATCATACTTTGGTTTTTATCAAAGAAATACAGATTCATGGGCAAAAAATATCAAGACAGATACAGTAACAGTCATCTGTGAAAATTTCAGTCCCATACGGTGCCCACTTTTTGAGAAAACAGTGAAAAACAGCCACATTATATTTTGTAAGTTATATGTAAATCTGTGAACATTTCTGTTTTGGTTCCTTACCAAAATGATACTACCTTTAATGTGAGTAATAAAACAAACCAACAAATTCTCAGTATTTTATACATAAATTAAAGGAAGGTCTGAAATGTAATTTGTCCGTGTATGTTAATACATGGTACTGAATATTAGTTAATAGTACTGAATACACATGAATATGATTACAGTGTATCTAATTTAATAATTAAGTCTGAATTAGAATCCATGCCAAAATTCACGACCCCAATTAATCCATAAAACTGTGTTAAATTCACACAAACAGAAAACCTTTGAGGGAAAGGTCGCCATAAACAAGTAGAAATGAAGAGCGCTTGCTGCTAAAACTAGTCCCAGCGGCCTAGTGAGAACTCCTGACATGTGGTTTGAAGGTACAGTACAGGATTGGTAACATACCCAAACAGAAATGTTCACAGATTTATGCATAATTTTCAGGATATGAAGATGGTGATGGTAGAAACATACAGTCTGCCTGAAATGCTGTATTTATCCAGAAATTAGTAAAACAAAGATCAAAAACAGTTTTGATCTGGGGGTAAGATCAAAATCATTCTTTATGTTTTATAAGAAAAATGGAGTCATGTTTTTGCTATTCTTTTCATGACTCAGATGTCCTATTGAGCTCAAAATTTCACAGGTTTATCATTTCATGTACATGCTGGATCAGACAAAGTTGGGGTGCTGTTCTATGACCTTTACCAATCATGTATTATACCTTTAAAAACAAAAGCTCTGTCACTTGATCAGATAATATTCTAGAAACAAAACAAAATCCATTCACCAGCAGCGAACGGTATGTTATCAAAATATGCATTACAAAGTATGTACTGAGTGTGATTAAAACTGCTATGCAATCTCAAATGTTTTTTATCTTTACGAATACATCAATCGGTCTATCATTTCAATTGGGGCATGAGTTCTGTTCGCCATTGGTGGAGTAAAAACTATCTTGTAAATTTCATGAAACACTAGATTGATCTTAAAAGTGGATCAATCTAATAATTGCTAGGCAAAGTGTGATGTCACAGACAAAATCATCATGGCGATATTGACAACCGATCTTTCAGCCCAGAGCTGGATTTCACGAAATACTAAGATTAATCTTAAGATGAGATGCCAGTATCACCACAGTAATTTGTATTGTGACATCACTCTTTGCCTAGCAATAAAGATTGATTCACATTTCAAAATTCATCTTAGTGCTTCACAAAATCGTCTGCTGGACAAGTAAAAGATGTTGAGTTCATGAAACCTCAGTTGTCATGTGCAGCGGACCTGCTATATAAGAAAGAATGCAGAATCCAACCTGTACTCTTCAACATACAATCGTACATGTACCTCAGTAAATTTCAGGCAATTTCAAGTACACATGATCAATAGGGAATACTAGTTATACCACAATGTTTAAGTAGCAAACCTAACCAAAATCATGCTCAGACATTGAAAATATTTTCAAAACAAAACAAAATTTGGGAGTGAGAAACATTTCACAGTTGAAAATGTACATGACACCCTACGGATTAACAAACAGAAAAGTAATGCTAGGAGTCCACTGGGCTGGCGCCAGTTGGTGCCAGTTTGCGCCAAAGATTATGTGTTTGACACGTAGTTGCGCAACTTGGCGTGCACCATTACATTAAAGTGGATTCCAATAGGCGGATTGTTTGTGCCATTTGGTGCCACTTGGTGGACACTTCGCGCTGATTGCTCGATGCAAATGGCGCGCTGAAAATTTCAAACATTTTGAAATTTTCTTGCCGCCAAATTCAATTGTTGGCGCCGTTACAGGCCACCACGAGCCAGTTGGGAGGCAGTTTGAGCCACTGCGCCCCACTAGGCACCTTATTGGCGACACTAGGCGCCACAGCAAATTGCATTGGCGAGAACTGGCACCAACTGGCGCCGGCCCAGTGGACTCCTAGCATAAGAGGTACGATCACTGCATTCCTTTCCCTTCCTGAAATTGGAGTCGTCTTGGGGGATTTCCCAAGTCAATCACTCCCTCCCACTTCAATCTGCACTCTCCTTAGACTTGATTTCAAGTCTGAGATTAGTGTCATTGGCTCTGTCACAATTTCACAGCATGGCTAAAATACTACTCTTAACTTTCAAATGAATCCCATCTGTAAAACAAAATAAACTCAGACTCCAAGAAAAGATTGGTTGGATGGATGCTGCTGCAAAACCCTGCAACAATAAAATAGCAATGACATCTCAGACTTGAAAACAAGTCTAAACCCACCCGAGTTCTTTCCTTCCATTCCTATTAAACTTACCACAAAAAACACTATTACATGTATATACCTACGGCACTTCATGTATATGCATGCGTTAATCACAATTTCATATTCAAATTCATACAGTTATTAGCCAAACATTAATATTAAATATATATGCTATTAGCGCTGAAAATAAATCTTTGTCTAATATTAAGCTTATCAGATTATTCTGCAAATTTTCTCAATCTAGATAACAATCTAGTTCACCACACCATTCTTAAATGAAATTCAATTTCTTATAGTACAGGTATTAGCTTTAAACAAAAATATTGATTGAAACAAACTGTTTTGTGCTCGGAAAATTTAGCATTGATTAGCATTCGTGATCAGTAAAATTCATGTTAAAACTGAATCAAATATATACAAGGATTAAAAAATACGAGAGCCAAATATACATAAAAGAACAAACTAATGCCAACATAAAATCACTACAATGCCAAGGACATCACATGTCACTTGCAACACACAGCCAACCGACTTACAATAAGAATTTAATATACAAATCCCAAGTACCAAATTAAAGGTACTATCATACTTTGGTAGGAAACCAAAACATGTTCACAGATTTATGTATAACTTACAGTGTATAAAGATAGACCTGGTACAAACATACCGTTAAAATGGATCTGCCTGAAATGCTGTATTTTTCCAGAAAAGAGTAAAACAAAAAATCGTTTTGATCTCCGAGATCAAAACCTCACAATTACTATTACCTCACAATTCCGCGTAACAATTGCAACTGTTTTTTCGCTGTTTTCTACTGTTTCCAATGCTCAATTGAGCTATAAATTTCACAGGTTTGTTTTTATGCCATGACAAATCAAATTAATGAACAAACAACAGCTGTTCTATCATCTTTACCAAAGTATGATACTACCTTTAAAAGCTGGGAAATGGTTCCCAACTACATTTAACAAATTCAAAATCCACTGGTTTTTCTTCCCGTATAAGTTTAGCTTGTGACCCATCTATGGATGGGACGGTCAATTGGAATACAAAAAGCTGGTCCTACAGTTAAGTCTTCTGACTGAAAACAATTAGAAACAATTTTCTAATGAAATCTTCACATATTAATATTCTCAGCTGAAATATAATTGTACTAGCCAAAGAAAAAACACTTTGGCTGCTTAAAATGCACTACTAAGGCTGATATGTACAAGCACTGTTGTGACTTTTTTCAGTTAGGTTTTTTTTTTTTTTTTTCCAAGTAGAGTAATTTTATATTGTTGTGCACACAAAATGAAATGACTTTTCTGGTAATGGTAAAATCTAGCATTAATTTTATTTTTTGATTATGTTGAAGACACAGTTATGAACATCAATGAATAGCAAATACTGAAAGTACAGCTACAACGACATCTATGTGAACCTATACAATATGTACACTGATCTGTGCCTTGTGAAAGCTGCAGAGGGTAAAATGTGGGTTGAACCACTAAGGGGGCACTCCAAAAAAAAAAAAAAAAAATTGTAAAGTTTTTAAAATTTAGATTTTTTTTTTCAAAATAGTGCGGTTTTTTTCTTACTTGCTTGAAATACATGTAAGTGCGTGGCACACCGGCATTCTAAACATTTGATTTTTTTCAACTTCGTTTCCAAAAATAATTGGAAAAAAAATAGAAATTTCAAAGACATTGTAATTTTTGAGTGGCCACTAATGTATGAGACTTGAAATCACGCCTTCTGATATGGCGTGTCACGCCTAAAGAGCAGCTATCATATGCACCACATGCTGGCATAATGCCTCACATTAAAGTAAAAATCATCACATCAGTGGACTTGCCAAGAGCCTACCAACTCCATTAACCCTAACCCTCCTGGTTACCACAGTATAGCACACATGGGTTTTCCTTTGGTAAGTGTGGTATCCTGAATACCACAATACACTAAAGTGTGGTTGTGTGTGATAATGCATGGTTTATGATCCAGTTCCGCCTGTGGAGACTGTAGTAATGTGTGGTAAGCAGCCCTTATCTTGTGTGGTAGGTGCAGAGGGTTAGGGTTAACAAAGCCAATCAGTAAGTCATGTACAGTATTATGTATGATCACTCAGAGTGATGTCTGTACCACCCCTGAACTTTCCGATTTGGACCGTGACAAGTTTGAATCAGACCTGGGTGCTGACTGACGTCGGTATTCCTGCTGCTCGACTGCAGCACCATGCTGTTGTCGCTGCTGCTGCTGCTTCTGCAGAAGTTGGTCCACGTACGCTTGGTGCTCCCTGCGCAACTGCTCCAGTCGATACTGCTGCTTATCATGTGAATCCATTTGCTGAATGTTTGGAGGATCTTGGGGTTCATTTTGATGTGTGTATTGACGTTGTTGTTGTTGTTGCTGTTGTTGTTTTTGTGGTAGTTGCTGCAGATTTTGTTGTTGGAAATGTTGCTGTGTATTGGGTTGTTGCGGGTTTTGTTGCTGCAGTTGCTGCTGCTGTCGCTGCAATTGCTGTTGGTGATACTGTTGCCGCAATTGTTGCTCCTGTTGTAACTGTCGTTGTTGCTGTTGCTGTAGTTGGCGTTGTTGCTGTTGCTGTAGCTTGCGTTGTTGCTGTTGACGTTGCTGTTGCTGCAAATACTGCTGCTGCTGGCTGCTCTGACGAGCGTTGCTTTGGGTCTGTCCCTCGCTAGAATACCGAACCTTGTGGCCATCATATTGATCATATGATTGGTCTCCATACGGGTCGTAGGACTCTGTTGGCTTGTACTTATCTGCCTGACTGGTTACTGTCTGCCCTTGTCCCGGAGTCTCACTTGAAGAGGATGAACTGGTCACACTGATGTTATCCTCATTAAATCTGACACTGTTTGTGCTCCGCGATTTCTTCACATTCACTGCCACGTCACTTGAGAAGGAGTCTCCTTTCTTCAAGATAGATGGGGACAAAGGCTGAGGGCCTCTGGTGTTTCTGGGGACTGCTGACATCTGCCCAGAGTGTGGGGGATCTGAAATAGTGATCTCAGGAACAGCTCTGCTAGAAGGTGTTCTAGCGGGCTCAGTTGGTTGCGGTTGCGGAGCTGGGGCCTTGGGGGCTTTTTCCGGCGCTGCCATGGCAAGAGGTTCGTCCATCTCAGGGGCCTCTTCAACCAGCTTGATTCCGTCTCTGGCAGCTTGTGCAAAGATGGAGTAGACATCACTCTGTAACATGGGGTCATCTATGGATGCGACGGAGGCTCGGGAGAAGGCTCCCTTCTCTTCGGATGGTTCTTGCTCCAAAGTAGGAGGACTATGAGAAGATGGCTTGGTCGGCATCTCGCTATACTGGGACATCACTTTGGCTTCAAAGTCAAAGTCTCGTTTGTCATCGGGATAGTGGCTCTCAGCTTTATCATCATCATCTAGAGGCTTTTTCACCAAACCACGTCTTGGAGCTGGAATGGGTGGCTTTCTCATTCTTTCAGATTCAGGGTACAAGTACGTTACGTCTTGAACAGGCATCACAATCGCTGTTGTTATTGTTGAGGGAGGATTGGAAAAGCTATCGGGGTTGTTGAGACTTGTAACAGCCCCGGATCTTGTCAGGGTTGAGCTGGGCGACTGGGTGGGCACAACCTTCTGGACGGCCGGATTCATGCTGAGGGAAGGGTTGAGTGAAGAACTGCTCCTTGAGGATGACTGGTTGAAGATACCAGGACCTGGTCTCTGTAGGCTCCTGTTGCCAAAGAAGTCTGTGCCTCTTTCCGCTGGGTGTGAACTTCGTGGCAGAGTGCTAGATTTTCCTCCAGCAGCCTGGTTATCACCGGAAGAACTACGCTTGGGAAGTACTGATTTGAAAATGTTTGGATTAAACTTCATTTTTCTGGACTCAGCTGACGAATCATACTCTTGGGCAGGGTCGGAATCGTAACTTGTCGGGGGTTTTGAGACAATGGCAAAGGCATTTGATGCTGGACTGGTAGCAGTTGGGGCCGTCTTCGATGAAGGTACTGAGATGGATGCATACACTGTTTGGTCTGGAGGTACTCTGGCAGACTCGACAGTGTTACCCCTCATCTGTGAGGAAGGTACACTCCCAACGGAGGGGTTGAAATGCCTCCCGGCCACCTGCATCCGATCCAATGATGAGGTCTTATGAGCAGGGCCACTTTGCTTTCCCGGTCCATCTTTGAGTATGGACTGAGACACTGAAGATCCGCGATTAGGTTTGGGACTAGGAGGAGCCTTGGAGGAGAACTTAACCGAGGAGGTGGATACTGAACTGCCCCTGAGGTTGGATCCTCTCAAGAAGGACGGAGCCCCTCCTTTGGAATTCCTCAGAGCTGCA
The DNA here is from genome assembly GCA_963971285.1 of Astropecten irregularis. Taxonomy (NCBI): domain Eukaryota; kingdom Metazoa; phylum Echinodermata; class Asteroidea; order Paxillosida; family Astropectinidae; genus Astropecten; species Astropecten irregularis. The sequence goes on along the minus strand of OZ020244.1, from coordinate 16,814,988 downwards.
CCCAGACTGGACAGCTTGCTCTTCGATGCAGAGGGCATGGCGACGGCTGTAGTCGTCGGAGGTGCACTTCCAAAATCTGGCAAGACCGTGCCGGGATGGGAGCTGAAGAGCTGCGATATTCTGTTAGGGTGCTCCTTGCTGGCGCCGGCTTCCGTGTGCAAATGAGGCGACACCATTCCGACAGAAGGTGTGTCCAGGCTTGCAGATCCTGAGAAGGAGAAGGCTGTTGCAAAGTGATCGGATGCGGGGGTGGTGACCATCATGGACTTATAGGCTGCTTGGTTGGAAGAATCAGTCTCGTCACTTGCCTGGATTAAACAGAACAAATACGAGCAATGAGAACACAGCCCCAAAAATGTCTCATATACAAATATATCTCTTATTGAGCAGGCTACATGTTTTGTTTAAATACATAATACAGAATTGGTAAAGATGACAGAACAGCTACAGACTGTACATAATTTGATTTGTAAATAAAACTAAAGGTGTGAAATGTTCAGCTCATATAATCATCCGAAACTGTAGAAAACAGTGAAAAACGCTCACAGTATTTTCAAATCTATTCACAGGAGTTTTGATCTCACCCCGAGATCAAAACTGTTTTCAGTCATTGCTTTACTCATTTCTAGATGAACACAGTATTTCTGCCGGAACCGGTATGTTTCTACCAGCACCATCTTCATGCCCTGAAACTAATACATGAATCTGTGAACAGTTCTGTTTGGGTACGTTACCAATCCTGTACTGTACCTTTAAACGCCAAGTGATTTAAACGCAATGTACCACACGTGTGTAGAAAAGGAGCAAGTCCTATTTTTTTCATGAAGAAAAGATTTTCAAAAAAGCACAGAAACAAACATGTAAGACTTCCCGAAGTTTGTCAACTAACCTGCAGAAGGCTTCTGAACTCTCGCATCAATTGCTGTTTGCTGTTGGTGCTTCCACTACTCTCGCTGATGTTCATCACTTCATTCAGTCTTTGGCGTAGGTCGGTCAGCTGGCTTCGTAATGAGCTGTTGACGTCTAGGCAACGCCTCAGCCCTTCTCTGTAACACAAGAATTATTTGTTTTATTTGTTAATTTTTTTTATAGTGTACTGCAATCATGGGATATTCATTGGACTTGGAACAAGCTGGCTAGCTAGCCCCAGGCTATTATTAATTAATTTTTTTACCCTGGGGAAACTTCTCAGTGAAATCACTGTTTTCCATTAAGAGGTGCCCCGTAGTTACAATTCTTCAAGATACTAAAACAAGTTCTTGAGTTAGAACCAATTCGGCAACTTATATATCATACATTCATAAAAATAAGAACATGCAGACATCCAAAATAAAAGGAAATTGATTGATCTAGGCTCTGCAGTCCAATTACTGTAGATGATGGAATAGAAAAGGACGTGGGGTGGCAAAAGGGTAAAGCAAGGAATGGGATGCCAGGGTTAAAAACAGAGAAAGATGCAAATCAATATTGACCTTATGTACCATACAATACAAGAGCTGATTACCACACATTACCACAGTTTCTGCAGGGGGACTGGATCATAAACCATGCATTACCACATTGTGGTGTATTGTGGTATTCAGGATACCACACTTATCACATGAAAAACCATGTGTGGTAAAGTAAACTGTAGCAGTATGCAGTTTGAGTGTTAGGGTTAAGAGAACACATGGTGGTTTCTTTCATACTGACCTGGTCTGGTAGAGCCGGAATCGCTCAAACTCAAGAACTGGATAATCCTGCATGACTCCTGGAATGTCTTGCATGTTGAAGAATTCAACACGAAGGAGTAGAGATGGCTCTTCATTGGTGCAGTAATCACCATCCAGGGATTTCGCCTGTAAAGTAAGACAGGAAAATGCAATGACTTTCGTGATAGATTCTGTGTTTACCCTGTTAACCATCTCAAATAAACACCAACATAAATGTGCACAGCATGCATGGTACATACACTTTGTACAGTCAACAGTCGGATCATATTTCTACAAGTTACACGTAAGACAGTGAAGGATATGAAATAACAATTCACAATATAAGAAAAGAAAGATTTATGAGGATTTAACACAGTCTATGTCTGCATATAGTGCATCCCAAAATGGCAGCCAATGAAAATGGGTAATATCACTGACACCACTGAAAATGCATCTTAGTTTTGAATGGTTCTTTAGTTGCAAAAAGCCAAACAAATGATGTACATACTTTTAAAGATGAAACAATAGTTACAATAATGTAGACCGTGGGCAATATGTATCCATATGTCACAGAGTGAACATAAAATCATTTTCAGAAACTTGACTTCCCTATTAAAACTGCAACCTTCTCTTTTAATCCTCGACCTATTCCACATAAGGCTGTCAAGATGATGAATCTTTATAGTTTATCTTATTTTTTATCCCAATCAAATCAACTCAGTTGAACTGATTAAATGCTAGTAAATTCAATGCTAGTAAATGCTAAGTCAAATCAAATGTAGGCCTGGAATTAAGTTCTGAAAGGGGCAAGGCCACTTTTCCATTGCAAGGGGCACTTCCATTGGAAAATCAAAATGTCTATGGAAATATTTGAAGGGGCGCCAAGGCCAAGAACCAAGGCAACGAAGGCCATGTCCTCCGCCTTCGTTTAATTCCATAGAAAAAAAATCACTTTTTCACACACTTGTACAGAATTCCAAGCACCCTACAAGCTCAGACCACCAAGATCGGTCGGCCGTTTGTCACGGCCAACTGGCAAATCTGAATTCAAAAATAAACACTGTCTACACAAATGACGCTAATAGTTGCTTCAACAGGAGGGTCCTAGATGCATATCTCCTGCTGGTTTGAATAGGCCCTATATTAGCTTCTAATGATTGACATACACAACTCACAAAGTCAAAGACCGAGACTCTACGTGCTTGTATGCATGGTCTACACTTATAAGACCAATAACAAGTCCGGTAAAAAATGCACACACGATGTCCACATGTTATTCTATTATGTCATTTGAGATGTTCTGGATCAGCCCATGCTCTGTGAAACTCAGATAGATTTCTCATGTTTCAAAACAAATACTGGCTTTTACTATGATTTCATATTGTTATGTGTTTGCATACATGTGATGTAAACCCTTAGACACAAAATATTCCAACTCATGTATTTAAAAGAAGGCTTACATTAAACATGTTAAACCAGGTAGGCATAATGTGCTATTAAGGAGACAATTTTGTATCATTTTATGGAAATTAATCAACTGCTGCAAACTGTCATCAACCAAAATAATGACCTGAAATGTAGCCCCTAGCTGGATCTTTCTCAAAGGCAAATTTTATTGAAAATTTAGACTTGAGTTCTGGATACTTTCCTCTGACCCCACAGCAATTTTGCCAGTGGTTTATGGGGACAAGCGTCCCCACCAACTACTGCAAGTAACATGTGTTTGACTGTATCCTAGAACATCATGGAGCCCATTACTGACAGGTATATGCCTCCAAACAGCACGAGGTCACTTGAATCAAACTCGCTACATGAGATCAATATTTATGAGCCCACAGGACCACAACAACCCACAGTGGCGAAAACAAGCCCTGTGAGACCCTGGGCAAGATGGGTAGGCCCACAGCATAAGTCATCCTGTAACCTGACCCTCTAGGGCCTGATGGCACACTTGTGTACCTGCCATAAATATCACATTCAGTGCATGAACATAATATAACATAATTTATGTCCATGATCAACCAACATGTTTATTTATGGCTTGTACCCAACCACAAGTTGATCTGTACTTTAAAAAAAACCTGGATTATGAAAAAGGTATAAATTTAGAGCAAAGTGGATGACCTCCAGCTGTTTGCGGTCCACAATATTGGTCAATCCCTCCCACTGGCCCTCAGCATATGGTCAAATTGAGAATTAGGTATCCTGGCTAGATTACATGAGCATGGCACTGATAGTACACAATAAAGTCACGTTCTTGTTTTAAAAAAAAATACCAGTTGGGGCAAATTTCTAGGTCAGTTGTAAATTTGTGATTTTGAAATGGTGCATATGGTGTGCACAATGAACAGTTTAGTGAAAATGTGCTGAAAATTTGTATTTTTTTAATTGCAACGGCAAGTGATCTTTTTTCATGTTTTAACCTTTATGAGTGTTTTATTTTTTTCAAACACAGGAAAGATTTTTCTAATGCCAAGAAATCTACTGAACTTAATTAAATGATTGGAGTTAGGAGGGCCTGACGCGTTTCGATCCTAGCAGGATTTTTATAGAGGGTATAGTTCATTCAATCATGTTTAAAAAATAATAATAATTTGCTTGAGTTGAAATTGACCTGGATTATCTTCAGTAATGTTTCCTAAAAAGTCCAAAATATTTCTAATGGACATGAAAAATACCAAGGTAGAAATTGCTTTGATATTCTGCAGGGTAGGCCTAATAATAAATATTGCATATTTTTTCTTTACATGTATGCAAGTTTTTTTTATACATGCAAGTTTGGGGAATTCCAACATTGAGCATAAAGAGTAACCTGCAGCACTTACCTTTTGAATCGGTATGTTTGTTGCCATGCCAAACAGTTTCTCTGGAAACGCTGGTGAGAAGTAGGAGGACATCGGGCTGTCTGAGATTGACACGTTGTGCAACCGATCCGTACGAGAGAGCAGATACGCCTTCCACTGCAGATATTTTGTACACAGCGCGTCCCGTCCTTGGGCCTGTCGACTGACGGGATATATTTTGCTGCGGTCTTCCACGTCCAGCCGAAATGACAGGTACTGCGAGGAATTGTTGGCGGCAAGCCTCCAGACATTCATCCGATGGTCTGGAAAGATCACGTCATCAAAGAGGAAGTTGTCCGTGTGATAGTACCCTCTCGTGGCCAGGGGAACCTCGACAAACGCAAAGGGGACAATGGAAAGGATTTCCACTCCAAGAGGTACCACTCCCTTCTTGAATATGTCCGAGATGGCTAGGGGTTCAAACGCCTTGAATCTCCCGTACCCACGGTCCGTCTTGAAGGAGAATTCAAAAGTCTTGGAGTCTCCTGTTGGCGAGACCCGATCACCAAGGAAGAATCGGTAGCGGATACGACAGCAGAGACACTCGGGGATCTGCGGGTTGTTGTGTCGATGAAGATACATGGAAACGTGACGCTCTGCTTCCTCTCGATCCCCAAGAGGATAAAAGGACAAGTAAAAATCAAACCCACTGAGTGAGAAATTGGGCGTGAAGTAGGACGTGTACGGCTGATTCATGTGCTCGGGAAGCTGTGAAAAATCCACCATCTGCTGGTAGATTGTCCGACAGTATCTGACAGCCAGCTCGACGATGACAGTCCTTCCAGGGTCGACCAGAAAACCATTGCCCGGTCCAAGCACCTCATGGAGTGGGACAAGCTCACGCTTGCCCCATCCCAGAGTGTCGGGGGCACTGAATTCAACCTGGGAACCCTCTGAGACGACACTATCTGCTGCATCTCCTACATTCCTAACAATAAGGCGGTAGTCAGCTCGGCAGCTTACCCCTTCGCCTGCCGCCTTGTTGTCCCAGTAGAGGTACATCCCCAGGGAGATGTCTTCCGTTTCCTTGGACTGGTAACCGCCGCATGTCAGGTACCACTCGTGCCCTTCGTAGTAGATGGGAGAGGATCTTGTCGGCCGCTCAAAGAAAGTCTCCAAGTCGTTCATAGAAAGGAGAAAAGTGAAGAGCTGCGTTCCACCCGCATCATTGAGAGCCAAGGCTCGGGTTAAATTCAGCGCATTACTCATGTCGCAACCTTTGTCTCAGACTCCCTCGCAGCAAAAATGTCACGAAATAACTCTTCTTCACTGTCCCAAGGAACAGAACCTCATAAAGATGTTCACATCATGTGACGAAACTTCTCCGCCGACGGTCAAAGTCAATAAATGATCCTTCCAGCTGAACAGATCTTGCGTGCTTGTAAACCAGAGGATCCCGGATCTTGAAAGTGAAAGAAAATTACAGAGAGTTAAGACTTCTAGCAAGTACACTCTACAAAACAACAGGTGATCTCACTCTAGTCGATCGATAGTATGGCCTGATCAACTTGTTTACCACTTGCCAGGGATATCCCCAGCTACCCTGGCAAAGCACTTACCAAGCAGTCACTGCCCTTTTTGCATTGTGTGCCAGGGAAAGGATTTATTATCATTTCTCCTTCAATTGCCCCAAGAGGGAGCACGGTGACCCTGTCTGTCATAATTCTACAAGACACGTGCCACCTCCATATGATTTTGTACCAGTACCAGGGTCCTACAACAACACACTAGAACAGGTGCACTTCTCCTGTATTTATTTGCATTAAGATCTAAAAATAAATATTGGATACCTCACACTCCATCAACCCATGGGTGATGGTGTAGTTTAGGCCACCGAAGCAGTTAATGGGTAAGCATTATGTCTGTGAAATGTCGCATCTTCATCACAATTTTACTCCAAAATGTCCCACAAAAATCAAAGCCCTGACCTCTTTCCACAGATTTAAGTTTACTGATATTCAAGAGGACACCAATGTATTTAGGGCCTGTTTGGATCGCCTTGTATCTTGGTCGCCATATTTTGATCTTACACAGTTTACAGATCCACGTCCCATTCAGAATACGTTAAGCGTTACTTGATGGGGCCCATAACTAGGGCCTATAAAAACAAACTCAACAGCTTTTCTGTTCCAACTTCCAAAATGATATCTTTGACAAGTTTAGTACAGCAAATGCTTCCGAATCCTTAAAACCAGTGGCCGTCCATATGTTATGGGCCCCATCAAGTAATGTTTAAATCCAAAATACACCAAAATGCGACCCAGAACAGATTTTGCGCACGTCCCATACAGTACCGACTTGTTTTGAGAAAACAGTGAAAAATGCCCATGGAATTATTCTAATCTTTTCACCATTTTTAAAAGATACAAAATATGTCCAGCCGTTGCTTTAACTAATTTCTTGATAAATACAGCATTTCAGGCAGAAAAATTTTAACGGTACGTTTCTACAATGAACCATCACCGGCCCAGGAACATTTGCTGAAAGTCAAAAGTATCATTTATTTTTTGAGGAGTAGAAGCTATTATTTAACAGCTAAATAATCAATGTGCTTTGGGGATCCCGTCTTATCACAATCCCCAGCCATCTTTATACCCTGTAAGTTATAAATATAGGTAGATCTGCGATTGAGTCATTTCTGTTATTTTGGTTTCTTACCAAAGTACCTTTAAATATGAACAGGCCTACTTCATTATTTGGCCTAAACATGGAGGTGGAATTCTACCTCCATGGTCAAACATGGAGGAAGGTCAAACCATAGAGCTAGAAACAGACCAACTGAACGGTCCCCAACAAAAAAGGCCCGAGGTGACAATTTCTACGACGCATAGGCCTAACGTTACATCCTTTCTTGTACAGCTGCACTCGTATTCAGAACTAATGTTAGTATTTTTATTTGTGTATGGCCCATAAGGGCTTACATTTTGCACTTACTCAACAAAAACAGTATCAATTTTTAAACCAGAATAATAAAGGTGTGTCTTACCACGAACATTTGACAGCCTACCGTACCTACACGACACATGTATGATGGCGGAAATAAAGACGTGAAACTCGTAACGCAAACCTACCATGAAACAAACAAAAACCCGATCCTCGTCTAGAAATGTGGAGTAGGTAACGCCACACGGGTTAGCTTGGGTTCAAAGCCGTCCAATGGCGGCGCCGAAGTGCGAAAGATGCAGACCAATTTTGATGAGCAAAGTCCGTTTTCATGTCACAATTCACAATCATAATCTATCATCAGTTACACAGTAAAACGGCTCCTGACTACGCAGTATGCGTCAGTGCATTATGTAGTTTACAGTGTGGTTCCCAATGTACAAGCATCATTGCTCGTCGATAAAAGCTGCGTTCGTTTAGATTCCACGGGGCAGACCTTACCTTATGAATGGGCGCGTACACTGCACAATGCAAGCGAGAGGGTGGGAGATGTTGTTGACTGGAATCGACTCATGGAAACTAAACGAACGCACCAAAAGATCCTGGCACCACCCTGTAATCCCCATACACACGCTCATTATAATAACGTATGTCGATTCATAGTGGCATCATCTCATTTTAATAACAAAGGATCAGTCCACTGAAAGATGGTGGTGGATGGGGCAGAGGTACAGGTATAGGTTTGACCTAGAAAAAAGTTCACTATCCCTCGAGCTGTGGCCGTCATAGCAGTAGCTGTTATTCTCCCTTTATTTACAAGATCAACATAGGGCTTCTTTACCTTGAGGTGACCGACGATCAACCTGCATATTTAACACCATAACACAAAAGGCCTTTTGAATATAATTTCTTTTGCTTAGGCCAATAATAGAGGCTTTTAAAAATTATATTACATGTACATGTATATTCTATTTATTTTTCAAAATTTAATGCATACTGCTGAGGCAATTTTGTTGCCCTGTGATGCCACGGGAAGCCTGGAGGGATATGGGTATTGATAGCTACATCAGATGCCTCTGAAGAACGGCTCCATGCATCTCGACATCAAGAGGCTCAAACCCGCGCCGATGGATACCGTAAGAGCTAGGCCATTGTAAAGCCTAGCCCTATATACCAGTCCTCCATGGATTGAGACCGGAGGTTGTTACTTCCTACTCTCTGCATGCAAAAGAGTGAAAAGCCACTCTTTGAAGAGCCATAATAATGAAGGGACAACTCTTTTTCGAGTTTTAGAGTAAAGTTTGCATCGTTTGGGGTGATTTTTCACTAGCCCAGAGTGAAAGCCACTCCCAACTCTTTTTCAAAAGCATTATGAAGGACAACTCGATTTTGAACGAGTGATTATTTTTCACAGGCTCATATTCACCTCCAGGCCAATTCCATGCGTCCTACCAAGAGGTTCCATGCCATGCAGTCACGGTCACGACGCACTGAGAGTTTTTTTTTTCAACCCATTTAAGAGGTCAGTTCCACCTGCATGAATTGAATCACGGCGGTCCACATCTTCACCGCACGATTACCGGCAACTTCAAAGCCAAAGATATTCCACCAACATGAACCGCACCAGCTCTCATAGGGATGCTTCTCTATAATAGATCAAGCTGCTCAGGCCATCCTATACCTCAATTAGTGTGCTCATCACTGGGCTAGAACTCTGGATTGAGAAAGTTCACTTCAGTTATGTTCACCTATACAAAGGCAAAACTTCAAGCGCCTGAAGTTTTTTGTTCCTTGCAATTATTAAATTGCGATGTTAAATACGTAATAATAATTATCAAACACATATTATGTTATGTTCCAAAATATGAATTATACTTCGGAACATGAACACAATATACATCGCTACTTCATTAATTTCCACCTGCGGCGCATTGTTGTTTGTGCTTTCCTCAAGGGGCTCATGCACGCAACCGATATCTCAAGTCTTTGTTTCAATCATTATGTTTTTACCTGGATATCAGTAGGGCCGGGAAACGTAAAATAAAGGCCTTGCTATAGGCCTACATTGTTCAATATTAAGATTTATGAGTAATGCCCTGACAACCTTCTCCCTTCCCCCTAGGTGGGGTTGGGTTGGAGGTGATGATTAACGACTATATATAATTCCCAAAACTTTTTTTCTGACATTTCCGGTAGTCCTCAAGTCCGATTCGACGTATAGGCATGATGATGAAGTTACTCCACTGCGCCATGAAATTAGTGTTATTAAAACGCTGGTTTGGATGCTCAGGTAGCATGTGATTTTGTTGTATATTATCGGCCCCTGCACAGAAATATAAATATACATAATGGACCAGCGCCAAGGTTTGTCAATGAGCATTAAGATAGTATCATACTTTGGTAAGACACCAAAATAGACATGTTTACAGATTTACGTATAACTTACAGGGTATGAAGATGGTGGTGGTAGAAACATACTGTTAAAATTAGTCCGCCTGAAATGGTGTATTTATCCAGAAATTAGTAAAACAACTACCGAAAATGTTTTTGATCAAAAATAAAAGAGAAAAGACTTAAGAGATACTGTGGCCGTGTTTTTCACTGTTTTCTCAAAAAGTGGGCACCGTATGGGACTGAAATGTTCAACAGATGACTGTTACTGTATCTGTCTTGATATTTTTGCCTATGAAGCTGTATTTCTTTGATAAAAACCAAAGTATGATACTACCTTTAATCAAATAGGTTGCATAAAACTTGGCGGTTTTCCATTCCGTTAACTTTTATTGTGCCTATTAGTCATCTTCTCATATTTCCCTCCGGGGCATAGGGACTGGAGAGCCGTTAAATATTAGAGCAATGAACTCAATGTCCCCAGAGAGTAGAGAGATGTTGCCGACTCCCTATTCGCAGATCAAAACAATACCCCCTACTCCAAAACTATACCGTACATAATGTCAGAGGTTATAATTATTGGCCCCGCAGCTCGCTAAAACAATATTTATCATTTTATTTTCAAGATAAAAGAAGAAGAAGCAGTATCAGCATTATGCGTCCATCGCCTTAAAAGGTGAACCATTCCTATTTGTTTCGATTAATAATGCGTCCGTATATATACATCTATATGAGGAATCCTAACTCAACACAACAGACGGCAAACCTTCCTCCGTGATCTGTTTTAGTATGGCTTTGCTCAATACGATGTGCAGACAACTTCTCCCGCATGCCCTTACAGGGAGCCCACAAGGAAGGGTATAAGCATGGAGGAAGCTTCCTCCAGCAGTCCAGCTTCCTCAGACCTCAATGGTATAAGGTATACGCCCCACGCTCCCCAGGTAACACTGATATTCTTCTATGGGCATCAAAAATGATTGTGACTGAAAGAGGGTTAACAAAATAATTGAGCAAGGAAAACAAAAGGTTATAAGGAAAAACAGAAGATTTTTATAATGGCATAATTATTGTTCTCATGTTGGGAAGCCTACAAATCGGAAATTTGCATGCAAACCCAAACACGTGGCATTATGCTGAAGAAGCTGTAGTTAAAACCACTTCCACGATTGGTCGCTTTAATACTCTTTTGCTTTTTCAAATAGTGAAATACGTCAACATTTCGTTAATAATACTTTTCAGGGTCAGATCACGGAGCCTGACTCCATCGTGCGGTAGGTTTGTACTGATAGGTCAGTGTTGGTGACGGTCAAAATTCCGTTGAGAATTACAGAGCTGTATGAAAAGTGTAAGAATTTCTGAGCCTGAGGACACATAGTTACTTGCGCTTATACAGTCAGACAAATTTCTGTGTTTCTTTTCAGTTGTGGAAAAAAAGACAGCATGGTTCCCTGTAGGGTTGCATATTACATTTACAAATAGTAGAGTAATAAAAAACTCATTGGCTTTCCCACGCTTGCATTAATGCACCATTCAACTAGCAGTAATGCACCCTTTGTATGCAATGGATTCTAGTCTCCCTTACTGCCCTATGAGGCTATGCTTAACCCCACCAACTTTGTTCAACTTTAAGGGTAAAAAAACCTCTGGAATTTCATATCATGTATTTTTTTAATGGGTTGACTGAGGGCTGTTAAACAATGTTAAAAAGCCAATAGGGGGACGTGTGGTTATTTCACTCAAACTCCACGTACATTTTAGACGATATAAAACACAATCATGCAGGCTATAACTTAGGCCCTATTCACTGTCTTTAATAATGAAAAGTTTCGGCTGAACGGCTCTTGTTTTGGCTCGTAGTCGGGCGCCCTCTCTTGCCAGTAACGTGCCAATCAGTGGCGTCACCAGACTTTTGAGTCTGGGGGGCACAATGGGGCACTAGCAATTGTTGGGGGGGGGCAAACTTTTTATATATTATATATTTTTTTCACCAACCCAAATTTCAAATGGGGGGGGGGGGGGGGGGGGGCACGAGGGGGCACGTGCCCCCCTGCCCCCCCCCCCCCCCTTGGCGACGCCACTGGTGCCAATCAGCACTGTAAGGAAGGCCCCACCGCCTTATTCATAACGGGTATGCAAGCAGTGTCTATACTGTGTTAACCAACAACTTGGTAGCCCCAAATTACGATTATAGGCATTGACATAGTCATGGCATTGAACAAGTTAAAAGACAGCATTTACATGCACATGCATGCATGACTTCTATAAAGTTGTAAAATGTCAGTGTATCTACTGGAGGGCTTTCATAAAACTGGTATAAATTATGCAAGATACCTCTACATTTCTACAGTTTCTACTGTTCAGCGTTATCCAACAACTTGGTAGCCCCAAATTACGACTTGTTACATGTATCCATAGCATTAAACAGGTTAAAAGATAGCATACGATTCCTAATGTCACGGAGGATTTCGATTTATAACATACTGTAATAACTGGACGATGCAAGTGTACTTGGAAGATTGAAATAAATTTTAATTGTACTAACTGATTAAGGTCGTATAAGAAACGGAAATAAGCACGTATAATCAACTTAAATCAAGAGCTTAAGTTCACTTATCACAAAAATAGAAACCTATATTCATTTCCTGTTTTATGACAGAAAGCAACTTGAACACCGATTGGGGTTAACACGAGATAGGTTATTCATAGGGACTTTACGAAATGAGGCTTGAGCCCGGCTTGGGATTTTATTTGGTACCGCCATTTTGTGTCCTAAGTGAAACGAAGGGATTCAGATACATGTCGAAGCAGCTGCCGAACCTTTCTTTGGCTTTATCGTGTGGACCAATCTCTCTCATTTCGTTTTGTGGGCCCCAAAGTGGTATAGCAAACTGTCCCAAACCTAACCCCAGGCCCCAGGCCTGGTTTGCATACTTTACGGACAATGTAGGCCTATGCTTTTTTTTTATAAACTAGATGAGTGCAATGAATGTTCTCCGTTCCCGAAACCGGACGACATGACCAATTTAATGTACTCTCTTTAAATGCGTTTTTTATTTTATGCAATGATGTAGTTTTCATCAGTTCGCTGTTGTGACCAAAGATAGCACCGCGCTTGCGCAGTTATTTGGATGTGACCGAGCAGCCAATTTATCGCGGAAAATTCGTGTTCGCGAGCGGTGATGAATACGCATGCGCATACAGCTCTCAACGTCCAGCTCATTGATTTGATTGGTGGAAAAGTCTTTGCACATGCGTATTATGCTCAACGGTGTACTCATGAAACGTCGCTACACAAAAAAATCCTATAGCGGAGTTGTAACATCTTTGGTCAAGTTTCAGTCCCATACGGTATACCAACTTTTTGAGTAAACAGTGAAAAACAAAACGGTCACAGTATTTCTTAAGTCTTATCTCTTTTAGTTTTGATCTTTAAAAGATAATAATAATACGAAGATAATAATAATAAAAAAGATAATGAAATAATTTTGGTTTCTGGTTTTACTCTGGAAAAATACAGCATTTCAGGCAGAAAAATTTTACGCCGGGTATGTTTCTACCATCACCATCTAAGTTATAGGTAAATCTGTAAAGATTTCTGTTTCGGTATGCTACCAAAATATGATACTATACCTTTACGTCATTTAAAGGTGAACAAAGAAAAATTGACAGGAGCGGGATTCGCACCAGCGACCAAAATATGCCGCTTAATATGATATTCAAGGACAGTGGCGTCGCCAAGGGGGGGCCAGGGGGGGGGGGGGGCACGTGCCCCCCTGGAAAACCTCGTGCCCCCCCCCCCCCCTCGTGCCCCCCCATTTGAGATTTGGGTTGGCGAAAAAAAATATAATATATATTATTGTAGTGCCCCCCCCCCCCCAACAATTGCTAGTGCCCCCCTTGTGCCCCCCATGACTCAAAAGTCTGGTGACGCCACTGCTCAAGGAGCGCCAAAACATCCACTGCAATGCGCCCCACTGACATACTGCATTCTACAAGACGTTCATTGTGCTACGCAAAACTGACGTCACGGTTAGATATTGTGTCACATTAAAACGTTTGCAAATAGTTGAGCATATTTCAAACTTATTCGAATTGTTCGCTGCGAAAGTGTATAATGCATGTCTTTTCGGCCAGAGAATTTCACTACAATGTCTTATTCAAAGTCTTCTTCTTTTTGTTTAATTTCCGTACAATAAAGCGTAAACTTAAACTGTTACTTTCGGCAAAGCACCCAACACAAACACTTGCAATTTGGGCCTACACGAACAAATTCAGACAGCTATAGGAGGTCCGCCGGATACTTATTCAGTAAGAATGATTTGGAATTAAAACGGAGAGATTTCAGAATTAATTTTAATACTTTCGAATTAAAAATAATATCATACTTTTTATCAAAGAAATACAGATTCATGGGCAAAAATATCAAGACAGGTACAGCAACAGTCATCTGTGAACATTTCAGTCCCATACGGTGCCCACTTTTTTAGAAAACAGTGAAAAACAGCCACAGTATTTCCTCTTTCAAGTATTTTCTCTTTTATTTTTGATCTTTTAAAAGATCAAAAAGATTTTTGGTCGTTGTTTTACTGATTTCTGGATGAATACAACATATCAGGCGGAAAGATTTTAACGGCATGTTTCTACCACCGCCATCTTCATACCCTGCAAGTTAAACGTAATTCTATAAACATTTCTGTTTTGGTTTCTTACCAAAGTATAACACTGCCTTTAATGCTCATTAACAAACCTTCACCCTGAAGATTGATATATCTTTTCTAAATCAATATTGGCCTGCTAAGTTAACGTCCCCTTTCGCGCCAAAACAGCCCGGCAACCGAACGCGTGGGAACTAAAATATAAGACATCTGAACACAACACATGAAAAATTCATGTCTCTGTGTGCTTTTCATATTAGCAGTAAATAGGCCACGTGTTCTAACTATTAGGGTCTACTCATTAATTATTACTTCATCCTTCTTTACAAACTGGTATCCCAAACCGATCTGGAATCGGCGATTAAGCACGGAGGAATTAAGCATATGGCAAAAATTGTCAATAATCGATAATCGATGCCTCAAGTGTTGTGGTAATTATTGGGCGTGTAGTGGTCAGCTGTTTATCGTGTGATTTTCACACCTTTCTATAATACCCGACGTATTAGTTACTAGAACTCTTAACAGCATTTACCATGATCACTGTATGTATTTTCGTGCATCATTATTGTATAGGCCTATAGCGTATGGATATCTCACATAATGGTTATGCATCAGGCCAAATGCTGAAGTCATCCAAACTTCTTGTGATATGGGAGTTGCCCCGAAGAATGGTTATGCTCAGTACTTATATACAGCACAACTTCCGTGTCATATACAATTCACACTGCTTCATATTGTAGATCCAAAGTTGGCCAAAAGAAGCAATACCAATCAATAACATATCGTCTTGACCAAGAACACCGTAACCTCTATACAATCGCGACATCTGGGGCCAATTTCATAAAACTGTTAAGCACAAACATTTGCTAAGCATGGCATTTCTGTCTTTATAAAAACAGGGTTAACAACCAAATTTCCACGTGTTGTGTATCACTTGTGATTGTTCTTTGGCTGTTGTTCGCTGACCATGAATATCAAATGGAATTTTCAATGGTGGTTTGTTTTATTGGGCGAGACATTTTTGTGCTAAGCAAATTTTTGTACTTAACAGTTTTATGAAATTGGCCCCTGGACTCAAACCCAACGATCTAAGAAATTATCTTGGACAACTTTGTGTTCAAGACCCATGCACGGGACCCACAATTTCCCGTATAGACAGTACATAAACATGTAACAAGTTGACATCACCAAAACTAGACAGACGTTGCTGTAAAAACTTTAAAGGTATAATTCATGACTGGTAAAGGTCACAGAACAGTACGCACAATTTGATCCAGCATGTAGGCCTAAATGAAAAAATAGACCTGTGAAAATTTGAGCTCAATCGGACATCCGATATCACGAGAAAATAGCGAAAAACCGACTCCATTTTTCTGTTGAAACATAAAGAATGGTTTTGATCTTATAACCCGAGATCAAAACTGTTTTCGGTCTTTGTTTTACAAATTTCAAGATAAATGCACCATTTTTGTATGTTTCTAACAGCACCATCTTCATATCCTGAAAGTTATACAATATGTGAATATTTTCTGTTTGGGTATGTTACCAATCCTGCACTTTACCTTTAATGGATGTACCGTTAATTCGTTTCCCGTTGCTGTGTGTTATCATTGTTGTCGTTTCCACTGTTGTGGAAAGTGCTCAAATGTGACAAAAAGCATCTGAAAACGAATGTCTAGCTATTTGAGATTAATTTGCAATTCTGAATAAGATGTAAATGAAGACGGCAATGATTATAAATGATGATTCCGAAATTTATTATCTTAAGTGTCATGCATTAATAAAAACCTGATAGAAAGAAACAAAGCCAAAGATTGCATATTGTTTTCTCTGCAAACCTTTGTAGCAAAATGAACAATGGGATGGGTCTTCCTTCCATTACCCGTCTAGCACTCTTGGACGCATTCGATTTTTTTTTCTCATCGCTAATCACTTTAAAGCTGCTACTCGACCCAAGATCGATACACAGTTACACCTACCACGGAGATGAAACATCCCATTCCTTTGACAGATCATTAACAATCATGCTGCCGCGTCCTAAATGGCCGGCCCAACCCTTTTTGGAGGTCCCAACATAAAAGGCTTTTGAGTTAATGCGCAAACCGCTAATCCACTCATGTAACACTTAACGGGTTACGGACAGTGCTGGAGCAAGCTTCACAAACCGCGTCACCATTTTTTGAATCCATGCAGTATGTTATAACGCGGGGATATGATACGTAATCTTCTGATGTCCACAGCCAGGGTAGACAGACAAACTGCCCCGAGATGAGCAAACATCTCCGCCGGAGGCAGTGGGGTGAGAGGGGGGAGTGTAGCAGCCTGCCTGACAATACCACGGTAATCCCAAATAAATTGACCAAGAAAAGCCCGCCCTTTGTGGTGGTGGATCTTTTTAGATGGGAAACTTGCCGGACGGTTTGTTTGACAAACAAGCGCAAATGGCTGGACACAATGGGCGGCTGCGGCTGAGCCGGGCCAGCACTGTCGGTCGGGACTTCGGGCCACTTAAGTGGGTTGTGATGAGAAGGCGTATAGCTTCTTGTGGAGGGGAGATTGTCCCAAACACGTTGAAGATGATCCAGGTGTGAGTCTAGTCTGGTTTTCTCACTGATCACCGCACAGTGATAAAGCAGTCCCGCTGCCGCAACCGTTACACACTGATCGTGTTACATTGAGACCACAAACCACTCTAGTCAAAATATCAACGTCTTTAGGTCAGAGTGAGGTTGAGGAACGACGAAGACGCCACGTTTCCTCAGTCGCTACAGTCTTCTGTAATACTCCACCTCCCCGAAGTCCGTTATCTGATGGGACGTGAAGCTCTAACCGAAGCTTATACCAGTCCAGCCACAATAATGTACCAACCAGGCTCTCAGGCGAGTAGTACATCCATAAACTACCAACATGTCTCCAGAAACAAACCGCGGATAATTTTCATTTCTCCATGAGATACAAAAACTCATACTAGCACATCTTTGGAGAAAATACCTCTGAGCAAGGCTGGAGGTATAGCGCAAGCCACACGGTGGTGTTGTCCCAGAGTGAGCAACAATGGGAAACCCGCTGAGATCGGGGGAGATCCCAGCGGTACACACTCGGTACTTACTGTGTCTTCACGATCACCGTAACCTTGTTCATCTCGGCTTGGGGACTTGGACTGTCTAGCTCTTGGTAGAAACAAAAGACAGAAACTCCCATGATTAGGTATTCCAACTCGAGGAAACACCCAAATAAAGAGCTGTTATGTAGGCCTACTTCTGCACTTGCTCATGGACAAGACGGCTTCAGCAAACAAGGTACAAATCACCTCCACCATTTAAAACAAATGCATTATTAGGAATGAATTCGTTTTACGGTTCAGCTTAAAAATTTAGGAATCTCAGTCAGACAACATCGGAATGAACTCTGAAACATTCTATAAGCATTTGCATCATTTCTTAACGAATATTTGCAGTGAATCCATTTACTACGATATTGTACAAATATATACAGTACAGTATATATAAATGAAATAGCCAATTGTACTCAAGGAACTGTTGAAGTGTTGCCCATTTGGTCAAGTGTAAGCGCAAGTTAGAATATGTTTGACTGACAGCTAGTTGTATTTGATATACACTGTAGTTTATGGACATTGAACCTCATGGACGAGGCCACACATAACCATGAAGATGAAGTGCAACTGAACAACAGGAAAATAAGTTCAGTGAGGGAACCATTCATCAGGTGGTGATGTGAGAAACCACCTGACAGAATTAAGAGACGAAACCAAAAATGTACGTGGTGACAATAGCAAGTCTCATGTAGGTTTTAAGATGTAAGGCCTATGCTTGAAAGTAATGATACATCCCAACAAATGAATAAAATGGTGTCAATGGAGGAATCCAAATTTAGAGTTTTTGTTATAGCTAACATGTATTCGGAGATTGTATCTCAGTAATTAACGGTTGATTGTTTTGATACAACTTGAGAATCGAAGATACCACATTTTGGAAACCCGGTAAAAATAATAACAGCGTATCATTTAAAAAAACAAAAACTTGTTTTCAACCTAACATTTAGAAAAAGAATAGGAAGCAGAAAATGCATTCTATCCAATGAGATGTTCTTGCGTTCAGAAAAAAAGCGAGTATAGCGAACCAAACTTCTTCACAAGTTGCGGCACAAAATTCTAAAACGCGCCCGAGAGAACTGCTTCGTCAGCCCGTTCGATGCAGGGAAAGTTCCCGCCAAATTTCGCAAATAAACTGTTCACTGCATGTTGTATAGGACCATGACAGGTACACATAGGCCAACTCATTCCATTAGTAGAGGCGTGCCTTGATAGATTGAGCCGTCGATAGGGGAACAATAGTTTAATAACCGTCACACGAAGATACACAATGCTATTTTTTGGTTTATTGATTTGCCTCACATTTGCAAAGTTATGCCGGTTGATTGTCGTGCTTAAAACATAATGTGCAGGATACATGCAATGAAAAGACGCTTATCTTTAGGCCTTTTCACACGACGCTTAAAAAACACCTCTCAACCCCATTGAGAAATTCTCTCATGTGTCTGGACCTCGGTCAAAATCTCTCAAGGATTCACCAGGGACGTCGGCCACTCTCAAGCATCGGTGTCCTTTCACACGATTACACTTTTGTATATAAGATTTCGCAACCATGGGAGAATTTCTCAATGGTTGAGAGTTTTTAAATGTCGTGTGAAAAGGCCTTTTGTCTACAAGAATATATCTCCATACACAACTTTTCTTCGAAGATTTTCACTCCTTGTTTTGCTGGTACAGGTATACCAAAACTAGTCATTTTCTTTAGCATACGTCTCAAAGTTGGAAACAGCGTACGCTTCTCACCACTGAAGCTGACTCAAGGCCACTGGAAAAACCTAATACATGTATCGACTGATTTAGTTCAATTGTTTAAACCTCATGAACAAATCTGTCTCCCCCTCATCGAGTCGATGGTAATTACTCCAAACAACAAGAAGACGGTCCCGCTTTTTTAAACACATGGTCAAGAATTGCTAACCACCAAAACAAAGTTGCTCAGTTTGTTTGTGAAAGCTCAATGTTTTGTTTTTTCTTGTAAGTTGGTAACGCCGATCTTCCTGTGAAAATGTCTCCAAAGGCTAAAGTTTTTAAAAACTCGATGATAAGAACCAGGGATTCTCTCAAAACCCGAATGCTGTCACGTCTTTCAATAATAATATTATAACTAAAGTGTGTTTGTCCCTTGAACGAACACCGTGGTGTTCCGACTTTGTTGTACTATATTGAACCAATGTTACCTAGTATCCAGAAAGTGAAGATGAAAATTCATAGTCTAGTAAATGTGGTGATTTTGAAAAAAAAAAAGAAAAAAAAAGGAAAAAATAATTAGAATTAATGCAACATCAAACCATTTCATGTTATGTATGTTTCATATTGTGGTAACTTCCAATTTGAAAACAAAAAGAAAGAATCAGAATTATTATATTATGCTATGGGAGAAGGGTGATTAACAATGATGAATAACAAACCAGAAACGACCCAGATCTTTTGCTGACCCAGAAACAGCTAATGATAAAAAAAATAATAAAACACCGAATCTGTTCCAATCCTATGACGATGGTAGCAGATACGAAGGCACATACCAAAAACACCTCCTGGTGTGGATATCACGAAGCCCTACGATAACGACTTTTACGTAGGGTTGCAATGTCTCATTGGTCAAGTTACGGTGAGTTTGATGAAATCGACCCCATTATGTGCTTATATAATTTTAAGTGTCCACCACATGATTTTGTTATAGCCAATAGAAGAAGAGATACTTATCGTACGTCTGCGTCACGGACGTCGTCAGCACTTTGGGCAGGCAACTTATAAACGGCCAGCTGGAGGAGCCTGAACCAGTGCGGAACTTCGGCAGACACCTCATGACACCTGACGGCACCCATGCATGTCGTCTTGACATAGACGCCTGAAACTCCAGAACACACTTGACAAGAACAAGAGACGGCCAGATGAGAAGAGGAGGACAAGAAAAACTTGACGCCGTGGAACTGACATCAGACAAATGTTTTCTATATCTAGTCATATACATGTATGTCCAGTATAGAAGCCATGGAGGAAGGCATCACCATTGTCATCCCTGTAAGGTGTTGCGTAGGCGTTGTGCACAGTGTTTGCCTGACATAACTGTGCATCTCACCCGCGCAAAGCATTGCAGAGATCTCACATCCCGGACATCATGCAACTTGCTCCAACATGCAGACAACTGTGGGCCCACAGGCTCAGTAGTCAAAGACTTTCCGAGCATTCCAAAGCCCCAACGGAGAGAGAGACAGATTTAAAAACCAACAGCACGTTGGGCCCGTCATCATGCCTCAGCTTTGCCGCAGCCTTCTGCATTCACGATCCCCATTCTTTGCTTACTAGCTGCAGGGTTTAGTCAGCCAAGTACCGGTAAGCGAGAAATCATACGCGAACGATGCATGCACCAACTGAACATTCTATTAAATAGGAATCGGCGTAAGAACATAAATGCTGATTCCACACTTACTATAACATAATTATAAGCAGTGCCAAACTCCTTGTGAATGAATGTTATACTCAGCAAGCCATGGCCGAATACAAGTCAAAAGCAGTAAACATCACATACAAATTTGGTTGGCAATCATGTTTGATCAAGGAAGACTTTTCATGCTTAAAGGTAATATCATACTTTGGTTTTTATCAAAGAAATACAGATTCATGGGCGAAAATATCAAGACAGATACAGTAACAGTCATCTGTGAAAATATCAGTCCCACACGGTGCCCACTTTTTTGAGAAAACAGTGAAAAACAGCCACAGTGTTTCTTAAGTCTTTTCTCTTTTATTTTTGATCTTTTAAAAGATCAAAAAGACTTTCGGTCATTGTTTCACTAATTTCTGGATAAATATACCATTTCAGGCGGAAACAGTTTAACGGTAAGTTTCTACCCGCACCATCTTCATACCCTGTAAGTTATACGTAAATCTGTGAGCATTTCTGTTTTGGTTTCTCACCAAAGTATGATACTACCTTTAGTCAAATTGTGTGCTTAAGCAGCTCTATGAAATTGGTCTCCAGTATTATGTAAATGAAACACAAAACAGCAGAATTACCAATCTGCAGTTTCACTACAGCTTGCACTACTCAAGATATCAGTTTCACTCACTGGCGTAGAGTGAGTTCATCCCCTTAAATTTTTTTTTTTTTTAAATTAGGGTCTGAGGGCTCCTTCTCCTAAAAACACCCGAAGACAACACCAACGCGTCTCAAACTGGCACGCGTATTCATCCAATGCGCAGGCCTGGTCAAGCCGGTATTGGCTAAAATTTACATGTTGGCCCCCCTATTGAAAAATCCTGGCTACGCCACTGGTTTCACTTCCTTCTACTTTGTTTCCCCAGCGAGACGAACATTGACCAAATGCCAAGGATAACTGAATGATGAATATTAAATGATTGTGGGAAAGATAATATGCAAATGAGGCTTGCCCTTCACCGACGTGGAATGAGCACTGTATACTCAGTGCTTGTGAGAGCACGTCAACAAAATCACATGCTGGGTCAGGTGGTATTCGAACCCACGACCTCCTGCTTACTAGTGCAGATGCCTTACCTGCTAGGCCACCGAGCTAGCTGGGGTCTGCAGGGTGAATCGAATCCAATATCGCGGCGGGTATACCACAGTAAATAATGAATATTAAATAATTGTGGTCGGGATAACTGATTGTTTTACAAAAACACACTTCAGTTCGATGAGTTGTCAAACATAAAAGCCATGCACATCACAGAAGTACGAAGCTACAATGATGTCAGATGTAACTGAAATAAATTTCCAAATCTTGTTCCGTATCCAGTAAGAAATTGAGGGCAGAAACTGTTTTGCCTGGTAGAGCGACTTCTGTGATTGAGCTGACTCTCTGACCACTAAGGAAAATCAACGAATTTAAGCATTTCTCTCATCTAAGAAGTTGAAAAAATAGAAAATGCAAATAAGAGCCAAACAAAGGAACAAATTTCATGATGCTGTCATTGCATGAAGCTTATTACCATGACAAAACGCACAAAGTCTCTTCATTGGTTTCATCACCTTATTTTTCATCACCTTCATCGACAACAAAAATGTGGGGGGGGGGGGGGTTGGGGGGCTCAAGCCCCCGACGTAGAACCGCGCCTGTGTAGGCCATGGGACCATGAACACCTCATCTAAGGAGGACATTAAGATTCAATTATGGACCAACATTCCATCTGACAGGGCTTGGCCCAGAACCACCTGATTTTTAATCAGCACAACGGAGAGAGCACAGACTTCTTTTATCAGGCCTCGTAAATTACAACATTCAATAACAAGACTGGGTTAAGTTTCAACAAACTTCTGTCTTGCTTTCTTTATGTATCTTTGGCAAGGGTTCAATATCAAATTAAAAACTCTGTGTATGTCACGGAATATTCTGGCAGCAATTTTAACGAGCCAATTTTGGTATAATGTTCAATTTAATTACACTTGTGCAGGACATAAACAATGAAAAGTCATTAGAATCGACTCATGAAGCACATACCAACCTAAGCAACAATTCCTATACCAATGGAGCCCCTTCCTATACCAATGGAGCCCTTCCTATACCAATGGAGCCCTTCCTATACCAATGGAGCCCCTTCCTATACCAATGGAGCCCTTCCTATACCAATGGAGCCCCTTCCTATACCAATGGAGCCCCTTCCTATACCAATGGAGCCCCTTCCTATACCAATGGAGCCCCTTCTATACTAATGGAACTCTTCCTATACCAATGGAGCCCTTCCTATACCAATGGAGCCCCTTCCTATACCAATGGAGCCCTTCCTATACCAATGGAGCCCCTTCCTATACCAATGGAGCCCCTTCCTATACCAATGGAGCCCCTTCTATACTAATGGAACTCTTCCTATACCAATGGAGCCTTTCCTATACCAATGAAGCCCCTTCCTATACCAATGGAGCCCCTTCCTATACCAATGAAGCACCTTCCTATACCAATGGAGCCCTTCCTATACCAATGGAGCCCTTCCTACACCAATGGAGCCCCTTCCTACACCAATGGAGCCCCTTCCTATACCAATGGAGCCCCTTCCTATACCAATGGAGCCCCTTCCTATACCGATGGAGCCCTTCCTATACCAATGGAGCCCCTTCCTACACCAATGGAGCCCCTTCCCATACCAATAGAGCCCCTTCCCATACCAATGGAGCCCTTCCTATACAAACGGAGCCCTTCCTATACCAATAGAGCCCCTTCCTATACCAATGGAGCCCCTTCCCATACCAATAGAGCCCCTTCCCATACCAATGGAGCCCTTCCTATACAAACGGAGCCCTTCCTATACCAATAGAGCACCTTCCTATACCAATGGAGCCCTTCATATACCAACGGAGCCCTTCCTATACCAATGGAGCCCCTTCCTACACCAATGGAGCCCTTCCTATACCAATGGAGCCTCATGTTTTCCTTTTTATGCTCATAATCAAAAGTATTAAGCTCTTCGTTTTTTTCTTGGCAGTAACGCTCATTTCACAAGTTCATATTGATGTCCAACAGTGGTTAGTCTTCCATTTACACCTGAGCACGAGCTGCAAAAACAGCAAAGACAAATTTCTAGCTGAAAAATTATTTTTTCTTTACCCCTTCAGAAGAACAAAATATTTATTTGATATGGATCTTCCAAACAAGTCCTAGGTTTTTATCTTGGAACGAAAAATATCCCATTTCCCTGAACAATGTTCCCATGATCTCAGACAGGACCCCTTGGCCCCGGGTTCACGTTGTGCCTGTAAATAACGGTGATTATCACATTGCAGAGGGCTGTCTGGCCTAGATTTTAAACTTTCTTGCCCCCCCCCCCCCCTTCCACGCCCGCCCACTGGCCCACCACTAATATACCACCCTCAGCCCCTCCCAGTCTCGGTTAGCCCACTAGAGCAATTTCTGCAATACGTCGCAGGAGGGGAAAACCAGTGTGTGTGTGGGGAAGGGGGGGGGGGCGTTTCTATATCGTTTACGTAAAGGTATAATACATGATTGGTTAAAGGTAATATCATACTTTGGTTTTTGTCAAAGAAATACAGATTCATGAGCAAAAATATCAAGGAAGATTCAATAACAGTAATCTGTGAGAATTTCTGTCCCATACGAGAAAACAGTGAAAAACGGCCACAGTATATCTTGTCTTTTCTCTTTTATTTTTGATCTTTAAAAGATCAAAAATAATGTTGGTAATTGGTTTTACTCTTTTCTGGATAAATACAGCATTTCAGGCAGAAAAATGTGAACGGTATGTTTCTACCATCACCATATTTATACCCTGTAAGTTATAGGTAAATCTGTGAAAATGTCTGTTTCGGTATGGTACCAAAGTATGATACTACCTTTAAGGTCACAGAACAACACTCACACTTGCTGATCCAATATGTGCATGAAATAATAAACCTGTGAAAATAGCAAAATCCCGACCCAATTGTTCTTATAAAACATAAAGAATGGTGTAAAGAATCTTGCCAAGATAAAAAATGTTTTTGGTCTTTGTTTTACTGATTTCTGGACAAAATACACCACTTCAGGTGAAAATATTGTAACGGTATGTCTCCTGATGAGGACTAGAGCAGGCTAGTCGAAACGTTGAGACCTTAATTGCGAGAAGTGCGAACGATATAAGAAGTGCGAAATAACGATTATTACATGGTGTTTCCGCAAACCGATCAGTTTGGGTATATGTTACCAATCCTGTACTGTACCTTAAACTAAAATCCCCCCAAAACAAGACCACAACTGCATCAACCGATTGCCGCCGAGTTAACGCCAAACTGATTACAAATTTAATGAACAATTTGTCTGGTTTTTGTCTTGTTTGTTCAGTTCCTGTCGTTATAGTACGGAATGTACGTATTTATGCATTGCATTGAAGACAATGCATGGTTTGACTTTTATCAAAACATCTCCCGTTTCTAATGACAATCCACATTTTTAATTTAAATGAAACATAAGCTCCCATAAATCACACATGTGTGCTATCTCATTCTCTCTTCCCATGCATTCCAAGTCGAACCAGACATTTAGGTTAAAAACCCTGAAAAATATTTCATGAACCTGAGCCGATAAAAAAGGGGTGTGCCTGAGCGTATAGGCCTATTGCGATTTTTTAGTAAATACATCACAACATTTGGCAGTTTGTCAAATCTACTGCAATGATAACCCGATGGCACAGATTTACTTTGCAAACTCCAAAGACAATTCATTCCACTAAGAGAGCAACTTCGTATTATTTGAACGTTTAAGTCATTGAAAGTAAACTAAGAAAGATTGACTGGAGCGGGATTTGAAACGGCGAACAAAGATACTTGATTATTAGGGACACCGTCCGCCAACGTAGGGCTGTATAGGTCAGTCGGTAGAGCGCTAGTACGGTATTCGGGAGGTCGCCGGTTCGGAATCCCGCCCAAGTCAATCTTTCTTTGTTCACCTTTCAATGACTTCAATTTCAGCACAGATTCCCTTGTGGTTATTGATGATTATTTGAATTTTGATAAACAGCACACAGTTGTAATGACCACAACAGGCTTGCAATAAAAAAAAAACAGCACTGACCATAACAAAAGCTTTATGCCAAAGCTTTAAGCCAGGATTAAAGTATTTATGAAAATATGGGTAACTCGTGCGCGCGAGTACCGTTAAGTTCTTTAAAAAACCTGACAGCACCAGATTAACAAAAACCATCAGAAGAAATATAAAATCCAATGTCAATTCTTTGACGCATATTATGTATTTTGTTGAGTGGGAAGACTGTCTTTGACAAATGAATAAATAAAATCGCAAACTTTTTAATACATCATGAGTAGCTCAGTCTGCTCAGTTAGTTTTTTTCCGGTGTGTGTGAAAATCAGCATGTACTGAATAAGTAGTGACATGGAGACAAGTTAGAAGCAAAAAGTATAAGTCCAGGGGTCGAATTCACAAAGCCTTACGATCGATCGTAACTCGAGTTACGAAGGATGATAACCCATCGTATCCTACGTAGGGCTGCAAAGCATCATAACTAGTCCTATGAGTGATAGTAAATTACGATGAGTTTGGTCAAATCGACCCCCGGTGGCTAATTCCAAAACCCACAAGTTTTGAAGCCATCCTAATACGCCGAAGTATGGCTTCATTAATATTGAGACATTGATCACTGTATAAAAGGGCACCTGAATCCATGACATTTAGATCTAGCTATAGGTAAATGCACGTCCTAGCGTGTTTATTCCCTCACTTTCATGACAAAGTAATTTCAAAAGATACCGTACTCCCTCCCAGTCCAATGAAATGAAAATCACTCACGACGAGCATTATACAACAAGATCTTTAGACTACTCGCTTTACATTACCTGTATGTGAGAAACGTACCCTAAACGGTATCCACTAGTGGGTTTTACAGTTAAACTGAATCACTTTAGAATCATTTAGAATCTTTTAATAAAGTAGGGCCTGATGAACTTGGACAGCTCAGTGGTTTAGCTGACGGGGTGTCTGCACTAGCAAACAGAAGTTCACAGGTTCAAATCCTGCTCTAGCAAGTTCAGGATACATACATACATAATTTTTTACGATTCGCATGTGGAGAAAGCCCAAATTTAACCCACATTCTCAAGAATT
This sequence comes from Astropecten irregularis, assembly GCA_963971285.1. Lineage (NCBI taxonomy): Eukaryota > Metazoa > Echinodermata > Asteroidea > Paxillosida > Astropectinidae > Astropecten > Astropecten irregularis. The sequence continues at coordinate 16,787,847 of OZ020244.1, read as the reverse complement.
GGAACCTGTGACTTGTTTTCTAGTGTTACTAGCATAACCACACAATGTGCTGGATCCAAGTAACGAAGATGAACCCCGCGTGAAGATGTGGGTAGGCCTACTGTACTTTTACCACGCACATAGAAACTGACATCAGTGAAATTGTACAAGGTACAGCTTGCCACGACCAAAATATCATGATTAGTGTAAAATATTCAGAACACACTAATTTAGAGTCATAGCAAATGACTACATAGCAACAAGCATGATATCTTAAAGTTGGTTGATTATTCCTTGGTAGTATCATACTTTGGTAAGAAGCCAAAACAGAAATGTCCACAGATTTACCTATAACTTACAGGGTATGAGGATGGTGGTGGTAGAAACATACCGTTAAAATGTTTCCGCCTGAAATGCTGTACTTATCCAGAAAAGAGTAAAACACCGACCGAAAATCTGGTTGATCTTTTAAAAGATCAAACATAAAAGAGAAAAGACTTAAGGAACACTGTGGCCGTTTTTCAATGTTTTCTCAAAAGGCGGGCACCGTATGGGACTGAACTTTTCACAGATGATTGTTACTGTATCTGTCTTGATATTTTTGCCCATGAATCTGCATTTCTTTGACAAAAACCAAAGTATGATATTACCTTTAAAACTGAAGTAAAATATCCCCCATCACACAATGTCAAACTGCCCAAGTTGTATAAATGCACTTTATCCGCATACTTGACATATATTAAACATGTTGATTCTTTCTTATTGTCTTAGACAAACAAATAACTAAAAACTGCATAAAATTAATAAAAACATGATTGCAATTAGAAAGAAATTGAAATCACAATTTACAATTACAACAATAAAAACTGAAGAGCGAAGTTGTACCCCCCCCCCCAATCCGTTCTAAAATAAAATTGAAAAATATAAACAAAATGAAAATTATAGCAAACTTTCTTAGAGCAAAACCTTTCAAGTCAAACTTAAGCATATTAAAATATAAACTGAAACAGAGCAACAACTCAATAATCAATACAGAATTCTTACCCAAGAAAATGTTAGGAATGCCCAATAATCAGGACACTACAAGTGGTTGCAATGGCAAAATTTCAAACAATGAGAAATAAAAGAAATGTACGAACCCAAAAAAATGGTGACCTTTATAAGGTGGAGTGACGCTATTTTTATACCCCAATCTTATCACCACTATTAATGATCACAACTCAAAACATTTTAGAAAGAAGTTTTCATCAAATTGTCATGAATTGTGTATAACTCATATCAGTGATCAAAAACAAAAATGTTGAATAACTAAAGCTTTGATCACAAAAAGCCTGTCAACTTTGCTTAAATCCTTGACAAAAAATGCTCTGATTTGACCAAAATGTAACAAAAAAATTACTTGCATACAAATCCACGATCAGATAAATACACATCACATCATCAATTATAAATGTCATTAACCCTAACCCTCTGCAACAACCATACAAGACAAAGAGCTGCTTACCACACATTACCACAGTCTCCACAGGAGTAAACTGGATCATAAACCATGCATTGCCACACTGTGATGCATTGTGGTATTTAGGATACCACACTTACTACCTGTAAGAAAAGCCATGTGTGGTAAGCTGTGGTGTGGGTTAGGGTTAATGTCTAATTTTAAAGTACTTGAAGCATGCAATGTTTGCCTATTGCATTTTTGGCAGACATCCAAATGCCTTTGATGATGTCATCTATCTAGATTCACTAACATTTACTAAAGTTGGTCTGGGGTCGATTTCACCAAACTCATTGTAACTTACGATCAATCGTAGGACATGCGATGCATTGAAGCTCTACGTAGGATACGATGGGTCATCCGTAGTAACTCAAGTTACGATCCATCGCAAGGCTTCGTTAAAAATAGACCCCTGGGGCTAATTTCACCAAACTCATCTCAACTAACTATCAATCAAAGGACATGTGATTCATTAAAGCCCTACGTAGGATACGAAAGGTTATCCTTCGTAACTCGAGTTACGATTGATCGTAAGGCTTCGTGAAATCGACCCATGGCCTTTTAACATCAGTTTTGAACATACGGATTTGAAAGAACATTACTGAAACAATGGACAGTCTGCAAGTTACATGATTATAAAATGAAAAACGATAAATCCCAGATACTAAGATACTAAGTATACCTTTCTGAAGAAGAATCAACCAATAATGACTAATACTCAGTCATTCTGTAGCTAATAGTATCAATTCTTTATGCAAAGGACCCATGCATGAAAGCAATCTCTCCATTAAACCTATTACGACTTCATGGTTAACAATGCAAGAGACACCCATTGACTAATGGGTTCAGTATGGGCACAGACTAGAGACACTTCCACAACACAATGCCACAAAACAATATTGATGCGTAGTACACATTCAGGCAGAGGCCTACAGCTACAATCCCCTAACATCTACAGAAACTCCTGATTTTCGTCTGTCAGATTACAGATTAGAGATTTCTTGTATTCTTTCTACATGACAGTATCCAGCATTTAACTACAGTATGCTCTTTTGCTTCTCTAATAAACCTAAACCTTCCTTCACAATCTAGTTCAGGTATCAACTTCAGCGTACAATTGACATCACTGCTAGCGGAGGTGAGCACAGAGATGGCAGTGGGTCATAGAGACCGATCCGACAGCACAACATACCATCCACCATTACTGCGGTGTCCCCGCCCGCCTTTTGTGTGTGTAATACACTAATCCGACTTGCTATTCATGTAATTGGCCCAGTGGTGTTTCAGGGGACATACACCATCCAGTATAGAGTGGCCACTCAGTGGCCACAAGAGGCAGACAGGGACACCTCAGTAATGGCGGATGGTATTTCGTGCAGTCGGATTGGTGTACATGACTCACTTCACCAAGGTGGGATAAGATTAATGCCCCCCTCCCTCAAACACATATAAAACTACTTAATCACTTATACTATAGCGTGCTGAATATTTTAATTTTATTTGAAATGAAGTGATCATCAAATAACCACAAAAATATGACTGGATTAATTTCAAGTCATTGAAAGGTGATCATCGACAAAGAAAAACTGGTACGTTGTCCCGGGGTTGCAGGTTCGAATTCCACTCTAGTGATTGTTTTGTTTGTTTACCTTTCACCATGTTCAAATAAAAATTAAATGGGGACGTCAATAAAAAACAGATATCAGAGTGGTACATCTACCCATATTACCAGAGGACAACATGTACCAAATCCTGCCCAACCCCACTGGAATGATCCATATGTAGGGCATTAGTTTACAACTGCACGCCAGTCCTATAATGAAAAGATAATGGGAGACTTTGGAGAATCGGTCTTGAGTCACCAGTGCATGCGCAAACAATGCTTTCGAAATTGTGAGCATGCGCACGTTGTTTTGTGCATGCATGCGCGTGCGCTGTTGACTTTAAGACCGGTTCTCCAAAGTCTCCCATTACACTTGACTGTTACCAAACTCACACAAACTGTTAGTTTGACATCTATTTTGATGTTGGCCAGCTAAGTTTTTAGAAAGTTGGCATGGTCGTGGGTTTATCGGCAAAACATGAGGGGAGTTGGCGACACGAAGAACGACTTTCAACATGCACACAACGGAAAGTTAACGGCGCACATGTGTACGAACTAGCCTGCCGACTCCCTCCAAAAAAATGGGTGAGATTGTGACTTTTTGGTTGATGAAAACAGCATTCAAAATTCCACAAATTAGGAAATTATAATAGAAGAAGGGTTGCCTAGTTTTAGAAATTAATTTTTGAATGGTAAAAACAATTTTAGAACTCAGGTATAGGGTGCTATTGTTAACCATTACCCTATGTAGCTAACTAGCTATTTTAAACTAAGATTTTTCTACAGACATTTTTCTGCATACATACCAACAGATTATCACTTCACAATTTACTCAGGGCCTCCACATAATTACCACAGTGGCTGAACAAAGTTTGTGACTCCACACAGGTTTCAAACATGGTAACTTTCTCAAAGCTCTGCTCAGCTCCGGCTCCATTTCGTGAATCCATTCTAAAATAACGGGTATCAAAATAGAGGCTTTTGGCTGCAGTTAGGAAGTATATTCTCCAGTTTGAAAAAGAAAACGGAGCTTCAGCTTCAATGACAAACCACAACCTATATTTTCAATTTCAGCATATGGATGACAGAGACAAAGCCGGAGCCTGAGCCGAGCTTTGAGAAAAGCCCAGGATTTCAGAGGAACAGGAAGTGAATCAAAAGTCAGGTTGCACATTAAATGAAAAACATCATAATACATGTACATGAAAAACAAAAAATAAATTACAAATTTAAAAATTTAAAAACAACAACAACAATAACAACAACAAATGAAGGATTTGTACCAGTTCTTACCCCCCCAAATCAACACCAGCTGGCTAGCACTCGACACATTCATCAAAAGAGAATCATGATAAATGTACTCAAAACATGCTACCAAGATGGAATAACCCAAAACTTGACAGTCAATAGAGGGCGCTATTTATTAGCTGTGTGTAGAGATCAACTAGTGGTTGTGTACCAGACTTTACTACATGTAGCATGTCCATTTTGGGCTACATTCGATATCTGTATGTAGTTACAGAGGTCATGAAGATAGTATGTTATAGGTCAACATGCAAATGACATTTACTTTGCGTGCATGAATGTCGTGTTATAAACAGTTTTATAGGAGAATTGTAATTTTTTATGCAGATGTACCCAGTGACATGTATTTTAAATACAGTTGACCTCAACATCTCACAAGTACACACCCAGATAGCCCCCTTTCAGTACCAAATGGGTGGAGTACACAACAACTTAGCACCCTATGCAAATGGCCTCCATACCTCTTACACTTCTTTGAGTAATTAACATCTTGTGAGTGAAATCTAAACATTTCACAAGATTGTGTACAGCAAGCAATGGTCCTCAGTAACAGCGCCCTCTCTTGACAGTCAATAATCTACATAGTCCATGGATTGTGATAAAAGCATGAACTATATAAATCTTTTGGAAGAGTTTCTTTCTCCTGTTTTACTATCAAAGAATCAGTTTACAATTCTTTAGCCTCGTACCTACAAAACATTATGCCAAATTCTTTTGTTGGTAAGAGGCTTTCGAAGAGCTTGAAATTTTCACTAACAAGACAAGTCCAACTAGAAAAAGCTCTTCAAAAATGTAAAAAAAAAAACATGAAAATGAAAAAATCGTTTACAACAAACAACTGAAAGACATGACTAACTTCATTTTACATGAAGTTTGTCATGTCTTGCAGTTGAGAAGGATATACCGTGGAAGGCTGATATAACGAACACCGCTTCGCAAGTGGTTGGCATGGGTGACCAAATGTTGGAAATAATTTTGTCTTCTCGACAGACGGTTTGACCAACTTCAACGTTTTTGCAAACTTTCCATAGCTGTACAAAATACATACCATCATTGCTTGTGTTGTTTCCATTACATTCAGCAATATCTTTCAATGTTAATGAAACGTTGTGTACAAATTGGGTAAAAATTGTGATAAGATTTTGTATTTCCTGGCTTTGATGGCTTGGCATATTTTCCACCATCTTGGTTGGCAAAAGAAAGCAACTTTCAGCTGTCGGTGTGTTCCATTTTTATAAAGCGCCTTCTTGTCCAATGAATTGCGTCTATCTTTTGATTGTTTTTACATACATGTTCTACTTTTTTTGCCACCATGTGTGGAAATCTTTCAAAATTGTTCAGGAATTCTAAATGGGCAAGCAGCATTTGAATTACCAAGTAGATATTTCCCATCTCTGTAAAATCTTTAAAAACAATTTTCAACAGGAATGTTCATTAAGTTTTGTACACATTAATTGGGAGCTAAGGATGATTTTCGGTATAACCAAATGTTGTGTATAGCGGTGTTTGTTATATCGGTATTCAACTTCTACTGTACAATCCATGAAGTTTTATGAACATCAGTGCTATTACACCAAGCAAAAAAGTTTAACCACGTTGGATTTTCTTTTTGGTTGTTGGCTAATACTTGGTGACACACCACAGATTTCATAATCAGAACCACTTATCTCGTTTTAACCACCCCAAAATAATCTACTGTATTCTGGAAATGGATTCAGCTACATTCCTAATCCCATTGCATTTTGGCTGCAACGCAACCATGTTTAATCCTGTTAAAATATCCATTATATAACCTGTTATCCTGCATCATGATGGACCAACTTTTACAGACATGTTACGGAGCCGCAAGTCCTACACAAGTCCCTCCAGAATACTAACAATGTACAGAATGGATTTTGACTGGCTGAACGGTCAAAGTGGTTCTCAAAAGTTCATTAAGAGCCATTTTCCTGGGAGCAAAAAAGAGAGTAAAATTCTGTAGTTTGTAGGAAGACAACAAACTCTGTCCGCAATGTGTAAGACAATAAGTTTGAATTAGTTGCGGGTTAGAGATTACGCAGTGCTGAAGAAAAGAGGTTATTGTTCTGTGTAACTTTCTTAAATTTACTCCTGGGAAAATGGCTATCAAGGAAATAATCAAATAACTCCAACTTCCCCAACACCTTTCCAAGCCCACCGCCTACCCACCCAGCCCTTCCCTCCCATTCCAGCCCACTTTTAACCCCCTTCCCATCCATTTCCAATCACCCTTCCCAACCACTTTTACTCCCCCTCCACTCCCCTTCCCACCCACTTTCATTCCCTTCCTCCCAAGTTTCATCACCCCTTCCCACCCAATTTTAACCCCCTTCCCACTGAGTTTCACTCCCCCTTCCCACCCACTTTCACCCCCCACTCATGTTTATTCCCCTTCCCACCCATTTTTACTCCCCCTCCCCTCCACTTTTACTCCCCTCCCATCAACATTCCCTCCCCTTGCCACCCACTTTCATTACCCCCTCCCACCCACTTTCACCACCTTCCTCCCAAGTTTCATTACCCTTTCCTACCCAATTTTACTCCCCTTTCCACCCACTTTTAACCCCCCTTCCCACTAACTTTCATTCCCCTCCCAAGTTTTACTCCCCATCCCACCCACCAACATTACCCCCCTTCCCCACCCCTTAAATACCCACTATTCCACCCCTACTTCATTTCACAACCCCCAAATAACAAAAAAAACACACAAAAATTACCCAAAGCCCAATAAGAGACTGCACCACCTAACAAACCTCAGCAAGTGACCAATCAAATTGTTCGTATCATTTCAATGCATAAATTTCAATGGACACTGCATGAGTCCAGCCATTTAATTGGTTATTCTTACACGTCCTCAATAAGGACAGAGGCTTGATCCAAAGGAACTTCAATAACATTTTAGATAATGTGATTTTGTTTTACTATTATCCACATTCTGGCACAATGTCTTGCCAAGCACACTTGAAAAAAAGTGCATGATTTTTCTTTTGAACTTAGGTATGCCAAGCATCAATGCAGCTCCTTTGAAAACAGAAAGAGCACAATAATTTGCTAAAAAAGACACTACCTCTTAGAAGCTACAAAAACCCCAAACAAACAAAAAGAAAACGAAAAAATTACACAAAAACAAAAACTAAGTGTACTTGTTAGTATCAATAAAATTGTTTCTGCAACAAAGTACACTGTGTACTTGCAGTTGATCAACAACAACAAAATATGACAGTGTACTCTAAGAAAATAACAAAAGGAACTGAGGTGGTTAAAACACAGAATTGCTTAACAGAAAATGCCACCTAACAAGTTATTTTATGCTAAGCTAAAATTTGGCTGAGGACCAGTTAGTTGCAAGCAATATGCATCACAAGCAGTTCTGGTTGGTAACCAGTGTTTGCTGAACACAACTTTTCAGCGCTAAGTAGATTAGCACATTTGTATGTTATGCAGTTCCATGAAATTCACCAGATATATAAAAAAGGGAATGCGACATTGCTCTCTATGCCTAGTCTGCATAGTTTAACCCTTGGAGCCCAAAAGCAAAAAATAACATCCTCTTTTTCTGAATATTCATACACACAACAAGAATTGAAAAAACAAAAAACAAAAAAAACAACTAAAACCCACAAATTAACAGCAATTGGCATTAACAACATAGATCTCAAAAAGTTGAGCTCAGTTGTGAAAGTTACATACCATTCTTAATGGTACAATAGCACATAAGGAAAAACCATAGAAAAAAAAAATCTCATGAACAACTGCATATTCAAATGACAGTTATATTTTTACGCATTCGTTCTTTTTCTTTTAACAGCAACGTAAAATGTGCTGCACCAAAACTTACATCTGTATCCCAAAACTTAGCATATAATTTAAATTAAAGTTTCGAAGGCATTTTTCTCCTTCAGATGATTAATCAATACTTTTTTTTATTTACTTTTTGATTTTTTTTTTTTACATCTTCAAAACAACAAAAATATTTACTCTTTTTTTTCACAAGGTAAAAGGAATTAAAATTGGAAGTACAAATGCAATCATAGCTCACTTGTCATTCCCTGATCAGAATTTCAGTTCGGTACGGAAAAACCTTTTATAATCAAGAATGTCAACGAGTGTAGTAGTTTATACTACAATGGTCACAGCACAGTTAGTAATGGTATAACAGGGTGTAGGTCAAAGTTCAAAGGAAGGGTTTGATTTGCAGCCTCTCCAGCTGGAGGCACTGAGGGCGCTATTGGCCATTTTAGGCACAAAGCGACTTTTGAACAGTTTAAAAAGCACAGTTGGCTCAATGACTCGTGTTTTGCCTTTGATTGATTGTTTGCTTGCTTGTTTGTTTGTATCTTTATTTTGGAACTTTTACAGCAGTTCCGAACACTTAAAGAAGACATCTTTTCCAGAAAGATTTGATATCTGTCTCAATGCTTTATGGACTTGGATAAAAGTAAATACAGGCATTAAATAACAGCTGTAACCTAAATTTGATCTGACAGGCTTCAAATGTGCCCAGTTAGTAGAACAAGGTGAACCGGATGCACTACATTTCATGTTACATGAAATCTCTTGTTTTGGTATACATGTACTTATCCGACGATTCCAGAGAAATGTAGCTTTTTGAGACACCAAGGTAGTTAGCTTAGTAAACGGGGTCTCAGGGCCTTGCTTCGGGTCACGCTGTCAAAGGTTTCCTTCCACTGTGTTATGGTCTGTTCTGGTGATGGAGGGACTGCAGGTATGCATTGTGTAAGCTGTCCAGGAAGCTGCTATCACTCTGCAGGAAAGACAAGCCAAGAATGACTAATAGTGTTCCGCACTAATGACGTCACACCATGCAATGCACGCACACACATACCTCCACTCACCACTCGTTTGCATGGCCGGTTGCAATGTTTGTCTGAGGTTCGGTGCTATTTTTAGCGCAAGTGCACAAACTCCTTTCATTGCATATATGAACACCCTCATTTGAATTTCCCAGACTAAATATATCACGATTCAGGGCAAGCTTTTGCTTAGTTACATAACAGAATTCTTGCACCAATTCACTGTTCATAATGGATAAGAATGGCACAAAGGAACCAGTCCATTCCAGAGATGGGTATCGCTATGCAAAAGCTTGCCCTGAATCATGTGCCATAGCAACAGAGTATTTAGTCTGGGAAATTTGGGGTGTTTATATGCACTGAAAGAAGCCTGTGTACCAGATACTATTCAGATATAACTTGCAAATGACTTATTGCCTGGCTGTAGCAGCTGACTACGGCTGTGGCTACAACTGCGTCTTTGAACTGGATTCAGCCAGTAGAATTGGGACGCGCCTTTTGGCCTTGAAGACGCATCCTCAATAGACGATTTGAGTCCATGTTTGCAAGCATACACTGAGATTGACCACAACAAAGTCACCTTCCCTTGTGACTTGATATTTGTGACGCCTCGGCCGCAGCCACGGTCGAAGCCAGTCAATAGCGCTCCACACTTACGCTACAAATAGTAGGCTCCAGACAAACATTGCAACCATGCAAACGTGTGGTGGTTGTGTGCTGCACATGCATGGTGTACACTTCGTGTGTGAGTTGATGTCTGACATTGGAGATTTTGTAGATGCGCGCGCTGGCCGAATCACTTGTGTGACGTCATTAGTGCAGAGCGCTATTGGGACACGGCAGCAAGATGGCCGCGCTGCCAATTGCCACAGCCAGTCAATTGGGAACAAGCACTGCTCACTCTGTAATTCTTTGCTCAACAATTAAGGGTGCTAAACACGACCAACTTTCACAGAAGAAGAGAGAAGGAAGTTATTTTTTTTATCATCATCATCTTATTCCCACTTACCTGTAATAAGTGCATAAATGCTTGCTTGAACTGCTCCTTGTTCAAAGCCACTGCAGTACCCTGCCTCCCGGCCGGCTCCACCCTGTTCATAAGTGGACTGTGCCGGCTTGAACTGACAGGGTGACCCATGGCCATGGCGGGGCCTACTGGATGCTGAGTGGCTGGAGGTCTGGGCTGGACTGCTGCATTATCTCTGCCGGGGGGAAATATCTGGGATGGGTTGGTCATGGTGATAGTTTCGCTGGCCGACCGCTTGCGGAAGGCTTGTGGCGTCAGCAGTGTTGGAGGAAGTAATGACCCTGGAATTTTCTGTGGAGATGTCGGCTACAAAACAAAAACAAACAAATAAACATGACAACATCAGATCAGAGTCTTATTCACATCAGTACAGAGAGATTTTGATCCCTATAAAAAGGCATGTCTGTTCACACATGTTAGAATCTGGCTCCGTGATCCTTATGTAGGCTTTCACACCAGATCCTACCTCGCTTGATGAGTTAAAGAGGACCAGCGGCAAGATCACTGACCCAGATCCACATCTGTGTGAGACACGCAAGCCCCACGTATTACCTTGATTCACAAGCACAACACTTTGGCTTTTCCTTCATTATGAATAAGACTATGACTTGACATAATACTAATAATGAAGACACACTCAGCAATGGTCATTTGGAGTACTTTTGGAAATTGTTGGTAGTGACTGTTTGAATGCTGTCCCCGTGTGGTGATTTGACGATCATGATGAAAATACGGTAAGCGCTTTTCACTGTTTTCTCAAAAAGTGGGCACCGTATGGGACTGGGAATTTCACAGATGACTGTTCATGCCTTGAATTTGGTTCTGAAAGGGGCAAGGCCACTTTTCCATTGCAAGGGGCACTTCCATTGGAAAATCATAATGTCTATTGAAACATTTGAAGGGGGCACGAAGGCCAAGAACAAGGGCAACGAAGGCCATGGCCTCCATGGCCTCCGTTAAAATTAAATATTGTTTTTGATATAACTGCCCATGAATCTGCATTTCTATGACTAACAACAAAGTATGAAGCTGACTTTAAGTTACTAAGTCATATCATAAGTTAATAACATTTGATTCATTGTGTTCATTTAACAGCTTCATGAACACCAAACTTTAAGCTGACTAAAATTCACTCACTACCCTTGTTTGAATTCATTACAATGGGAGACTTTGGAGAACCGGTCTTCAAGTCAACAGCGCACGCGCAATAGTGAGCAAGCGAGCGTTGTATTGCGCATGCGTACGCGTGCACTGTTGACTTGAAGACCGGTTCTCCAAAGTCTCCCATTATTAGGGCCTGTTTGTTTCTGACAGAGCTGGATCTCAACCAGCCATCAAACCACTGGTATCCCACACCAATTAATGTCTGGTTTAAGATGGAGTGAACCAGTGGCCAGATAACCAATAGACATCACTTCGGCTCCAGCTGCGGCTTCGGCTCTGTCATCCATATGATGAAAGTATAGGTTGTGGTTTTTCATTGAAGTTGAAGCTCTGTTTTGCAGCCACAAGCCTCCACTTTGATACCTGTAATTTTACAATGGATTCACAAAATGGAGCCGGAGCCGAGGTTGGATAAAGGACCCCTGATATATGCTAAACAAACTGATACATCATTATCAACTGGTCTAGAACTTTGAGAACTTACAACCCTTGTGGTTACACCATTCGCTGTAGTTTGAGTTGATGGGACATGTGCCCTTTGGCTACTAACTGGCTGCCCACCGGATGCAAGCTGCTGCAGTGAAGGGACCTCTTGGGTCCTGTGCAAGTTCACCGGCACCCCGCCAGCCTGGGGCCTGAGGGGTGCATTGGGCCGGATGGCTGAGGGTTGGATCAGCTGAATGCCCCCTTGTAGCTGGGTGGCAGGAGGGGCAGCTCTAGCGGCAAGGTTGGTGAGGAGCTTCTGGTTGATGTCAGAGGCCAATTGACCCGTGACCTCTCCTGTACCTGTTCTTACTGGCTGTTGGCCAGCAGAGGGTGCATACTGCTGCCTGTTGGCCAATGTTGGGAGGTGTGGTGAACCTCCTTGGGACTGTGGCAGCTGTGTGATCATCTTAACACCTTGTGTGGACTCATGCTGTCCGATTGGTTGGGTTTGCTGAGCAATATTCAGCTGTGCAATCAGGTTCTGCAACGGGCACCCGTCTGTCTTGTCAGCGGACTCAGCGTCTGTCGTGTGGTGTTTCTCTATGCTCTGCACAGTTCGCATAGCTGACACCTGGTCAGATGTACTTGATGCTTGACCCGTTGCCAGGTCTTTAGTCTTTATCTCAAGTGCCTGTTTCTGACCTTGCCTCCTCTCGAGGCTTTCGACGGTCTGTATCTGGCTGTTATTGGGAGGACGATCGAGGCTGTGCTGGACCACTCCCCCGGCCTCTCCTGGGTTGGTCAGCAGCTTCTGCAAGATGACATTCATCTTGTCCGGTGGGGGATGCCCGCTGGTCGCCGCGTTGCCTGACATGTATCCCAGGGATTCCTGCATGGAGACGGAGCGATGGAATCCCGGATGAGTGGAAGGACCCTGAGACATCTGACCCACGACCTTGTTGGTCGCCAGATGCTCAGCTGCGGCCTTCGGTTCCGCGGTGCTGTCTTCCGCTTTGACAGGAACCGGGCGGACCACGGTGGGTGAACCGGAAGCAATGACAGGAGGACTCTTGGTTTTGGGAGGCTGGACGGTGCTCGTGCTACCTTGTTGGTTCTGCAGAGAGAGAGAAATGCAACAGGGTATCACTAGCAAATCTAACAAGGGAGACTAATCTGGATCACCTAGACAGAACAAAAATCTGGTGAAAGGAGGAAACCTTAAAATAAATTTCAACATTCTAACTATGCCCAACTGTGACCTTGATGCTAACTCCTCATAATTTTAAGGATTAAGCTAAGGATGCTCCGATGATGAAGTTCCTGAGAAGTGAACGATTCTTAATTCAGGGAGGAAACAGTGTCAGGGTTAAAGGTGGAAGAAGCAACACAACACAGAGGGAATAGGAACGACAAACAACAACAAAGCAAACAACAACAACAATCTGTCCTGTTAATGACAGGGCTCATGCCAGGGTCAAAGGTGGAGGAAGCAAAATGACACAGAGGGAACAGGAACAACAAACAACAACAAAGTATAAAACAACAACAACAACAACAACAATCTGTCCCGTTAAGGACAGGGGTCATGCTAGGGTTAAAGGTGGAAGAAGCAACACAGCACGGTGGGAATAGGAATGACAAACAACAACTAAGTAAACAACAACAACAACAACAACAACAACAACAACAATCTGTCCTAAGGACAGGTCTCGTGCCAGGGCTAAAGGTGGAGGAAGCAACCCAACACAGAGGGAATAGGAATGACAAACAACAACAAAGTAAACAACAACAACAATCTGTCCTTTTGAGGACAGGTCTCCTAACCTCGGTGTACGCCTGCTGTGCTCTGGACAGCATCTCCATGATGTCAACTTGTTTTGACATTTGACCGATGGAGGAGGGCCCAGCATCACTCTCCGAGACGCTGCGGCTCCGATGACCTTTAGCATGCTTCTTGGCTTTGTGGACAAAGCTGTTGATTATAAAGACAAGGTACGGAATTCTTAATGACCACAAACAAAATAGATTATTCATTTCCTGTTTGACATATTGCTGTCTATAAGTCTGACTTAAATATCAAACTCCCTCAGAAATGCTGTCAACCCACCCTGTCATCATAGGGCGTTTACGAAAGGGAGTCTCAGGCTCTGTCTCAGGCTCCGGCTCCACATTTTGTGAATCCATTCTGAAATAATGGGCTATCAAAATAGACGCTTTTGGCTGCGGTTTGGAAGTAGATTCTCTTGTTTGAAAAGGAAAACAGAGTTTCAGCTTCAATCAAAAACCACAACCTATATTTTCAGCATATGGATGACAGAGATTGCGCCTGAGCCTGAGCCTGAGCCTCCGTTTCGTAAACGCCCATAGAGAAGACAGACCCCTCAATAACTACACAAACACACCACCTGATTTTGATCTTGCAATTGCAAGTTAAACGCACAACAAGCATGTGCAGAATAAGGTAGGCTTGTGGTGACACCATGTAATCTCTTCTGTGAGAGTGTGTGGTTCTGAGAAGAACCGATGGTATTATCTTTCGACGTTCAGAAGGGCATCTTCAGGAGGGTGACTGGTTGCCTGAGCATGTGCAGAATCACTTTATGAGAGCAATACAGCTTCCTCAAAAAGCAGAGTTTTTATGTTCACAGTTTAAGAGAAATGTACTGAAATTGGAAAGATGAAATGAAGTAATAACACTACAAGAAAGCAATACATACAGCTTTTTCCAAACCTCGGCTCCGGCTCAGGCTCCAGCTTCATCTCTGTCAACCATTTACTGGAAACATAAGTTGTGGCTTTTCATTGAAGCTGATGCTCTGTTTCTTTTTCAAACCAAAGAATCTACTTCCGAACCACAGCCAAAAGCCTCTACGGTATTTTGATACCCGTTATTTTAGAATGGATTCTCGAAATGGAGCCGGAGCCTGAGCCGAAGCCGAGCTTTGGAAAAGGCCCATACTTGCACCAATTGTGCCACCACATAAAATAAACTCTGTATAAAAAGGTCTCTAATTCTCCACTATATCAAACTTGAGAAAAACATGGGTTTTGAATGCAGGTCATTTGGCACAAGGACAAATTGCCAAGATTTCAAAGCAGAGGGATTCATTATACAAAGAGAGAGTTTTGGAAAACCAGTCCTTCCAACTGATTCAAGACTGACGGATCTTTCAACAACACTAGGAGCAAGCAGTCCACAGCAAGTAAATTAATGTTCTGCGGTGTGGAGAAAACAGTCCCTCGCACCAAGACAAGACTGATGGTCTCTTCACAGTACAAACACGACTGGAAAGAATGTCTAATCCAAAGTAAGGCAATTATAAATGCAACCAGCCCTGTGGTATGAGGGGAAAAGCACAACCAGCCTCTCAATGCTAAAACAAGTTTGATGGATCTTTGGAGAGGACAAATAGATGTGGAGGGAGTAGCAAGTCTACAGCAAGGCAATTAATGTCTCTGAAACCTTTGGGTGAGAGGAAAAGCAGCCCACTCATGCTAGAGCAAGCCTGACAGATCTTTTAAAGGTAGTATCATACTTTGGTAGCAAACCGAAACAGAAATCTTCACGGATTTACCTATACCTCACAGGACACAGGGTATAAATATGGTGGTGGTAGAAACATACCATTAAAATATGTTTGCCTGGAATGCTCTATTTATACAGAAAGAGTAAAACCAATTTACCAAAAACAATTTTGATCTCAGGAAGATCAAAACTCACTGTGAATAGATTTTAAAATACCGTGAGCGTTTTTCACTGTATTCTCAAAAAGCGGGCACCGTATGGGACTGGAAATTTCACAGATGACTGTTACTGCATCTTCCTTGATACTTTTGCCAATGAATCTGCATTTCTTTGGCAAAAACCAAAGTATGATATTACTTTTAAAAGCAAATAAAGAGAGACTGGAAGAATTAAGTACCAAGTCTGTGAATTTCATGATGGAGGAGGGCACTCGTCGGCCGTTGAGCAACAATCTATCCATGACTCATAGGTTATTACTCCTACTGATTTGTGTGGCCAATTTCATGGAGCTGCTAAGCACAACAAATTGCTTAGCACAAAAATGTCTTGCCCAACAAAACAAACCACCATTAAAAATTCCATTTGTTATTCATGGTCAGTGAACAACAGCCAAAGAACAATCACAAATGATACACAACACGTGGAAATTTGGTTGTTAATCCTGATTTTATTAGGACAGACATTTCATGGTTAGCAAAGTTTTGTGCTAAGCAGGGCAGTGAAATTTGCCCCAGGCTCCATTCACTCAATACTGACATCGGACTGGCCATTCCATGCAGAGTGTCACAGCGTCACACCATAGACGGAATGGATACCCTATGGATTTTGTGTACTGGTACACAATGGGAGTTTACAAAATGGAGGCTTAGGCTCAGGCTCAGGCTCCAGCTCTTACATCCATATATGCTGAAAATATAGGTTGTGGTTTTTCACTGAGGCTGAAGCTCTGTTTTCCTTTTCAAACCAGAGAATCTACTTCAGAACCGCAGCCAAAAGCCTCTATTTTGATACCAGTTATTTCAGAATGGATTCATGAAATGGTGCCGGAGCCTGAGACGGAGCCTGAGCCTACATTTCGTAAACGCCCATTCTTTGTACAAACTGTCCCACAATGCATTGCTCATGTATCTACGCTGCACACTTCCTGTTTATCCACAAAGTGAATTTGATTTAAAAAAAAACTGTGACTGGATAACAAACGTCAACAACTTTGTTTGATACACTCATGCATTTAAATGCAGTTGGGCCACTCCACCAAATTTGGTTCACAATCTGTGACATTTTGTACAGGTGCAGTGCAACATGATTACTGTCAACTGCAAAATTGTTCTTCAACATGTTCAAAGCAGAATGAAATTGAACTGTGAATATTCAGCCTAGGAGCATGCCATGATCTAGCACACTGACAAACGGGGCAAAAGCTTTGCTTCAATATTTCGGCATTAATTTTCAGACGTTCGGAAAACGCACCAGCCGCGTTCCATGATTTAAATTCCGTTTCTGATCCAGTGAGTGGTATTCTGTCCTACTGACTCTGGCTAATGCTACCTGTAGACCCCGGGGAATAAAATTCGGTGGGAAGGAGTCCAAGCATAGCAGATGGGAGGGCCAAAAGTCTTCTGGCCGGCTCGACTGACGACTTTGATTATATCGCGTGCGTCGAGCGGCTCATGCATGCACTTTTCATCCTGTCCCTCACTCTTGCTGGATTTGCGTGCGTGTTGCGTGCGTACGACGGTTCCTGATCCATCACAGAGAAATACGTTAATCCCCACAGGGAGCTAAAATGCCCTGCACGCGTCACGTGCGTTACCCTCCTCCTTTTTTATCAGGAATCTGGATCATCACGCAGTCGACCGAGTCTGCAGGAATAACATAAGTAGCCGTGAAACTCACCCCGGGGGAATATTTGCTAGAAACTCTCCTCAATCTGTCTACATCGGAAACATTTTTCTTTTGTTTGTCTCTGTAGCACACAACGGTACAATGCTCCAGATACATGGAACCATGCATCTCCGGATATGCATAATTTGGATAGTAGGGAAATTCTAATGACGTGTGTGCATTACCGAAGAACTTCTGTTGAATTTGAATTCGGATAAATCATTGACTTAGTCCCTGTCTTGTTTCCAACGAAATCCTATAAATTGTCTTTGCTGAGCACTCGGAATCCATCAAAAAGTACTGATGTGGATTTGGATGGCTTCAGTGTAGTTATAGAGTTTCAAATGTGAACTTGATCAAATTCTTTTCTAAGAAAAATTGTACCATTCCCAGATGCAGCATTATATTGCTGCGTGGTTGGTAAATTTTTCTTTGTAAATTCTAAATCATTTGAACATGAACGAAGACAAATTTACTGGAGTAGGATTTGAACCAGCGACCTCCTGAATATCATACCGGCACTCTACCAACTGAGCTATCCAGCCCTACGTTGGTGGTGTCCCAAATAGTCAATTATCTTTGTTCGTGTGGCAGTCAGAAGCCATGAAACCACTCACACACAGCCATATCCCAAGGATCATTTAAGATACACGGGGTCGTATAGCATTTACAATGCTGTAACCTGAGAAATGGTAGTACGTGGGGGGTCACTCAAAGAAGATGCGGCTACCGTAATTCTCTTTCTATCGATTATTCATAACTCGATCCTAAATCATATGCCACCACTTATAAAACAGACAGGATTAAACAAAATAATCCATAACATGGCAAATACCATACAGATCTAATAAATACTGCAAGCAGTACACGTAAGCAGTACAAATATTTCCTCAATATTAAATCTGCACCACATTTCTTTTGCTCTTTTCCAAACCTCCCCTATCTGGTTCCATCTCTGTCATTTGAAAGCAGAAAAATACAGATCTGAATTTTGTTTCGATGAAGTTGAAGCCGTTATTCTTTTCAAAAGAGAATGCTTACCGTACTTCAAAAGCATTTCAATACGTTTTGCTTCGAAAAGAAATATGTTTAGGAATCGGAGCTTGAGCCAGACTGAAACTAAGAGCTTCATCCCTGAGGCGTTTAGGGCTAGGAAGCTTCCTTCCGCAATATTCAATATCACTCTCCAGAATCATATCCAATGCGTTCACATAAACATTATAAAGACAATATTCCTCCGTGCCTTTTTCAATATGTGTTGTGAAATTCAGCTATGTCTTGTGAAGGCAAGCGGTTCCAGCAGCCGAAACATTGCTAGCAGCAACATGACATCGCGTGACTTTGATCGCTTTGATTCCTTATCTGTATCCACCGCGATGAATAACCCTTTCCTTTCTCTTTTCATCTGTCCAAAATATACAACGATGCAACTAACCCTTATGCCACATTATTAGGCCCACTAATTTTCCGTTTCAGAAAAGTGCAAATTTCAACTCCCAAATCCTTGGATTTCTTTTAAGGCTGAAAATTCGGTTTCAGACTGAACAAATCTGTTTCGTGCTATTCAGTTCCAAAAAGTTGTAGGCCTATAACATGCAGTAGATCGCATACTGTACTGACTGTGTGGGCATGCACTGGAGAAGTGTCGTAACTTTTGCACAGTAAAGACTAACTTGTCAGACTGTGCTTTGTCACAAAAACAGTCAACTATTGCAAGACCAAACCATGATTCATTTCTAGGAAATGTATAGCAATCAGATCACATAATTCATGCATTTTGTGCATTAATTGGTGAATTTACTTAGTTCCATTTCGAAGATGGAATTCCGTTTAAAGAAGCAGATTCCGTGAATTCTGTCCATTTTCCGTTTTTGCAGAAAATCAGTGGCCCTACATTGTTTTGGTCGAAAGAGCAGAGATAGGCAAGCATGCCCCAAATCAAGTCATGGTGACTACTGGTATTCAAGCTAAAACAGATTTTGTGTGTCCTCCAAAATCCTACAAAACTGTTGGTATAGAAATTGGTGGTTTTAGAAAGGCTTTATAATAGATATTCAAACTTGCCTCCGCCCTTTCTCTCTGATCCACACAAATATGACATCATTACTTCATTAAATTACGCTCCTACAAACCTTTAGCATTTCTTTGTCACCACAATTCAACAAAAAAAAATTCCAGGAGAAAAACAAAATCCATCTAAGATGGGCACATCATAGGTAATTACAAGAATTTCCTGCATTAGTTTCCGGCGATGATGACAAATTACTTTCTCTATTCCTCTTTTTTTCTCTCTCAAACAATGATGGATCATTTTGATAATGTGTATGGGCTCTGACGATCGTTCCTTAATATTCAACATTCTCGCGTGCTTGACTTTCCGATTTTCAAGCATCGATGCATTGCAATTTGGATTCCCATTACCCTGACATCAGTGGACATCCGACTAGTCCCTGAGAGCCCGCACATCGTGAATAACAGCACTCTGGTATGGGTTTCATATTTTCCCTTTAAAGGTAGTATCATAGTTTTTTTTTAGTTTTTTTTTTAAATACAGATTCGTGGCCAAAAATATCAAGGAAGATACAGTAAAAGTAATCTGTGAAAATTTCAGTCCCATACGTTGCGCACTTTTTGAGAAAACAGTGAAAAACGGCCTCAGTATTTCTTAAGTGTTTTCTCTTTTATTTTTGATCTAAGATCAAAAAGATTTTTGGTTGTTGTTTTACTAATTTCTGTATAAATACACCATTTCAGAGGGAAAAAAATAAAAGTATGTTTCTACCACCACCATCTTCATATCCTGTAAATTATACGTAAATCACTGAACATTTCTGTTTTGGTCTCTTACCAAAGTATGATACTACCTATAATGGTATAATACATGATTAGTAAAGGTCACAGTACAGCACTCATACTTTGTCTGATCAAACACGTACATGAAATAATAAACCTGTGAAAATTTGACCTCAATCGGACATCTGAGTCACGAGAAAATTGTGAAAATGCAAATCAAATTTTTTTTTAAAAAATGAAGAATGGTTTTGATCAATACCCCGAGATCAAACTGTTTTTGTTTTTGTTTGACTAATTTCTGGATAAATACATCATTTCAGGCGGAAATATTTTAACAGTATGTTTGTACCAGCACCATCTTCATACCCTGAAACCTATACGTAAATCTGTAAAGATTTCTGTAGGGTATGTTACCAATCCTGTACTGTACCTTTAAGAGGCTATAAAGCCACACTGGTTTACGAACACCACTATAAAACTTATTTCAAATGTCTGGAAGTGCTTTGTTTCAAAACAAGACAACCAGCATTTTTGGACACACACAAATTTGATTATATTAAAGCATTTTTTCTCTGCCAAATCAAAATGCAAAGGAGAAAAGGCCAAATGTTTCTTTTTTGATTGAGTGCGTTTGTTTTCCTTTTCAGTACAAAACAAATATTGTTCAACCCTAAGGCCATAAAAAAAAATGTTGTATTGGAGTAACGGAGGGTTGGAAAATAAGGTAGGGCGGGCGTACTATATATATATATATTTTTTATTTAATTTTTCCTGTATAAAATGCTTTTTATCCTGTATATCACAGTATTTGACGAGTCAAATAAAGACAAGAAATGATATAAAAACTTTGACCAGTCTGGTTTCCATCTTTTGCTCCTTTTAAGCTTGTAATCTGCATACAAATTTGCAATTTTTTTTAAAAATTGTTTATTTTGTTTCCCGATTTCTTTTTTTAATTTCTTTTTCTTTCTTTTTTTGGTTTAAAATGTTTACGGTCGAGGCATATTTTTTTTGTTATGGCCTAATGTATGACTAACCCATTTACAACAGAAACCGATGTCTCTTGCAAAACTGCAAAAGTCTAAACTTATTTGTATTCCATTGCAGACAACACAATTGCCACAATTGGGCCATTTTGTGTTTGGTACATGACTGGAATGACTCAGCACAATAAAACAGTCCATATGCATGAAAACATGTCCATAACAGCATATAAATAATTCCATTGTTCAAGTCGGCATTTCCAGAATATTGTGTCTCTAATTGCTTCATTTGTTTTAATCTTAGGCTATAATGCTATAAATGTGTTTTTTATTATGACCATCAACTTGTAGAAAGTAGAAAGTAGAAAGAATAGGGCACCGCACTTGAGCTATTTATAGAATACGCCCTTTATATCGACGGCTATATTTACCTGGATGTTCGGACAAATTTCACGTTTATGTGTAAGTAAATTGGGCGACGTACGACTTGTTTGTCCGAACATCTGAATGTGACGTCACGAGCGCGGAGCCCTATTTGAGATGAAGGAAAGTGCTGTAGCTTGAAACCAGAAGATAAGGCCTATGGGACCATCCCATCTACTTTAAGCCGTTCGGTATGGCTTCATCCATAAATGATTATGCTTGTTTACCAAGTAGTACCAGTAGAAATTTGTATATTTGCCTACAAGAGGGAATAGTTGTTCACGGACGTGCAGCTCATAAATAATACATCAATTAACATAGGATTATACTGGTGAATACATATGTACCAATTCTCCACTCAGAATATTAAGTGATAAATATTTAAAGGTACAGAACTGTACATTATTGGTAACATACCCAAACATGTGTAACTTTCAGGGTATGAAGATGGTGCTGGTAGAAACATACTGTTAGAATATTTCCGCCTGAAATGGTGTATTTATCCAGGAATAAGCCAAACAAAGAGCAAAATGGTTTGGATTTCGGGGTAATTAGATCAAAACCATTCTTTATGTTTTATAAGAAAAATTAAGTCGGGTTTTTGCTATTTTCTCGCGCCTCAGATGTCCTATTAAGCTCAAATTTTCACAGGTTTATTATCTCATGTACATGCTGAATTTAAAACAAAGTGTGAGTGTAGTTCTTTGACCTTTACCAATCATGTATTATACTTCTAAGGTTATATATTCAACTTCAATATCTTTAGTGCACGGGTCTATGGCATGCCAGTGCTGTGTGTACATGAACCATGCACGATGATTCTTGGCGATTATGCGAGTATGTAAAAAAAAAACTTCAACATGCTTGTACAATGATTATAAAAGCATGTTTTACAGGCATGTTTGTCCGTAAAATACTTCACTGGGTTTTATTGAATTATTTTTGTTTGTAAAAGAAATGAGCAAAATGTATTGCAGAAAGCCTAGCAGACTACTGTGCCATAGAGGTGCAATGCAGTATTGTAGTACTCATACTCAGTACACGTCGTACTCGAGTACTACTCGAAAACCGTTTTTAGAGTACTCGTACTCGCACTCGAACGTCCAAGTACTCGCGCATTATGATTCTTGTACTCGGGCTACAAAATACTCGGAACTCGACATTCAGCCATTGTACTCCAGCATCTAAGTACTTGTACTCGATTTACAGTACTCTCGATGAAATAAATATTGACCCAAAGAACCGGCGATATTTGATACAGTTTCTGACAAAAAGATAGTCGAATGTGTAGGACCATTAACGTAAACAACCCATTCGCTGTCTGTGAGCATACTTAACCAATGGAGCATATGCAAATCATGCTGTGGTACTCATCAATTTTTTACTTGGGCATTGTTTTAGTCTGTTTCCTGGACCAGAAAATTATAACAAAAAAATTAGCATACAGTAATTAAAGTACTTGTACTAGTACTAGTACTCGCACTCGGAAGATAAGTACTTGTACTCGTACTCAAAAGTGGAAAGTACTTGTACTTGGAAACCAGTTCTTGTACTCTGCTGGGAAAGCACTCGACCTGTCTTGGTACTCAACAGTACTCGGCAGTACTTGGTACTCTGAAAAAAAGAACTCGACTACAACACTGGTACAATGTACATGTAGATAATACACGGTTGTGTAGTGCATTAATGCAGACTTTTTTTTTTTTTCAAAAGTGTGTGGACAGCATCCACATAATTATTCTTAGGAGCTGGAATACAGCAAGGCACTTGAAAATGATGGGGATAACGTGAATCCAAATTGCAAGCTGATAAGCTGCTGTGCAATGTTTATCAGCAAAACTAATGACTCTAAATATTTGAAATGCCCTGAGTTAAGAGGGCCTATCATTTTTTATCCTAGCAAGATCTTCATCCAAGGCTATAAAGAGCCTTTTAGTTCTTTAGCCTTTGAGAAAGATCCTGTTAGGATGCAAACATTGGGCCCACCTACATTTTAACTTGGAGCACTTTAGATATTACGTGAATGCATAATGTACATGTAGCTTGTCTGAGTGGATTGGGTTTTCAGCCCCTACCTGATTATGTGGGTCTTTATACCCAGAATATTACCCTGGGGTTTTCCTCCCACGTCTAAAACTGTATCTTCTTCTCATCATCTTTCCATAAAAGGTTTCATCAGGCTTTTGGGCTACTGTGCCTAGGGCACTTTTGAGGAATCCTTGGTGTCATTACCAGAGATAGATACCCAGTAATCTGGGTTCATGTTTCTGTAGTACCGTATCTTTTCGTATTGGCAACTCTGTGTTCTCAGTGGTGGACAAAACTTAACCGTCTGATGCGTCTACTCTTCAAGTGCACAACCTGCGATCAACGAATGCCTCTGCCCTTGGTGAAGAAATGAGGCTTGAGGCTAAAGGCTTGGGATTTATTTTGCAAACGCCATTTTGTGTCCTAAATGAAATGAAGGGCTTGAGATACATGGCAAAGCTGGAGCCTTTCTTCTGCTTCATCATGTGGCCCAATCCCTTTGTTTGGTTTTGAGGGCCTCAAATGGCAGATAGGGAAATAAGTCCCAAGCCTGACCTCAAGCCTCGTTTTGAAAAGTCCCCTAGAATCCTGGAACCAACCAACAGGGCATGGTCAATAACAAACGACTGTGACTCAGTCAGCGTGTTTCTACTCAGCACGAACCCGGTATTTCTTACTCGCTATTTTCTGGGTGCTGGTGATCCGGATCACAGACAAACGCCTTGTTTCTTCTGAGTACGAAAATGCGAGTGTCGCCCAAAACCAAGCTTCGTCGATGGTAGACCAGACATGCTGAATGAATGTGACCTGAAGACACCCAGCAAGATCCACCTCAATAGGTGCTTGTTTGCTTGCCGGGTGATGTTCAGAAAATTCCACACCTGAGTGTGTTTCTACTGGACACTCTTACCCGCAAACACCCAAAGACAAACCCGGCAACCTTTTGTCAGTAGAAACACGATGAATGTCAAATCATTGCCGAGTCCAACGAGGGAACCACTTGCTTCTACAGGAGTGACTTGGAGTCGTATCTGATACGAAGCTCTTCAATCCTACCGCACAATCCAAACCAACTACTCGATAAAAACCCAAAACCAAAATTCACTCAAGCTTATTCCAAAATGACATACTCAGTGACAAATAAATACCTTTCCATAAGTCTTGCAATTTGTTGGCACTCGGTCTTGTCATAGAACCATAACCCAAATATAGCTGATGGAGAAAAAAAACAGAAAAAGAGAGAATCAGATTAAGTAAATAAATACACATCAAACAACCACTAAAGAAATTGACTGAATTAATTTTAATTAATTAAAAAGTAAACAAAGATAAATTGACAGGAGTGGGATTCGAACCAGCAACCTCCGGAATAGCGAACCAGTGCTCTTACGACTGAGCTATCCAGCCTTATTTTCGTGGTGTTCCTAATAGTCAATCCATTCATGTTCGTTTGGTAGTCAAAAGCCATGAAACCGGAGGTCACTAGTTCAAATCCTGCTCAAGTCAATTTGTCTTTGTTCACTTTTTAATGACTAAAAAAGTACACAATGTTACTTTTATTTACAGTCATCCAAATGTATACAAACGTTAACCTGAACCTTTCCCAAATTCATTGAATTCCATTCCTTAGTTTCAACGGATTTTGAAGTATGTGGACAATAATTTCAATTTGCAGACGTATTACTCAACAAATAAAAAAAAACCACAATAAAAACAACATATTGCTTTAAAATATTCCCATCACACAACTGAACCGAAATAAAACGTGAATTTTAAACATTTTCATTTCATTGATGGCTTTTGGTGATGGTTGGGAACTATAGCTACTGGAATAACAAATTAAAACCATCAATTTAATAGATCCATCTTTCTACTCTCAAAACAAAAACAAAATTCGCATGGTTCACAGCAGAGCTATTAAGATATCGAAAGCCCTCTCGGAATCCTGAAAAAAAAATGAAATGTCCAATTTTGTTTTTGTTTTTGCTAAAAGCCATTTCCCCCTGCTCAAATGTAGCAAGAACACAAAGAGATGGGGGCTGCATTTGTGAATTGTTAAACATTGTTAAATGCACCGGCAATGCACACTTGGCTTAACATGTCATCAGTACGTGAAATGAGCTGGCACTGGCAGGTTTCTACTGATAAATGTATTCCCCTTATCTTTAAAAAGTTTCTTCCTAGGAGTATCTTCTTAAAATTTCTATCAGGCTTGTTTAAAGGTAATATCATACTTTGGTTTTTGTCAAAGAAGTACAGATTCATGGGCAAAAATATCAAGGAAGATACAGTCACAGTTATGTGTGAAAATTTCAGTCCCATACGGTGCCCACTTTTTGAGAAAATCGTGAAAGACGGCCGCAGTATTTCTTAAGTCTTTTCTCTTTTATTTTTGATCTTTTAAAAGATCAAAAAGATTTTAGGTCGTTGTTTTACTAATTTCTGGATAAGTACACCATTTCAGGTGGAAAAAAATTTAACGGTAGGTTTCTACTAGCACCATCTTCATACCCTGAAAGTTATACGTAAATCTGTGAACATTTCTGTTTTGGTGTCTTTTAATACCAAAGTATGATACTACCTTTAAAATCAGGCATTACTATTTTTTGGTGGAGTTATTATTCTTTGTTAAGATTCCCTACAAGGGGACGCCACTACACTGAACATTCCTTATTTCTAAACTCCTCAAAGAAAATTCTGCAACACAAGTTTGAGGGATGACATCTTTTTTGTTACTGATCTATGAACGATGAAACTGGTATCATTGGAAAGCTTCATTATTCCTCTTTACAATAATGTGTGATTTGTTACGCTAATGTAATCGTTGGAATATACAGTCCTGATAAATATGCAGAAATGTCAAAAATGAAATGTTGCAAAATTTGTTGTTTTCAGCAGTGAATTCCCAATCGTTTTGAGGATGGACTGAGTTTGATGAATGGTGTTGATGCGCTGATGCGTGAAAGCACGGTCCAAACATGGTGTATTCTCATTTGCATTTTGCAACATTTCACTTCTGACTTTGCTCTTAATTTAGGAGAAATGCATCATTCCATGATTACATAATCACAACAGATGACACATCATTGTAAAGAGGAATAATGAAGCTTTCCAATGATGCCAGTTTCATCGTTCATAGATCAGGAACAAAAAAGATATCATCCCTCAAACGTGAGTTGCAGACTGTTTATGTACAAAACATACAAAACACTGTTCAAATTACCATAACGAATGACGACTATAACGGAACATTTGTTTGGATCCCACTGTGTTTGTTGTAGCGCAGAGTTCCACTATACTTTGCTTGGCAGGCTGTCTATATTACACTCCTGCATCTATTGTCTATTCATCAGGCTGTGCGTAGGTAACATGCTGTCCAAATGCATCATACACATGAATGTGTTTTGTATTGACATCCAAAAATACCGTAAACACTGAAAATTTGCATATCGGTAACAGGTGGTTTTTTTTTTTAAATTAAAGGGACCTTTCCAACTCAAATTTCTTTTTCCACCGAATGTGGTCAATAGGAAACAAATTGCCTCAGCTTAATAAATTGCTGCTTTGATACCGAAAGTCGAGGTGTTGCTGCTCCTAAGAGTGCAGCAACTATTTGAACAGTTTCGGTTACTGCTGCTTAAGTTGACACAGCTGCTGCACTGCATTTTTCTTGGGTTCAATATTTCCCCAAACCAGCAGAGGTAATGTAAGACTGCAATCCGCATTTGTTGTCTAGAGCTAGGTCTAGGTCTTCACTCCATTGGAAATACACACAGACACTAAGACAATAGACCTAGCCGTAGCTCTGGAAGCCCATTTCGGACACGACCTAAGAACATCCTACTAGCGCTGACTCTACATGAGCTGAATGGAAGTGCCTCAACAAGATCTCTTTGCATTACTTGAATTGCATTTAATAGTGGAGCTAACTCAGTAAGCATAGAATGAAAATGATATGCGCCGAATTATGCGGTAATTTCATGGAATCCATTACGGCCTATTTTTGTACTTATGGGTACTGCTACACGTGAAATACATTTCATGGAATCCATAAGCACGACTTTCGCCGCTTAATCGGTTAGCGAAGAATTTCTAGGCTAATCATGATTATTTTCTGCTTACGTACTGTCATATGCATTCTGCAGAAAGTCTTTGCTTAGCTAATAGCAAGAAAGAAAACTCTCCTGTAAAATACGCTAACCATAAGCAAAAGAAGTCTGCTATTGTAAGTGGAGAATCTTCGCTTACGGTCGGTTAGTGAAGAATTTCTAGGCTAATCATGATTTTTTTGTCTGCTAATGGGCTGTCAAATGCATTCTGCAGACAGTCTTTGCTTAGCTTAGCAAGACAGAAAACTCTCCTGTGAAATACGCTAACCATAAGCAAAAGAAGTCTGCTATTGTATAAAGCGGAGAATCTTCGCTTACGGTATTAACAGATTCCGTGACATTTGACCCTGATGTGTGTGGACATGAGAAAGAGCTAGAAGAAGAGGTATTAAAGATGCACTGCACATGAGGGCTTTCACACTATCAAAAATCTCGGGGTTGGAACCGGATCGAACCCCAGAGATTTTTTCAACCCTTTTCACACTTGGGTTGAAAATCTCAACCCGGTTCCAAACTGCATTTTGGGCCGTGTGACGCGTGATCTGTGTATAAACGTAGTGTCTCTTCGATCTGGTTCAAAAACTTGCCGGGCTGAACCAGGGTGGATCCGGGTTGGTTTCAACATGGATCGAAAAGGAGATATAGTCAAAACGACAAGTGAAACACTGATCCCACACGGACTCACATTGAGAAGTCTTGTAGAGAAGAAACGGATCCTGTAGTTGAAACTCCAACTCCTTGGTAACAGGCTCTGTCAAGTTGTTCATACTCAGTTTATTCATGATCATGAAGCCATTGTACGGTGTTGCAGACCTAAGGAAAAAACAAAATAGAACTCAGATAAATTTAACACTCAGAAAGAAAAGAAGATAAACACAACACTTGAGAAAAACTGCAAAGCTCAGCTGGTTGAGCACTGGTACTGTATTCCGGGGGTCACAGGTTCGAATCTCGCTCCGGTAAATTGGTCTATATTCACCTTATATCAAATAAAACTAAAAGGAAATTTCAGAATCCAAAACTGAAATTTTGGGGTACTGACTGAGCTATATAGTGTGGTTACATTATCGGCAAAAGTTACCAATATCAAGTAGAGAGGTAACCATTATCAACAATGTTTGACCGACAACTGACGACGCAAGTGTCAAGAAGTAATCAAAAGACCGAAACCATCTCTGAGTTTTCAAGTTCGCCGCGCCCCTTTCTGTGTCTATGTTTTGGCTACGATGTCACTACTGTAATGATCCTCTGAACAATCTGATTTTCGAATAAAAATCCTCTTTGAGTGATCCCCATGTACAGTTTGCAGCATTGCTTCGCATATCGATAAAATGATCCTTGGGGTACCGGTATGTGCATGGTTTCATGGCTTCTGACTGCCAGGTGAACATGGTTGACTATTAGGGACACCGCCAACATAGGGCTGGATGGCTCAGTTGGCAGCGCACCGGTACGGTTTTCCGGGGGACGCTGGTTCGAGTCCCGCTCTGGCAGTAAATTTTTCTTTGTTCGCATTTCAATGAAAACAAATTTCCTTTGTTCATATTCTCTCATCCATTTATGTGTATCTTTACTTGCATGTTCCTGTCCTCTAGTCATTTTTTAGCCTTTGAGAAAGATTCTGCTTGGATCAAAATGCTTCAGGCCCTCCTAACACCAAGCAAAAAAAAAAAAATCCCCTTCACAAAGGAATCCATTTTACCTCAAGGGCAAAATTCCAAGAGTCATCAGTATATGACAGACATCATACACTCTTCTTCTTACACAAAAAATGAACCCCATCATAAACACCTCACTTGAGGAAACGTCAGCTCTGAGATCTGAGCCCTCTTGTGATCAAACTGTATTGATTTATGTCTTCTTCTAATTCTATCTCACTCATGAAGCGGTTCCAGCGGAACAGTTTTAAGTGGCATTTTGCAGTTCATGGACACACAGGTAAAAAAAATCAAATTACAGGTTACGGGTAGAAACAGGATGAGAGCTGTAGCTCCTATCGGGAGAAGGCAATTAGTGTCACAGGTGGAAAAACTGAAAAATTCATGAGATAGTGTCCCCCCCCTCTCCATTTAGATTGCGCTGATCTCAAAGAGTAGCAGTTGAGAACAAAAATTATGAATGGAATATAATGCATCAAAAACAAAATGAAGTAACCAACAAAACATGCACAAAAATCTAATTGTAAATTATCAAATAACCACAAGGGAAACTGACTGAATTTTAAGTCATAGAAAAGTGAACAAAGCAAAAATTGACTGGAGCTGGATTCGTACCGGCGACCTCCTGAATACCGTACCAGCGCTCTACCAACTAAGTTATCCGGCCCTATGTTGGTGTTTGTCCCTGATTATCTTTGTTCGTTTGGCAGTCAGAAGCCATGAAACCATGCAGGCATGCACATAACGCTGTATCCCACGGATCATTTCACCGATACGCGCAGCAATGCTGCAACCTGAGAATGGTACATGGGGGATCACTCAAAGAGGATTCGGCTTTTTAATCAATATACCGGTAATCATCAAATAACCATAAGAAAAAATGATTGAAAAAATCTAAATGTGTTCATCCTCTTTAAATGAGATTTTGGGTTGGCACACGGTGGATGTGAAGATGGTGAGGTTTATAGTGGCATCTGGGGTCGATTTCACCAAACTCATCTTAACTTACTATCAATCGTAGGACTTATGATGCAATGCAGCCCTACGTAGGATACGATGGGTTATCCTTCATAACTCGAGTTACGATCGATCGTAGGGCTTTGTGAAATCAGCCCCAGGATCCAATTCCATGTTCTTGCTAACTGTAAGCATAGAATAATGGAAAGAGAAAAATTATGTTCACATGGGATCCTGTTTCATGGATCAGAAAGGATTCTTCAGTCGCGCGCTTAAGCATCAGACGTAATCGAGGATTCTTTGCTGAAGACTTCAAAGAATCAAAAGATTTCTCAGGTAGCATCGAGATTTGGCATTAACCCCGTAAAGTGAAGAGCACTGATCAGAAGAAAGAAATTCTATCGTGAGCATCGCCGAGAAATGTGAGCGCGGGTACTGATATACTCTCATTGAATTGTGGGGAACTCTGGAGAGAATCGGGTGCGATTTCAAAGTTAGCAGAACATTGAGTGCACGTACTTCAAGCATATTTATTCCCCAGCAAATGGTGTCGAAGGTAAATCAAATCAAGTAACATGTCATTTAAAAGCTGTCTGCTTTTGATGTGCACGGCAGCAATTTACCAGCAGCGTGCAGTCCGAGCACGTGCATCGCCTTGTCACGTAGTCATTTCCAGCTCCCTCAATTGTTTTAGCAGGTGGCCTTAACCTGTGTAGGGGCTTTAATTAATTAGTATCTGTGGGGCTTAAACGATGCTGTGCTTTAATGGAGCTTCTTAGCATAATAATTTGCTTAGCTCAAAATTAACGTCTTGCTTGGCAATAACAGCCGACATTCCTTACCATATTCAAGCTTAGCAGAGAGATATCTTTATGTACTTAATTGCTAGTATCATGTGCAATTCTAATGGGAAACTTTGTTGGTTTTTTAAATGAAAAAGAGGAAATTTCGTGCTAAGCAAAATTTTCCGCGCTTAGCAGCTCCATGGAATTGGCAGCAGGGATATTATATATATATATTTATCACTAATCTGTAGTCGGTGTGGGACTGTTAGGTACACCTTGCACATCAAGGACACTGCGAAGCGAATCCTTTCAAAATGAATCACGCCCATTGTAGGCCTATAAAGACTTGTATCTCCCGAGCCATTGAGTTCTGCACCGACATCATTTAGCCGACGGTGGCAAAGGGACACCCACAACAGTTGATGCATTTTGCTTCACAGAAAATGGCTTCTTATTTATTCATGATGAGTAGGCAAGTGGCAAAGAGTAGGTTGGAGTGAAACGACGGGCCACCCGTGCCCTGCGATCCGTGAAACCAACGCCCGTATGTAAAGTGACGGTCGTTTATAACCATTGAATACTGCATGAACCCGTGGGGATTTGCGCTCAGATTCACGCTATAAATATTTCACAAATACCAGCCTCGCAGAAGTAAAACGATGCTCGTCAAAGGAAAAATCTGGTATGAATTATCATGATCGAGTGGGACCACATCAACATATGCAGCCCAGACCAACTGGCCAGAGTTTGTCCAATAAAATCAAATTCATGTGACATGTGTGACATTATACTCCTAGGGCCAAGAATTTCAAGTGACGGAGCTCATGTCCACACTGACAACATTTATTAAAGGTATAATACATGATTGCTAAAGGTCACAGAGCAGCACTCACACTTTTTCTGATCCAGCATGAACATGAAATAATAAACTTGTGAAAAATTTGGGCTCAATCGGATGTATCTGAGTCACGAGAAAAGTCACGAAAACCTGACTCAATTTTTCTTATAAAACATAAAGAATGGTTTTGATCTTACCCCGAGATCAAAACTGTTTTCAGTCTTTGTTTGACTAATTTCGGGATAAATACACATTTCGGGCGAAAATATTTTCACTGTACGTTTCTGCCAGCGCCATCTTCATACCCTGAAAGTTATACCTAAATCTGTGAACATTTCTGTTTGGGTATGTTACCAATCCTGTACTGTACCTTTAAAGGTAATCTGATTTTGTTTTCTTCTCCCAAATGACAATGAGCAAAGTAAAGTGATTTGCTTTACTTCAGTTTTTAAATCCGTGCAGTGGTAATTGGCCCACCTCAGAACAACACAAATTCTACAATGGCCATCTTGCCAACCATATTAAAATATGTTGGGGATAAATTGATGTTAGGTTTTTTTTTCTCTGACAAAAGAAAAGGAATAAGACGACATGGATTCATCTCTTGAAGCATTATCCGGCCAAAAAATGATTCAATTTTAATAACTATTATAAATACAACCCCCTCCTTCCAGAAAAAAATAACATTTCAAATATTTCAAACAGTATCCATTTGAATTCATAAAAAAAATACAAACCACTATAGTGAAAAAAAAAAACCAACCGACAGGAATGTCCCGGCTCAATCAAATGGGCCGTATAAACGTTCCTCCAAATCCCCCAACAAACTGTTATCAATTATCCTCCGATCTCGCCCCACATCATATCTGACAAGCATGCCATCCCCCCCTTTAGACATCCCAACGTATTAAAATCATCCGATGGCGTAGACCCAGAACAAATACCAAACTGTCAGCAGCCACACAGGAAAAGGTTAACATCTGGTCGGGACGATGTTCCAATCCCCTGCCCGAAATGTCAGGTTGCGCTGGATATATGCAGGGTTACCGGTTAAAGACGTACACACAGGCTCACCATGCCGGTTCCCTGATAAAGGGCTTATTCGTTCTTTCAGCACTTAATTCAGATGGATCACCTCTTTTAAAGAATCGGCTTCGGCCGGCTGGACAAGAAGCCAGGCATCTCAGCAATGCTCTGATTATAATGTTACCATGCCACGTAATATTACCCAGTAAATTAGCTCTCTGCAGTGCGTGCCGCTTGTTATGAAAGTCCCTGTGCACAAATACAGCAATGCTAAAACCTCAGAGTCACCACGGATTGTTAGCAATTCATTGAACAAAATAAGGCTCCAAGTTTGCAGATGATCACTATCTTAGTCTTACACAGAGGATGAAAAATACCGCACACAGATTCCAATCATGGTGTGATGATATCAATTTCTGCAAAATGAAGACCTGAGTTAAATGAAGACTTGAGTTCAACTCTACATGTACCATAAAACAGACTCAAACAACTGGGCTACACCTACATACATACATATTAATCAGGGTAGATCATGTGATCCATGATACAAGTGTAATAATATGATTCAACTACTCAAAAAACCCACAAACTTGAACTACAAACCAGTGTTGTAGTACTAGTACTCAAGTACTTTTTTGTTCTCATACTCATACTTGTACTCGTACTCATGGTAAGGTACTCGTACTCATACTCGTGGAAAAGTACTTGTACTCATACTCATGGAAAAGTACTCGTAATCATCAAAAAGTACTTGAGTACAACACTGCGGCAAGTTCACAGAGCAATGATCAGCAGCTGGATATTATGAATAACCAATCAGTGAACACCTTCTCTATGTCAGATTTAAAAAAAAGAATTTTTCAAGTCTTAAATGACATCGCTTCAGTCACATGTACTGTACATTGACAACACACTGCCATAAGAAGCAATTAAAGGTTACGTGTATGCAATTGGGAATCAATTTTTTGTGAAATCGAGCCATCATTGCCAACACAGAGAGAGGCAAGATGGCGGAAGCTGGCGTCGTCAAGGTGATCAGCCAATGAGCAGGGGCTCAAACACCTGCTTCATCAATGACCCTGACCTTGACTTTGTAACATATCACTGAATTAATGCAGCTTGATCAAATTCCAGACCTTTATAAATGTACCGTGCAAGGTATTATAGGCAAATAAAATGGCATAACAAATTTAAAACGCTGAAATTTACTACGAAAATAATTGTTTGTTTGCTTCATTGTTTCATACATGTATATAATTGATTTTCAACAATTGTAATTTATTTTGGGCATATATTTCAATCAAGTAAGCAACGTATTAATTCATGATTCCCAGCAAATTTGGCACCATGATGGCACAAATGAAATAGACTGACTCAGAAATTGGGACTGAATCCGCCATACGTCTTGCAAATTAATAACAGACATGAAACAGCAACCCGTATTTTTTAAGCTGATCAGCAAAAAGCCAATTTGTTGTTAAATATGTCACTAATGATCTAATTATAAAAGCATTGTATGCAATTTTAAATCCCCTTGTGATATATACCCGCACTATGCAACCATGTCAAGCATTACTCCCTCGTTATATCCTGAAAAGATTCCATTGTTACCAATATGCACAATGTGCAGTAATTACTGTTGAAATGAATTAGCTTTCCATCAATAATTTTTGGTTATATATACATTCCATGCAGTATTTATAAAAAAAAATATTAAAAAAAAAGAATAAAAAAAGCCAGGGTCACGGCCGGGCTGCACACACACACACACACGCACACGCGACCGAACGACCGGGGGACACCACTGGCTGATGATGAGGACACCAGCCAATCAGCAGCCAGCATAACCCACAATGGCTCAGGCAATTGTGTCGTCGTGTGTGTGTGTGTGTAGCGGAGGTAGGCAATGCCATTGAACAAAAAAAAAAAAGCAAGCAAGACCCAGGTTCCCCGTCCATTCCACTCAGTTGCCTAGCTACATGATGATGGTCGGAGGACTACACAGTGTTATTATTTAAGTGGTGGCCTCCGCGTACACCACACTACGGACATACTGATAGATAGATACATATATATATAGATACATATATATATATATGGCCACGCCACAACATGGATGGATTAATACTCAACACGCAGCCTATCTAAGACACAGTCAGTGTTTCTCTGTCAGTAAAGGCATTGATTACTAATAATTTGGATGTATGCTGATTTTGGTGTACAGTCATCCGGTTTTTCCCTCAAGATTCTTGGATGTATATATATTCAAATGCGACGCTAGTCTCGTTCCGGAGAGCGCGGGGGAGAGTGTTTTCAGATACAGACAAGTAAAGGCCTAGCTTGTAAAAACCAGGCTTTCTTGCACCGGAATTCTTCAATTTTTTTTTCTCGGTTTCGTTTTTTTTTCCATCATCCGTGTTTTTTTTCTTCTTCTGTTTTGGCTTTTGGGATTTTTTTGTTTGACTTCTTCTGTTGCCGTCGTCGGAGGAGGAGGAGGAGGAGCAGGTAGCAGCTTGGCTTGCCTCGGTGGATGTTTATTGAGGAGTGAGTGCATTGGTGTATTTGCGCAACATGTGGGCTAGGCGGACACCAAGGATGTGATTTGCTTTAATGAGGTTGGTATGACATTTTGACAACTTCCTGAATTCAGCTTTAATAATAACGATCCGGTGGTGTAATGTGCATTTTCTTGCTCGGAAAGTAACACCGATATTAAAACAGTGGGCAGGAAAACTAGCTGCAGCTGGAACTATCTCATGAGCCGAGAGGCTCGGAAATAAACTGACTTAACATCAGGCATCACATTTTGAAATTAAACAGCCAATTCACTGGCATATTGCCCTATACGATAGACAGCGTTCACTCAAAGGTTTCTTTCAAATTCTTCTTGCTAACAAAAATTAAAAACTGCATAATTTTGATCTATTGTTTATTTGTATCAAATTTTCTTTCATTTTTATTATTATTATTTTTTTTTATGTGGGAAAGGAGGAATTAAGTTAAGGTTTTTTTTGAAAAATGAAACAGCATTTTGATATAAACCGTATGTGCAGACAGACGCATATAATTATCTCAAACATGCTGGTATGTAAAATGTGACTGAATCAACCCAATTTCAGCTGTGTGTCTTTTCCATTGAGATTTCGTTGCAATAAGGTTACTGTGTGTGTGAGGCTATTGTTATCGCCTGACATGGCGGCCATTATATTCAGCAAAATGAACAATCATAATGATCAAACACCTTGAGTGAAAAAAAAAGAAAAAAAAGAAGAGGCAATGCTTAATCTGGGTGAAAGTGACTCCTATTTAAAGATCCTAAATGCCCGATCATGGGCGCAATTTCAAGGGAGCACTGAGGCGCCTTGCCC
The DNA here is from genome assembly GCA_963971285.1 of Astropecten irregularis. Taxonomy (NCBI): domain Eukaryota; kingdom Metazoa; phylum Echinodermata; class Asteroidea; order Paxillosida; family Astropectinidae; genus Astropecten; species Astropecten irregularis. The sequence goes on along the minus strand of OZ020244.1, from coordinate 16,751,635 downwards.
AGCCCTTTATGACGTTCAAGGGACGGTAATAATTCTCCAATCAAAAATATTGCCTGCAATATCCAAACTATTGAATTCCTCCAGGCAAATTTTCTTTTTTTTTCATTCTATCAAATTCTGACGGAATATTGAGCATCCTACAGCCATCATCAAAAATTAGACCCCCCCACAAAATTAGTCACTGGGTTTATTGAAATTGGAATGAGATATATAAGTGCTTGGCTAAATAATTGTCAACTTGACTATGACGGAGCATAAGCCACTCTTAAACCCAAGGTCGCAAAGCCAACAAGATTAAAGAGATGTTACCTGCATATTGAACAGGATTACATCTTTAAAGCATGAGAAGCAAAAAAACGAAGGAAAAAAGAGAGGAAAATTGCCTTAATTATAAGGTTTATAAAAGATCATTTCCATCTAAGTCAATTTTTTTCAAGTCTTCCTCAAAATCTAGTGTGCATTATTGATTTTCAAACATTGTAATGTGTATTTCAATCAGCACATGATGCGTTATATGGATAAGTGGCCTATTTTATCAAAAGCCGGTTAAAGTCAACAGGGTATCCTACAGACAGCTTTTCAATTTTTGTTTTTTTAATTCTGAAGTGAAAGAGTTAAATACTCAATCCCCTTAAATGGGATTACATGGAAGAATGCCATATGCAAACTTATAACATCGTCGTCCGGTGTAAGCTGGTGGCTTAAAACCACCATTTTAATCAAAGATATTTCTTGTTATTAATTGTTGGCAGCGATGGGACAGATCACTCATGCAAATGAGGGACTACGGAAACAATCTTGCTAATTAGTATGATTAATGATCATTTATGCAAATGAGAAACTGTGGAAACAATCTTGCTAATTGATATGATAATCAATATATTCATCATCATTTATGCAAATGAGCAATTTTGGAAACAATCTTGCTAATTGATATGATAATCTCACAATGTCACCCTATGGAAATTTCCATTTCAATTCAGATTATGATTAAGTTCCTTCCACATATAAAATGCCAAATATTGGCCGTTATAATTTATTGATATTCAAACAGAGGGTTCATTTGGACCCAGGTTTTACGTTCCTATCCAATTCAAGATATAATTTACAAATTTCAGTTAAAATGAAATTGGACAGGCTGTAATTTTATTTTTCAATTTTTGCATTGAGTAGACAGGCCGATGAACAAACCTCATAATTCATCTTATTTCCCCACCAACATGCCATAGTAGACTCACCATCAGTTATTACGCATCAGGGACATTGCCAAAAAAAAAAAAAAAATCCAACCACTGCTAGGTCCTTGCAGACATTTCCCCGTGTGTGCCATCCATTTTTCATAGCGGCTGTTAAATTGTTTTCGAGTGCTCACAGCTCTCTCCGCAGTTGAATTCAATCACAGCATGACTGTCTTAATAGCGCCCCAAATACGCGAGCCACTCGGCGGCGGCGCTAGAAGACCGGCAACAAAACTGACTCCAACTCAAAAACCTTGACACGGCTATCAGCAGCTAGCTTCACAAATTGTGCAGAAAATTTACATTAATTTGTGTGTGTGTGTGTGTGTATGTGGGTCCTGACTGTATATGTTTGTTGGTTGTTAAAGACATTGTGCAAGATTGAATAGATAATTCATGAACATTAAGTGGCCATTATCGTGATTAGAATTATCATTACCAAGCAATCGTGGTTATCAATGCTCTCATCATAATACATGTCTTTTTTTCCCCTTCACGATACCTTTTACTAAAATATGTATTTTGAACGTGAAACCTTTTATCATTCATGGTTTTAACTAATACCAGGGGCCTGTTTCACAGCCCTGCTTAGCACACAAATTTGCTAACCATGAAAATTCTGTCTTCAAAATTTTTTAAGATTAACAACCAAATTTCCAAGTGTTGCGTATCACTTGTGATTGTTATTTGGCTGTTGTTTGCTAACCATGAATATCAAAATTATTTTTTAATGGTGGTTTGTTTAATTGAGCAAGACATTTTTACGCTAAGCAATGTTTTTGTGCTTAACATTTCCGTGAAATTGGCCCAAGGTGCATTTAAAGATACACATTTCAGATACAGGAACCGCCGATCTGAATTTATAAGCAAATTCGCAGTTTTGAAGTCAGCAAAAGAATGAGGTCACTAAAGGCGCCGGCAGAAAATACTGTCCCTGTTTCAGATTTTGTTCTTTCTTTTTTTCTCTGGATATTGGAAACTTCATTATAGTATACAGTTTCTTCCCAACTCAATGTACAAGCACTGGAATGTGTATCATCTCAATCTATTGAGAACGCTGCATTCGTTCATGTACAAATGGGGGAGAAATTATTTGAAAACGCTGTCCGCCCGCCACAATAAAATCGGAATACAGACAGGCAGACTGAAGGTTGCAATTTCCCAAAGCAATCAAATTGCAACGATGGCGGATAATTTCTGAATTATCAATGCAAGTCAAAAAAGTTGTTTACATGAAAAATACTCTGGGGAAATTATCCATTACAATAAATTATAATTCAGATACAAGCTGCATTCAAACATATGGGCAGCACTGCAATGTATTAAAATTGCATGGAAGCCTTTCCCAGCTTTTAATTTTGCTTGGAGTTAGGAGGGCCTGACGCGTTTCGATCCTAGTAGGATCTTTCTCAAAGGCTAAAAAAAAAACCTTTGAGTCTTTTTTAGCCTTTGAGAAAGATCCTGCTAGGATCGAAATGCATCAGGCCCTCCTAACTCCAAGCATTTGATAAATTTCAGGTCATTATTTTGGCTGATGAGCAGTTTAAAGCAGTTTATTCATTGTATTGAGCGTTAAATTTTGACAGCCTGAGAGGAATGAAATGTAAACTGTTTCAAGGAAATTACGTACAAAAATCACCTGGTACTCAACAGTACAAGAACTCACTGTGATTTTCCCAAATTTGAGAAATTCCAGTGCTGCATGTGTTTTGAATTACTGCACAATCTTTCAAGGAAAGATGTCGTGCGTACACATCCATACGAAAGCAATCGCGTGACACTGTGGGCGTTTACGAAACGGAGACTCCAGCTCAGGCTCAGGCTCCAGCTCTGTCATCTATGCTGAAAATATAGGTTGTGGTATTACATTGAAGCTGAAGCTCTGTCTTCCTTTTCAAACTAGATAATCTACTTCAGAACTGCAGCCAAAAGCCTCTATTTTGATAGCCGTTATTTCAGAATGGATTCATGAAATGGAGCCGGAACCTGAGACGGAGCCCCAGCCTCCGTTCCGTAAACGCCCTGTATCTCCAAGCATTCCTGAATGGTTGGACATTTCAAAAAGATGTTATGGATTGGTTTTAACAAAGTACAACATATATCTTCCTCAACTAGCCATGTAAGTGATGTCCTAAAATTGAAACAAATTCAACCATGAATTTATTAAACCGGCCTAAATATCCGACACTGACTCTCGGGTCGTGAGTGAAATTAATTTCAAGGTTTCATCCTCCTTAATTTCCAAATCCTCCAAACTGCCATCGACCAAAAAAAAAAAGCCTTCAAAATCCATACTTAGACTACACGCTCATATCCAGATGTCAATCACACACAGATGTTTAAATTGGACCAGGTTATAATCAGGTTCCATATTGAGAGACAGAGTGTTTTCATTGCAGGAGGGAAATTTGACTTTACAGATTCTCAGGAGAGTCGCAATTTGCCAGTCATGTAGAGGGTAGATGCTAAAGTGACTCGGTGTGCGTGGCAGCGTGAGTGTGTGGTTTATTCCACTATCTGACGGAAAAAACAGAAAAGCGTGCTCGTACGTTGATTCACTCTATTATATACCACATTACAACTCCTATTGGTTGTATTTTCCTGCATGTGCGTGGTTTCATGGCTTCTGACTGTGAAACGAACAAAGATGATTGACAATTAGGGACACCACTAATATAGGGCTGGATATAGCTCAGTTGGTAAGAGCGCCGGTACGGTATTAGGTCGCTGTTTCGCGACCCGCTCCAGTAAATATTTCTTTGTTCATGTTAATGACTTATAATTTATCCAGTCAGTTTCCTTTGTGGTTATTTGATGGTTGTATTTTCCAGTTTAAAGGTGTGTCTTTTGGTTTCGTCATCATGGTGTCACTTTTTGTTAAATAACATTGATGTCAGACGAACACATTTGAATTTGTGTAAACTTGACACATCTAACTAAGATCCTGGTGCTTGAGCGTCGTCACTATTCTTGAGCTTATATTTTTAAGCATTAGTATGGAGTGCAATATACCGGTAGTAGAAGAATTAAGAATATGCGTCGATTAAAAGAGAAAGTAACGTACAACTGATATAACATGGATACTCCCATACAACCATATGCCAAACGAGCAACATGACCCATGTACTGTACAAGTGTACATTGCACAAGCCACAGTCGGAAACGGTGCAACTTTTCTTACAATGGACACACAAAAAACAGCACAATGGGAATCATATATGGAATCTACAGGCTTTCAACACAAAATTCAAAATAAAAATGAAAAATAAGATATTTTTCCTTCCCTTCCTACTCACTGGACTTCAAAAGTCAGACAAACTTATTGAAGAAAGTGAAGAAAGAAAGAAAAATTGACTGGAACAGGATTTGAACCAGTGACCTCCGGAATACCACACCGGAGCTTTTACCAACTGAGCTCTCCAGCCTTAAGTTGGTGGTGTCCCTAAAAGTCAATCATCTCTGTTCATTTGGCAGTCAGATGCCATGAAAACCTGCACAAATTGCCAGACAAATTTAAAGGTACAATACATGATTGGTAAAGGTCACAGGACGGCACTCATACTTTGTCTGATCAAACATGTACAAGGAATAATAAACCTGTGAAAATTTGAACTCAATTGGACATCTAAGTCAGGAGAAAATAGTGAAAACCTGACTCGATTTTTCGTATAAAACATGAAGAATAGTTTACTTCAATGTTTGTTCCAAAAATCGTTCGGACGAACGATCTTTGGAAAAGACACTAAATCTTAATTTCCTGGAAAAACCCAGCATCTGATGAACCAAGATTTCCCATGGTGACTGTTTGCACTGTTTACGTTAAGTCCATTGTCTGTCTCAAACTCAATAATATTTTTTTTTGAGGCCTTGCAAATCCTATATGCTCCCTTTAAATAAGCACTGCAGTCTGATACAATATTCCCATTGAAAAACTCATTCATTGAAAATTCTGTAATCATGACTTCTCACCATTATAATTAAGGGAGGTTAACGAAGGCAGTTTAATGAAAAGGTCTCCACAATTAGACTGCCACGAGGTGACGTCAATTGCTTTGGGTTCCGTCGATTCATCCATGGCCTGTGTATGCAGGTGTGGCCTTTCTCATGATGCCGTGCACTCAACACAAAATTTCAGGGGTGAACACTCGAATTGGTTGTTATTAAATTCACCAATTAATGTCATAAGTATGCTAGTTTAGGGTAAGGAAGAAATCTTCCTGTGAATTGTTAAAAAAGTAATTGAAGGCAATTTTTTTTTTTATCTATTACCTTCTGTTAAAGCATACAAAATCACATAAAGTTCCTTTTTCCATATTTCAGTAAGCCATGGATATAGATGTAGTTTGTACATGATTGTATTTTAAAGGTAAGGTATCATACTTTGGTAAAGTTGATAGAACAGCTGCGGTCTGTTCATAATTTGATATGTCATGAAATAAAAACAAAACTGTGACATTTTCATCTCAATTGATCATTGGAAACAGTAGAAAACGGCAAAAAAACCATTGCAACTTTTTCACAAAATTGTAAGGTAATTGTAATTGTGGGATTTTTATCTCAGAGATCTTTTGGAGGTATTTTGTTTGAATCATTTCTGGATAAATACAGCATTTTAGGCAGAAAATTGTTTAACAGTATGTTTGTACGGGGTCCATCTTTATACCCTTTAAGTTATACGTAAATCTGTGAACATTTCTGTTTTGGTTTCCTACCAAAGTATTATACTACCTTTAAACACAACTTACAACACAAGGTGTCCATACATGTACAGTGCAATTTCCTGATTCATTCTATGGAACATTACACACAATAAAGAAATACTCATTTCAACTCAAATGACTTTGCAAAAAAGAAAGAAAGAAAAATAAAATCAATACGGGTATAATGTGTAAAAATTACTGTAACCAGCGGCAACTTGGCCGTTTGCCAAGACAAACAAAAAACCTGCAGTGTTTGTTATCTCAGCGATCAAATTAGATTTTTCCCCACTCTTAAAGCGAGGTGATGAAAGAGGTGACTTTGTCAAGGTTTTGCAGTTGAGTTACAACCATTGTTTTAGTACAAAGAGAATGATTCTAAGGCAGAAACTCAAATACTGTTGTCTGTATAAAGCTATAGTATAGTGTAAATTCAGAAGTAACAATCAGATGTCATTGAAATTAACTACATGTATCATGTACATGTACAATATGTATGATAAGCTTCTCGTATACCAGTCAGGACAATTTGAGAAAACACGGCAATTTCTTTCAATTTGCAGGAGACATATAAAACAAAATACTTGGAGAAAAAAAGAAATGAACTAACCCACACACACAGTTGAACAAACATAATTCCACAGAAGGGAATTCTGATGAGACTTGGTCCTCCCTCCTCCCCCCCCCCCAATTTCATGGAATCCTTTCCAGCCTATTTCTGTGCTTATGGGCATTGCTAGATATGAAATCTACTTCATGGAATCCATAAGCAAGATTTTGGACGCTTTATAATCGATTAGTGAAGAATTTCTAGGCTAAACTTGATTTTTCTTTCTGCTAATAAAATGTGCATTCTGCAGAATGTCCTTGCTTATAGCATAGAAAGAAACTCTATCATGAAATAATAATGCTAACCAAAACAAAAGTCTGCTATCATAAGCAAAGAATTTTTGCCAACAGATTCCATGAAATTTGGACCTGTAAGACTGATGAGGAGCAGCTCTGGTGCTCACTGGGCAGGGGCGGGGGGAGGGGCAGGGGGAGTGGCAGGGGGAGGGGCACGGGGAGTGGCAGGGGAGGGGCAGGGGAGTATCAGGGGGAGGGGAAGGGTGAAGGGCTGGGGGAGGGGCAGGGGAAGGGGCAGGGGAAGGGGCAGGGGAAGGGGCTGGGGGAGTGGCTGGGGGAGTGGCAGGGAAAGGGGCCGGGGGGCAGGGGGAGAGACAGGAGGAGTGGCAGGGGGAGGGGCAGGGGGAGTGGCAAGGGAGTGGCGGGGGAATGGCAGGGGGAGGGGCAAGGGAGTGGCTGGAGAGGGCAGTATCAGGGGAGGGGTAGGGGGAGTATCAGGGGGAGGGGCCGGGTGAGGGGCTGGGGAGTGGCAGGGGGAGGGACAGGTCGAGGAGTAGGGGCAGGGGGAATTGCAGGGGGAGGTTTTAGGCTCAAGCCCTCAATACGTCAGCTTTAATAGGCCTACTTGACTGAACATTCTGCAGTACGCATTCACTATTAAAGTACACTGAGATGTTGGGTATTAAATTTGCAAGAATCACAGAGGATGTGAGAATGTAGGCAATGTACATGAGTCCATCCAATCAATTTAATACTGATGACATTTTCACGGTGGGTCCCAAAGGCATGTGATCAATCATTCATCAACGTGATTGGATAAAGCCCCTCGGATATAGAAGATGTTTGATTCAATGGTCTCACATGAATGGCTACTGACGATGCTGCAGATTTTTTATTCTTTAATATTATTTTGTTAAAGCCTAATAGTGTCTTCCCTGGATATTTTGAAAAGAATTTTAAACATATCATTGGAAATTGAGTTTTCTGACAACAAAAAGTGATTTATGAAAAAGGTGATCAATGTCACGTGATGTTGTGTTGCCGGTAGCGACGTTTCGTCTGCTGCCGCTTCCAGCAACATGACATTGCGTGACATTGATCACCTTTTTTCCTTATCTGTACCTACCGCGATGAATAGCCTAACCCTTTTCATTCTAAAAAGTGATTATTTCATAATATGATATGCACAGTCCATGACAACAACCAAATGAAACATATTTTGCCATATTTCAAGTCTTTTGTTTTGTTTTGTGTTTTTGTCATCTTAATCTTTCACAAGTCTACAATAAATTTACAATTTGAACATAAATGCAAATTCTATTTTTCCTTTAAAGGTAGTATGATACTTTGGTAAGAAACCAAAACAGAAATGTTCACAGATTTACCTGTAATTTACAGTGTATGAAGATGGTGCTGGTAGAAACATACCATTACAATGTTTCCGCCTGAAATGGTGTATTTATCCAGAAATGATTAAAACAACGACCGAAAATCTTTTTGATCTTTTAAAAGATCAAAAATAAAAGAGAAAAGACTTAAGAAATACCGTGGCTGTTTTTCACTGTTTTTTAAAAAAGTTGGCACCGTATGGGACTGAAATTTTCACAGATGACTGTTACTGTATCTGCCTTTATATTTTCAATTCAATTCAATTCAATTCAATTTAATTTATTGGTCCATGATATAAAAATACACAGAAAATCAGCCTCCACTGGCAGATACAAAAATTAATTATGGTAAAATACATACATGTACGTGGATACAACAAAAGATCTGTATTTCTTTTGATTAAAACCAAATTATGATACTACCTTTAAAGCTGAATATGTTAAACATTCAGTTTCATGTGGCGTTGCTTTTACATTTTTGTGTTTACCTTGTGACTATGTAAATGCGTCATTATCAATAATGCAACAATGAAGAGGGAGAGGGGGAGGGTTTTTAGCAAATTGCTCCGTGCATGGCAATGACTACTTCAGAAATGCTGTACTGGCAAAAAAGGTAATAAAATCAGTTATGCACGTGCCTACCATAATGTTTGAGGTGAAAATGCCAGCACGCGATCCTTTTCGTATCCAACAGCAAAGCTGAATAGTGAACATTTCCTGGGAGATGGCTATTTGACAAAGACACACGTCTCGCTCATTCTCAGCGATAGCACTTAGACTTCTTCCTGGCCGACTATATTTTCTTCTTTCTTTTTTTTCCCCCAACTCTTTTGAAATCCGATATTTTTTTTTTATTGAATCGCGAGGCAAATGAAAATAAGTAACGGGAATTCATGTGCATGATGATACATGGGTATACGTAATACAGAAGATTATGGCAAGGCGTTACTACAGTGTTTGGATAAAAGAACGGCCAACCCATGCATTAAGAGAGTGGCGGAACATTTTAAGTTTGAATGCAAATGTCTAAGTTGCACACTTTCAACAGTGCGCATGAGATTACAGTATACAGGGTGTACACATTTATAGGACTTGTCTCTATTTTTCTTATGTCCATCACAAAAAAAACCACAATCCCCAGCAATGGCTTTCTATACATTCCAAATCAACCGTCCTAATCAAATGAATGATTTGAAACTGCAAATTGAAAGGATAGTCTTCAGAACAGATTTTTTTCCCACACAGTCCTGCTTTTAGCATGTAGCTCGCTGCTTGGGCAATAAAATGGATTTCAGAGCGAAAGAATTAAAAAGTGTGAATGGGAGTGAGAGAGGAGTAGATATCACAATAAAATCTCGAGCAAATTTTATAAAGCTGTTAAAAGCAAGCAAAAATATAGTTGCTTGAATAGCAGATACACATTTTTGCTGGATATATTTTTTAAAATGAACTGACAGTCAAAATGTGTTCTGCTTCTGACTCAGTTGCCATGGTCACCAGGGAGGGAGATCAGCAGCTGCCCCCCCCCCCCTCCCCATCTGCAAAATTCTTCTGCCTTGTCCATTAGACGACTCTTCACATGCAGACGCAGACCGTCCAAGAATTTCAGTTCCTTATCCTTGACGATTATGTAGTCACAAGTGGAGATGAATATTAGGATAAGATCACCGGGCAAATTAGCAGTTTAAAAGAAATATGATGTAGCTTCTTCCTGAATCCATCCTTGTGCAAATTCAGCCGGTTATAAGCAACCTTTTCAATTCTATTTTGAGAGAGAAAAAACCATGTTGAAAGGAACAAAATATATACATGTTGTACGCACAATGATATGATATATGGTGTCCCAATTATCATGCCTTGTGGGTGTTACATGTACAATACTGTTTATGATTTTATAAAGGTACTACCGGTATCATTCTTTGGTAGCATACTGAAACAGAAACCTTCACAGATTTGACTATAACTTATAGGGTATCAAGATGATGATGGTAGCAACATAATTTTGAAATTTTTTTGCCTGAAATTCTGTATATATCCAGAAAATAGTAAAATCAATGAGCAAAAAAAACTTGGATCTTTGGAAGATAAAAAATAATGGCAAAAAGATTGAAAAAAAAACCGTGGATGGTTTTTACTGTTTTCCAAAAAAAGTAGGCACCGTATGGGCAGGCGCGGTTCTAGAGCCAACATTTTTTTGGGGTAGAAGAGCCATTATTTTGGGTTCTTCTAACACTCGCTTCTGCTATGTCTTATTAGGGGTTGACAAACATGCACATATAGCCTAAACAACACATTTTTTTTATGTAATTGGCGCTTAGCCCAATAACTGAAAAAAATCCAGTATTTTCAAGATTTTTTTTTTTTAAAGCAACTAGCCCCCCCCCCCCCCCATAGAACCGCGCCTGCGTATGGGACTGGGACTTTCACAAATGACTGTTACTGTATCTTCCTTGATATTTTTGCACATGAATCTGCATTTCTTTGACAAAAACCGAAGTATGATATTACCTTTACCTTCCTCATCTGCCTACAATGACTACTTCCTCCACACAATGACCTGCTGAAATTTGTCTCATTACAACTTCCAAGAATTTAGTTTTTCTCTTTAACATTATTTGAAAATATGACGATACATCCAAATAAAACTTATTTACCCAGTAGTTGACATCAATTATAACATTTCATTTAAATTTGAGAGTGTATGGTTTCGAGAATTTTGTATGATGCTTTATTCATGACACAGCAATGTAAAGATGATGAAACAAATGTTTGGCGCCGCATGTAATGGACGTCGTTCGCAGTCGCGCCATGCCTTTCTCTTCCTGCAGACACCCCTCCTTTCTGACGAGCCGGTCGGAATCAATCTATTTCGAGAACTAGAACAAATCGGCAAACAGTGAGTCTATTAATCTTCAATACTGCACAAATATTTGATTTTGATCAGCCTTGGCATCCAACACAAGCCCATTTCCATATGCGGCCCCTCCGACGCTGGAGCATGTGTTGGGAGCTGCGAAACGTTGCAGACAAATTGCCCGTTGCAATTACGTGCATTCGAGTCGAGATCCTTCCTTCATTTTGCCCGTCACATCAATAAAGTACACTCAATATATTTCACAAAGTAAAAAAAAATTCTTGGGGACTGAATGAGATGCTGAACATGTCCACAAACACAGGAAAAGAAAAGGGGAAAAAGAGCAGAAAACACTCAAAATGGTTTCCAACATAAACTTGGATGTTGGTATTTTCTTTAAATTCCGATGAAAGATTTTTCCCCCAAGCAACAAACCACAATGTCAAATATGATTTGGCGAACATTCAAGTACCACAAATGCCTAAAGAGAGAGAGCGCACGAGTTTAGGTTCAGGCAAAAGAAATCTGATTGAACTACGACTCGAACTGATATCAATTAAGACTACCGGGTCCCGCTGGCACTCTGACGGTTAGGACAGTGGTCTTGCCCTCTACATGTGCCGTCAGAAACAATTTAGATCTTTGGCTGGAATTCGGCTTTTTTTGCTAGGCGATCTCCAGAACATGCAGCAATACAACTGGGGGGGGGGACACTGTCATTTCAAGTCTTGGTGGATCTCGTTCGTTGGTTCGTTCGGCACAATCTGTCCCTCCTGAAACCCACTTAGCCTTAGTTTATCGGATGTTGGAACCGGGGACTTCTCCAGCATCACCCCCCTCGGCTTCAAGAGCAGCTTACCTTAAAAAACTGACATCTCTCTCTATCTCTCTTTGAGCAGAAACTCTAAAACCTCTCCGCTGACAAGCGTTTTTTTTTTTTTAATCCGATTAAGAATTTCTTCTTAGAACCATCCAGGCCGGTGCCTTTGAATGCTTCTGACACTGCCTTCAAAAATGGTGTCGTTCAATATTAATATTATTCTGTACGTATGAACGACACTGAAAAGCAACTCCGTAGGCCTTTTAGAGATACAACCACATGGTACAGTACATACGTTGCAACGTATACAGAACTCTGCTGCTAGACTTATTACCCGGACTCGTACACGTGACTTTATAACACCAATTCTTTATGATTTGCAGTGGCTGCCAATTCCGGCAAGGATAGATTTTAAAATTTTGGTTCTAACATATCAGTGTACCCATGGTTTAGCCCCTGTTTATCTTCAATGTTTAATTCAGGAGTACAAGCCATCAAGAAATCTGTGTTCCGCCCATAAATCTCTGTTGATACCTCCAGTTATTAAAACTTTTAAAGTCATATGGTTCCCGCTCTTTCCAGTACGCAGCAGCTCAGTTGTGGAATAACTAACCAGATGTTGTCAAACAGGCCGAGACATCCGATCAATTAAAAAACCTGGTCAAAACTCATCTGTTCACCTTGTATTATTCTTGATTCATTGGCAGTGCATAGGGACCTAACGGTGATATGCGCTATATAAGAATGGCTTTTATTATTATTATCATATCGTATCTACAGTAGGCATACTCATTATCGAATTTCCATTCAGTTGGTCGAAATTCTGCCTTCAAAACAATCACACAACCGATTTCTGTTTCCGTGTCTTTTTCTGGGTCACCTTGACCAAGACTGGGAACAAAAAATTGACCCATTAAAAAAAAAATCAGATTTGCTATAATGTTGAACGTCAGTTTCATAAAAACTCAAATACAACCCGCGAATACACGAATACAGAATGAAGCACAGTCAAATTTAACCTGAGTACTAAAATGCATGCCTTTATCAGACATTTCTCCGGGCTATACTTTCCTACATTAGCGACGGGAAATTGGGACAAATCACATACACGCGAATACCTTTATTGGTAAGACACCTACGGTAGTCATACCGGGCAATAATGGACAAGGCCTCCTGCACTAGTGTGTACGGTATACATAAATCCCTTCAATATTTTCATCGTGGACGAATCTGTGGCTATGCATGCATGTGCACAGACTCATTCGGAATTTCCGACAAACCGTGGCAAAATTTGCATGCATGAAGCATCATCCAAGGTGGCTTATTTGCCCAGGAAAAGAATTCCACGGCACATTCATGACCGGACTGAAAATGCGGCACTTTCCATAACGAAGTTAACTCAATCACTAGCCAGAAGCTGCAGTCATGAAGAGCCTCTATATGTCGACCATTGCAACAATACTGACTGCAAGTGGAATGGATCATACACCATACGTTCATTTGTCGTAGAAAAAGAAATTTAAAATGGGATAGTTTGCATATTACGACCAGCCGGTATTTTTCTTATTACACATGTTCCAGAATGACAAATCATCATGAATAAGCCATTCATCATGATCAATATGGATGAAAATTTAGTTGGGAAATGACGTTTTTGGACAGGGTCACAAATATTATAAATAACTTGTGCATATCTTACATAGACAGGTCTAGCTCCTAGCCCAAAACAACATGCATGACATTATCAGGCATGCAAATTGGACTTAACAAAAAAAGGAGGAAATTCCAATCTTTACCATACTTTGTACATGTACAGTGTTTTTCACTTTTCTATGGCATAAGAGTGAAGTGAAAAAAAGAGGAAATCAGCTGATCGGAGAAAAAGGTTGCATGCCTGGACATACAAGTACATAACATGTACAGTACATTTCATGCTTGGGTTTTGTTTCAACATCAATGTTCTTGTTCTTGTTCTGTATTGTATTTGTTTGTTTTTTTAGGTCAAATAAATAATAATAATAATAATGTACCCACATGCCGTATTCCTTACGAATACTTTATACATTCCTTAGTCCATGCACACGTTATAAATGTAATTTTCATCAACCCACCACCCTGGCAGATTTCCAAGATTCTCAATCCTAGAAATCCAGGGAATTACTCCCACACTCCCCTTTCTTTTATTCACAAAATAAGAACGGAAATTTGTTTCTTTATTCGTCGGTTTTCAATGGACAAACGCTCCCACTCGTTGGTCCTGTGCCCACCCTTCATGCTGCCTCAGTCTTTGGTTTTACCGTAATTAACTGCACGCGTTTGCCGATTGATTTCTCTGGGGTACCTTGCTGCGTGGCACCGGACGGCAGAATGACTTATGACTCCAACACCATTGATCCTATCCTCACCTTGTACAGATCGATAGTAATTATTCTTGTGCACTGGAATGTCTGCAGCTGATACACACACTGGAGCTTTTACTTTGAGATGTAGGGCGCACAACATGCCCCCCCCTTCCAACTCACACACCTACACCAGCCCTAGAATAAGCAAGCAATGCTACCATTTTTTACATGAATCGTTAGAACACCGCATAAATATAACAATCGAGCCTTATGCAAAGCATTGCTTCAGTGGCGGCTAACTGGTTAATTACAGATAGGTTTATACATGTAACTCATGTCGTCTAGTAAAAACACATCTTCACTTGCAGTCTTCTAGCCATGCCGGTGCGGTCGGCACCGGTTGGGGACATCCGGCACTCAGCCTTTCCGACCGGCACTGAGATAAAAATCATGTTACTGACCGGCACAAACAATCTTGAAAATCACAGAAAATACACAAGTTACAACATAAATATTTTATTGTAGTGTTTTTCCACTGAAAGAACAGTAAGATTTAGACTTTTTAAATTGACCAGATCCCCAATAACAAAACAGAATATTGCTCAAGTACGTATGGACTTGCATTTAGCTACATGTACCATGTACTATCTTCTTCTGAACCCCGGCCGTGAGGGACAAGAAATTTAGCCGGCACTCAAAATGGGCTAGCTATAACACTGTTCAATTTAATATCCTTCAGGCTTTTACATTGATGCAAACCTACACATTTGAAATGATATTTAAATGTTAAGATGCTTAATCAACAACATTCATGCAGCTACCTATTTTGTTCGTATTCGGTTACTCCAAAAACACAAACCTTATTTCAATGTCTTATTTTTAACACACTTCATGAATACAAGAAATAAGTAGTACTAAATAGGCTGTAACCTGACTAAACGTTAACTTAAAGTGTTTGATATGCGTTTCAAAAACAAAATCTGACTATTTTGGCTACAATCAAAGCAGCATTTTAATAGCCTTACAATTTAAATATCACACTCAAATGTCACGTTTTCCCGATAACATTCTCACCAGCATAGACCCATCATTCCCTATTGTAAGACACTGCTGGCTTAAATGTTACGCTTGTTTTGACCATGAACAATGATCGCTCTTTTCATTGCATTTTAAATATGTCAGGCGATAGAAAGTCAACAACGAGGCTCCGATGACAGATCAGATTACCTTGTGATTCCTTTTGAATTAAAAAAAGGAGCAAATTTTCAAGATAATTATAATATTGGCACCTTCACTCACACAGATTTTCTCCAAAATAAGAGAAATAATTCCTCTCTATTCCTCTCTATAATTTGGTGATTTTCCCTACATGAAATCTTCCCACTTCAAAGTCAAATATCCATATAATATTTCAGATATGTGACAGTGACAAAAAAAGGGAAACATTTTCAAGGTACATGTAATTATAATGTTGGCACCTTCACTCACAGAGATTTTCTCCAAAATAAGAGAAATTATTCCTCTCTATAATTTGGTGATTTTCAATACATGAAATCCACCCACTTGTGCGTAAAGGCCGTCAAATATGCATATAATATTCCAGGAGTGTGACAGTGATATGTTTTTTATCTATTTTTTTTGTCATTGTTGCCATGACAAGCAAGAGGCCTTTGGGAAATCTGGAGAGCTTGTCCTTCCTACACTGGATGAGATATCTAATAAAGTAGCCCGCTGCCAACTGCCTTGTCTGTGACTACTATTTCAATTATCTCTTTCTGAACCACCTGCTCAGATGACAAGCAGTAGAGTTTATATATCTGGCTCGGTATTAAGTCAAGGCCGGCAGGTGGAGGGATAAGACTGGATGAAGATGCCCTGGTACTAACCAGCATCTTGACTGATGATCCTTGAGCAATCCTTGCGACTCCTCCGAGAGCCAGCTCACAAAGACCAATCTATTCCTGTCCAATACTCCAAACAGGTTCCCTAATCTAGTGCAAGGATGCTATAATGCAAGAAGCAAATGACACAGACACCAAGGAGCCAAGAATTGTCCGGACAATGTGCTCAAAAGCAGCTCACATTGTAGGGTTTATTAAACCAAAACAGAATTTCTTGGAGAGGGAAATGATCGAAGAGTTTTTGTGTGTGTATTGTACACCGAGGCTATAACTTCGTTCTAGGAATTGTAAGGCATTCTTTCTTGCTGTCTTCTTTAGTTAAAGGGTTCCTATTTCAACTAGAATGTCTCCTGGAACATTATAAAGGATCGTTATAGCAATGGCGACGTGCACTGAGGCCATTCACTCCATCAACTCCAGTGAAGTTCATACCCTGGGATGATGATAGTAACCTTCCATCCCTGTATGAGACCCAAGACCCATGGTTCGGGAGTACTCTGATGAGGATCAATACCGAAACAATAATATCACCCTCCTCTTACAAATGTCTTCCCTGCCTCCCCGAACCCATCCCCGGTTCATGTTATGCTGGCATCTCATGCATAAATGTACACATGAGGGAAGAAGCAAGATGCCCGTCCAAGATTCCATCAAATCCACCCTCTAAGCCGCACATATTGGAAACTCAAACCCTCGCCTCCTGCCGGCTCACAATCAACGGGAAACGGGACGGGAAGGGCAATCCGGGGCAGCACATTTTGCCAGCATTATCTTACATCTTTGACTGCAATTTCACGAGTACCGCGCACATTAGCATGCAGGGCGGTCATGCCCACGAGCTCCCCTGATGCCCAACATCGGCCCACAAAGGAGGGTAACAAAGAAATAGAAAAGCTAGAGTGTAGCAGGAGCGCCAGTGTTGAGACAAGACGGTGAACATGAAGCCCCTGGGCCAAAGGTCTCATCACTCACCTCCCTCAGTTCCCAGAGCTGTACCAGTTCATGGCTAACTCCTATTTCTATATCTTAAAGTTAAAGGTAGGGCTCTCATTTCCTTGGAATGCAATTCCTCAAACATGTCCAGCCTTGAGCAGTGGCTTTTCTAATGCCGAAACAGTGAATCAACTTCAAGTCAGCTTGATGTATGTATGCATTACTGCGTTTGTCCATACATTACCTCGTCGGGGGCTACTTAATACACTGTAGCAGACCAACTGAGTGCTTGTGGTGCATGAATGACTCTTGCGGTATTTTCTCTGTGTCTGCATGAGAGGCTGAACGGCCGATGTCCATCATTGCAAGAATAATGCACACGTATGCTTGCACACCGGAACCACGCACACAATTCACTCGCAACGCAAAGACAACGTATACCTGAAAACAGCGCCCTCATAGAGGTACGCACAGCACAAACAAAATCTACTTGTAGTTCCAAGGTTTACGCAAAAAAACTCAATTTGCAAACGTTCGGTTTCATCACACATCCAGAAACATGATGCTCCTTGATCCACCCAACTCTAAAAGGGTGCCCCGTCATGGCAACAGAAAAACAAGGAAACAAGAGTGCAAGGACATTTTTTTCCACCCCGAGAAAAGAAGGTCACAGTCAAAGACACACACCAACAGAATTCTGATTTATTAAACCCCTGTTTCCTCCGGTAAGGCTTCCGCGAATTCCTTCTTCCCACTCATCAAAAGTCCCTACGGCAATGTTGATTTTGCTGCAAAATGGCACCTCAAGAAAATGGCTTGGCCCCCATCCAAGAGCAGCATTCCCTGCCCCGGGGGGAGCATGTCCTATTTATCCAGTAGTCTGAATGTTCCCACAGCATACCACTCACTGGATGCTATTTGTTGCCATTTCCCAACAAACCTGGGGGGTCGAGAAGACAAAATAAGGACAAAAGAGAAGCAGAGACGCCAAGTTATTGCAGATTGCATTTTTTTTTACAGCTCTAAATGAGGCAAGCCTCAGAGTGTAGAGGGAAAAAAATGTGCCTTGAAAAACACTAAGACTAAAAGAAAGAAAAAATTGAGATAACAAGCTTACCGATTCATCCCTCTTTCAACCCTATCGTCAAATTCTGCGTTATGTTTTAAATGACATGCATGAAATCTCAAACTCAATTCGTGATTTTGTTTTGGGGGAAAACATGCAGCGTACCGTAAAATTTGTTTTGTTTTTGCACAAAGAGAAAAGGAAATTCACAGACTTCTGTTCCCGGGATGTTTTAACGACGAGGACAATTTGAAGGCAATAAGTCAGGATACATTCAATTCCTCTCCTTCCAATTCCGATTGTAATTATGTTGATTTATTGTACAAAAAAGCCCCGGGCTGAAATCACACTGAGCCCGCTTCATAAACACTATCCTTTCACGGACTGGTGGCTGTAGGCGACTGAGGAAAGAACATTGGTTCAAAAAGCAATATTCTGGCTCGACATTCGATCATTAAAGTTGATCGATATAAGACAGGGGGCACCATAAGAAAAGGGTTCCATATTTGTACGTCCTTGGGTATGTGGAGGGAGGGGGGGGGGGGGGCAGGAGGGACGAGGAATGGTGGGGCGGGTGCAGGGGCCCAGGGGCAGAATCAGAATGGTTTTCCCACCACAAAATCAAGACCGGCAGACAGTCAAAATATTGAGCGTGTTCAAGCCAGAAGACAAACGCAGCAGGGGCCAATTTCATAGAGCTTAGCACAAACATTCGCTAAGCATGACATTTCTGTCTTGGTAAAAACAGGATTACCAACAACCACATTTCCGTGTGTTGTGTATCACATGCAATTGTTCTTTGGCTGTTGTTCGCTGACTATGAATATCAAATGGAATTTTGAATGGTGGTTTGTTTTATTGGCAAAGCTATGTTTGTGCTAAGCAGCTCTATGAAATTGGCTCCAGGACTACAAAAGGCTGGCCAGCGAGCCCGCCAATCAACGTCATATCCATCATGAATGATATCAAGCCTCCCATCTCATCCCCGCCAGCCACGCCTCCAAAAACTCACTATCTCTCCAACCATCATTCCATTTCATTGCACACACTGAGGCAGCGAGGGACGACATAGTTCCCCTTCCTCCATCAAAATAAAAGAATGATTTTATGACTGCCTCAAATTCAATTTGGGAAATTGGGTTTCCAGACGTCACTTGCATATATATACGGAGGGCCAATATTCTTGATTGTTACCAATATATAAAACCAACTAACCCTGATTAAAAATAAATAAAATAAAACTGATACGCTGCACTGCATGTCTTCATGGACCGTACGGAATACAAAAATGATTACTTAAATAAAGAAATTTTTTTTGACATATTTCAGATGAGATATCAGGCTTAATTTAATCAAATGGGAAAATCTTTTCATTGCTCCTTCAAAAATAATCATGTATTACATGTGTCGAATGTATGACACTATTTATGTTCAAATTATTAATGAAAATACAGAGTTCAAGAAATTTCCGATGAATATGTCGTGTTTAACATCAAACCGTTTGGTTTGAATTTGTTATTAAATTCTACCGGTCAGATGCCAGACGCTGATCAAAATGGCATTTAATAAAAATCCTCTCTACAAAGTCTACTTGAAGTAATATTTGATACAAGTAATAAACTGCTGCAAACTGTTCATCAGCCAAAATAATGACTTGAAATGCATCAAATGCTTAGAGTTAGGAGGGCCTGATGCATTTCGATCCTAGCAGAATCTTTATCGAAGGCTCATTGATAAGATGACAAGAAGATGCAAGTACAAATACACATACAATGGATGAGAGGATCAAGATAAAAGTAATATTTGGAGCAGTAAGTGTTTAAACATGATAAGGCTACAATATGTATTGCTTGGCAAAATTGTATTAAAAAAATTTAATTTAAACAACTTTTGAATTTTATTTTAAGATTGTTCAAATGGCCAGTCAGTGCAGATTAAATACAAAACAATTACCAAACAGGCACTAGGAGAACGCAGATCAGTAAAAAAATGGCGGAAAAACTTGTTACTAAAAGTTAGGCTTTACTGGTCAAGCTGACCAGTTAAAAAAAATGAAGCATATTAATGCGGTAAAAACAACTGGCGCAAATTTTCTCCTTTTATTTTTTTAAGATTGAATTTTCATCACAGCAAGATATTAAAAATAACAATTCACCAAAAAAAATCAATTCGTTTCACAATCTATTTCACATGCCGCAAAAATTGTCAAAAGCACGTACAGTTGAATAAAAATTGTATTAATTTTTTTGTTTTCGATGGAAAATTATTGAAAAAAAAAGAAACAGAAGGAGTCAATAAGCTTGGACACTGCACGGATTACACCATCTCCACAAATGGAAATTGCTTCAAACCTTGCGATTTGCACGGACCGTACCGACAGGCCAGGCCACTGTCATAGTAAAAAAAAGGAGAAAAAAAAATCATGATAATAATATTAATGACAAAAAGCCGAGCTCGGACGCAAACAGCCCTGGAAGGTGATATGTGAGTGGGCTTAAGATACACCCCCCGGGGCTACTGAGTCCTTACAATATTTTTTATGTTTTTTATGGCTTGCGAGGATGTCCCTTGGGCACCTTGGCTAATATGCCCGTTTTAGGTTGCCCACCTGATAACACTTTGACTTTAAAGACCTTTGTCACGCTATCCTCGGCCTGCTAGGCCCATCTTCGTTTCGAGTAATTCTATTAAACGTATAATAAGCCAACGCGGAGAATGATACACGTATGTTTGTACGGGATCTACGTGTACTGTACAAAACAAAGAATCTATTTCTGTTGACGGTTACTGTACATAAACCAGGCTGCGGTGAAACATTATACATGTTCCGAGATGCAAAACAAGTCTGAAGAAAGAGCAGTATTGCAATATTGATGAACACTTTCTTTTGCTGTTTGTCATGTGTCTGCACGTGTACATATGAATGTCCATCCATTTCTGAGGACATAACATGATATGTACAATGTACGACACTTTCCCTCTCTCAAAAGATGTCTTATCAAATGCATGTTTGAACCTACAGGGTTTCAAGCAAGTTAAAGGATCGGGTCACAAACCAAAAACAGAAATGTTCACAGATTTACGTAAAACTTACAGGATATAAAGACAGTAATGATAGAAACATAGTGGAAAAAATGTTTCTGACTAAGATGCTGTATCTATCCAGAAAAGAGTAAAAACCAAACACCAAAACATTTTTTATCTTCAGAAGATCAAAAATGAGACAGCTATTCCCTCACAATTTCGGCTAACAATTGCAATGATTTTTCGCTGTTTTCTATTGTTTCCAATTATCAATTGAGCTGAAAATTACACAGGTTTGTTAAAATTTTTCCATGCCAAATTCTGTCACCAATGTTGTACAATGTACATGCCCTTTAAGGTGCATGCATGCACGCAGCCATGCAAGTACATGTATATCACTCTAAAAATACCATCCCCTAAAATAAAAGGCCGAGATTTTTCTATTAGAATTAAAAGTGGCCCGACTGAGTATTGATTAGAGTAAATGATGACAGAACCGGTAATTGCAAAGCCAGACTTGAACATTAATGTTCCGGGAGGTTCCGGAGTTCAGACTTTTCCCCGGTCAGTCCAAATTGCGTCGCTCACACCAAAATCAGTTTCTGACGTCGGAGCCTCTTCAAAAAACTTGGCCTCAGCTATGTCCCACTTCTGTTTTTCTCCATTACCTAGAAGCTACCAAAATGTGGTTTTCGTTGAAGATGAATCTCTATTTTTTTGTCCAAGACAACAAGAATCTACTTCAAAATCATAGCCAAAAGCCTCTTTTTGGATGCCTGTTATTTCAAAAATAGTGTTATCTTCGAATACCTTGGCCTCAGTTCTGACTCCTGTTTTACCTCCATTACCTATAGAAGCTACCGAAATGTGGTTTTCGTTGAAGATGAATCTCTATTTCTTTAGTTCAAGACAAGAGAATCTACTTCCAAATTATAGCCAAAAGCCTATATTTTGATTTCTGTTATTTTAAAAACAGATGATACAAATGGAGCTGACATCAGAGCAGAAACAGAAGTGCATGTAGACATTTTGAAAAAGAAAGCTCGCTCTTAATCAGGCTTCTACCTCAAATTGTATCAGAACTGCATTTTTTAATATCGTCACTTCATTTAAATGTCTAATTTATGAGAATTACCACTTTAGTCCTAGAAGTGTAAAAGAGTTGAAGAATTTACTAAAGCTGCGAACATCCAAGGGGCAATTTCTATCACGTGTATTACCTCAGAAAGTTGATTCCCCATATGGGGCCACTTTGTAACAGTTTAGTCAGCCAGGACAAACCTTTCAAAGGTACATGTCCCTACATACAGACCACCAACTCCCACATCAAAGTGATGTTCCTACAACTGGATAAACAAGAACACTATCAGAAGGTGTGCACCCGAGACAGTGCCGCTGTTGTAATCAATGTGTTTTTTTTAGCCCGGTATCACACTGCGTGACTTGCTATCGTAAGCTATCTGATATGTTTGGATTTGAAATTACAACTGAAGTGGGAATGAGCATCATTTCCTACCATCCCATACTCTCCTCGATTGGGGATGAGGCATCTTGAGTTGCAGTCATAACAATGTCTAGGGAAGGTGAGAGGATACAGGATAAACAAGCACTTATTGGCTATGTTCAAACACAGTTCTCCGGAGACCGAAAAAGTTCTACACTTTGCGGTCACAGCGGGAGGTAAACACTTCATCCCAAACCCCTTGCGTCCATTCTACACAGGGTTAAACTGAAAACGGTCCATCTCTGGTGTTTAGAGGTCACTCGTGTCGCGTAACACAGAAACCGAACTGCCCTTAATTCTCAAGTACTGACTTAAATCACCACTGATGCACCCCTTTGCGGTCAAGCTATAAAACCGGATGTGGTTGAGATAGACCATTCAGATGTCATAAGGCCCATTTGAAGACCAGTCTATGTACACGTAGTCTAATGAATATTGTCCCTCCTCAGCGGTCTAAGTTTTCGAAGACCATTTTTAGCACCCAAATCAGTCTTTCGTAGATCGTTCAGACACAAGTATGTAGACTCTTTTCAATTTAAACTGAAGATAGACCACTTTTAGTACTGCGTCTGAACGCTCCCATAGATAGAGGGATAAGAGGGTGTGGGCTAGCAGGGGGAGTTGGAGGGAGGTAGTGATGGTGGGAGTTAGGAATGGTGGGTCAATTCATGCCAAACAAGAAGATTTGAATACATGTAATTTTATGAACCAATTCATGTAATCAGGGGCCAATTTCATGGATCTGCTAAGCACAACAATTTGCTTAGCACAAAAATGTCTTGCTCAATAAATCAAACCACCATTACAAATGTGGCAAACAACATTCAAAGAACAATCACAAGTGATACACAACACATGGAAATTTGGTCGTTAATCCTGTTTTTATAAAAATGTTCTGCTATTAAGCAGGGCCGTGAAATTGGCCCCACGTTAACAAATACAATGCGTTATGTCACAACATGAACATCTGCAGCAGTAGCAACACAAGTAAAATGTCATGCTCACTGAAGAGCAGTGATAGCAATAGTACAATCGACAGTGCAGCCAATAATAACAGGAGCAGCGGTATATAAGCAGCAGTAGCAACAACAGCAACAACAACAACAACAGCAGCAGCAGCAGAAACAGCAGCAGCAATGGCAGCAGCCCCAACAACAGCAGCATTCAGCAATAACAGCAGCAGCAGCAACTTGCTCAGCAAAAACTAAAAACAAAAGTGAACATGACACCTTGTTTTGCTGTCAATTACTCCAGTTCTAAAATGAAGGCCCAAATCCATATTTCCAATATAGTCCATACGGCTCAGGTTCCGTACAAGTATTGGGTTACATGTACAATTGCAAGTGTAAATTTTATAGCAAGGGGTTGAGTTTCAGGTAAGGGAAAGGGTATTATATAAGGCTTTAGGGTTAAATGGAAATGGCCAATTTCTCGTCATTGATTTTTTTTTGTTCTCACCTATCTTCCCTGGACGGATCACCTTTTCTTAATAACATCTAAGTACGTGTATATGAATCATATATCGGCCGGGACATTATTTGAAAGGAGTTCAATTTCTTCAATTTCTGGAAAGGGCATTACCATTAGACCAAGTAAACAACCACAGGGACCTTTTTAAGAGACAACCCAGGTAGTCATGAGGGTGGTTCGTTGGTTGGTTAGAGGGAGAGAAACTTAATGGAGGCCAGACACACTCTAAGTATGATGTGTCACTTTCAATTTGAGCCTTTTTTGCCAATAACGCCCGGTCTGCTGACTTGATTTCGTTGCGAGTGCACACTGACAATTTGAATTCCCTTGAAATTAGTGCCGAAATGAAATCAAGTGACGCCACTTGAAGTTAAAAGTGACTCGAATCTGACCTTTCAGGGGGAAATTGCATAACGACCGAGCATTGTTGCCGTGTGATGTCAATTCACTCACGTCATTGCTTGCTTTCAATGTCCTCTGTAACGTGACCGAACTTTTTACGGGCTCATTTCACAAATGTCCTTGCAACGGCTGGAAATGTTGGCGCTGATACCAAGACCGCCACGTCAAAGAAATCATCGTAATACAACGTAGGAATGACTGTGTTTGCCCAGTGCCACCTGCGGCCGCTGGCCAGGGGCTCATTTCTCACGGAGCTGCTCATGCCTCACAGGGGACAAATAAGCTTTTTTTTTCCCCCATTAATAAAAGGTAGTATCATACTTTTTATCAAAGAAATACAGATTCATGGGCAAAAATATTATTAAGACAGATACAGTAACAGTCATCTGTGAAAATTTCAGTCCCACTTTTTGAGAAAAACAGCGACAGTATTTCTTAAGTCTTTTCTCATTTATTTTTGATCTTTTAAAAGATCAAAAAGATTTTCGGTCGTTGTTTTACTAATTTCTTGACAAATACCGGTACTGAAATTTCTGTCTCAATAAAAACAGGATTAACAACCAAATTTCCATGTGTTGCGCATCGCTTGTGATTGTTCTTTGGCTGTTGTTTCCTGACCATGACTATCAAATGGAATTTTCAATGGTGGTTTGTTTTATTGGCCAAGCTATGTTTGTGCTAAGCATTTTTTGTGTGCTTAGCAGCTCTATGAAATTGGCTCCAGGACTACAAAAGGCTGGCTAGCGAGCCCGCCAATCAACATCATATCCATCATGAATGATATCAAGCCTCCCATCTCATCCCCGCCAGCCACGCCTCCAAAAACTCACTATCTCTCCAAGACTCCAACCATCATTCCATTTCATTGCACACACTGGGGCAGCGAGGGACGACATACTTCCCCTTCCTCCATCAAAATAAAAGACTTTTTAATGGTGGTTTGTTTTATTGAGCAAGAAAATTTGTGCTTAGCAATTTTGTGGTGCTTAACAGCTCCATGAAATTGGCCCAGTTCAGATATGCAGCTTTTCAGAGATGTACAATTCTCTGCATCTACTGAAAATAAAAAAGATGAACTGCTCTTCTTGATATCATTTTCTTGATATGACGTACAATGTGGAACACCACTCTAGCGAAAACCGCTATACTGAACATATGGCTATACGGAACATCATCCTTGGCTCCCAATTTTTGTGTACAATGCATATCCAACATGATTCTTTAAATCACTATAACGAACGATCACAATAGCGGACAATATCTGTGCATCCCGCCATGTTCGTTATAGCGGCATTCCACTGTATTAGTTACAACAAAGATACTAAAGCTTAAGAAGCATGCCGCTCATCAATGTGGGAAACATGTAATGTAAGTACCCTTTGCTGATGTACGTTGAATGTCTCGAATAATAATGAATATGAGAAATATATATCATGCACTGGGTTGGAATTCCACTGGCTCCAGTGGAATTCGAACCCAAGACCTCTCTGCTCAATAGGCGCAGACAGGTGCATGCAGGCATTACTAAAACTGGACTACCAAGCTAGCTTGCATTTTAACACTGACCCACAGAAACATTGTACGTTGAGTATGCATTGCACAGGCTGAAGTGCACTGAACTCTGAAACTGGTCAAGGATCTTTTTAACGTCATATCAAGTGAATTCCACCCAATGCAAACACACCCTCAAGCTTCCTGGAAAATATACCGAGTAGAGAAAGAGAGAGAGGGGTAAAAATACAAAATAGGGAATAAATAAACTGATGGTTTTTCATTTGATCACGACAGACATCATGATAGGACAATTAAACTACATCTCATTGACATTATTAAGTGAAGTGTGTGTTTGAGCATCAACTCAAGGAGTTGGAGTACACGCCACTTAATAATAAAAAACAGGTAGCAACAGCAAGAGCAGTGCTCCAGCATCATCACCGGTTGGTGCCATCTGCTGAATGCCATTACGTTTAATCAAATAGCACGGTTAACAGCAGGCTGTCCAGGTAAGTGTGTAGAAAGCATTTGACATGTCTATGCACTCTTCTCAATGACTCGGCTTTTATAAACCAGCGGTTTTAAAGATGCACCGTCCTTTCATTTGAACAAAAAAACTGCCGGGCGACAGAAATATAATCAAAACCATAAATCAACGATGTGGACGGATATTAAAATGAGTTCGCAAAAGCAGACGTTTCAGGCCAATTTTGAAAAGAAGGCCCTAATTTTAGGGTTAATTTCGTGATGTGTGGCTATGATAATATGTGTGCATTCACAAGTGTCCAACAGCATGAAATTAGACTTCTTGACAGAACAATTGTTATAGTGCAGGCTCTTCTTCAACTTAAAACAGCTCTCTCGCAAATTATAACTGGGTTCATTATTTCCTCTCTTTGACAGTGTGAAGAAATACAGAAATTGACACAGAATTGAAAACCCTGCAAAGTGCACCATATTATTGGGTAGATGAAACAACTAAGCCACTGGGGGAAATGAGGTCACTGAAGTATCATTTCTGAAGAATCAGAAAATGGGAACGTTGTGTAGTACCGGGCTGGTTGGCGACCGAAGATCAATGGACACTGTGATATCACATCCTACAACTGAATACCAGTGATTTTTTTCCTCCTTTTATACAAACCCACACATCGACACAAACGCACAAAATGAAACTTCAGAATCCTCAAATTCAAATTGGTTGAGAAATTTGGACTAATGACTATTCTGACCTGCCAAGTTCGGTCAGGGAGACGGCCATTAGCTAACTAGTGCTTGATCTCGGTTTCGTCATCAGGAACGAAACTAGTCAATCTGTAAACTGTATTAAACCTGCTGTAAGCTGACATACTTTAAGGCCATGCCCAGACTATTTGGCTACGGCTGTCTTTGGTAGCGGCTTCAGAAGCTTCCCATAGACTCTTGTGTAATTATAAGCTGCAGCCATGTCATGTTGACACAGCCTTAAAGAAATACAGATTCATGGGCAAAAATATCAACACAGATACAGTAACAGTCATCTGTGAAAATTTCAGTTACATACGGTGCCAATTTTTTTAGAAAACAGTGACAAACAACCACAGCATTTCTTAAGTCTTTTGTAATTCAATTTAACATTCAAATGAGGAGACATCTCAGATGTAAAAACTCATTAGAAGATAAATTTACAAAACATCAAAAACAAAATGTTCCTGAATGACTGTTAGTTCTCAATTGGAAATTGTTTTTTTAAGGGGAAGAAAATCCCCTATATAGGCAATTCATTCTACCTAGTACACTGAACATTCACATTTATCACCAATTCGATCAACATTATATTACATTTAGGTAAGACTCTCTTCAAATGTATGCATATTTGACCTACGGCATTTATGATGGCAGTGTACACTTGGTACTACAATGAGAATAAACTGAAAGGATTGCTATGTGACTGTACTTCCCCCTTTACCCAAAAATGAAGCTAGTTTTCACATCTTAAGTGTTACCCAATGTGACTCCACTAAATGGCATACATTTTTAGACACTTGGGTATATAGGTACCTCTTTAACTTCTTTAAAGGTAATATCATTCTTTGGTTTTTATAAAAGAAATACAGATTCATGGGCACAAATATCAAGACAGATACAGTGACAGTCATCTGTGAAAATTTCAGTCCCATCAATGCCCACTTTTTAAGAAAACAGTGAAATACAGCTACAGTATTTCTCAAGTCTTTTCTCTTTTATTTTAAGATTTTCGGTCCTTGTTTTAATAATTTCTGAATAAATACGCCATTTCAGGCGGAAACATTTTAACGTTAGGTTTCTACTCGCATCATATTCATACCCTGAAAGTTATACGTAAATCTGTGAACATTTCTGGTTTGGTCTGTTACCAAAGTATGATACTACCTTTAATTCAATAGCACCCTCTGTACATTTTTGCCTAGGAATCTGCCGAGAGCATGCGAGCAACTTGGCATCAATCAATGCTTCACATATAATGCTACACTGCCTGGGCTCATACAGTCCTGCATTCAAAGTTCCCAATTTTCCCCCCGCTGTGCTACAAAGGCAATTTGGAGATCCTCAGAGTTTATGCAACGAGAAAAATTCATGTTTTTCAGACGAGGCAAAAAAAAAATGTCCTTCGGAGGGAGTACCGGTATATGTTGAAAGGGATCATAATCTCTTCATTTATTTTTCTTGTCAAGAAAGGGGAGGAGGGATTCTGCTGAGGATTGGGAAAAGGAAGGAGTATAAATCTCTTTGGATAGGTTCATGTATGTTCTACATATCCATGTCATTCGTGCTGACAGTTTTATTGGCAACGACTGCCTCGTATGTATAACATGTATGTTGGCAGTAGTCAGTATCCTGCGTCATTGGCAGAACCGCAAGCACTATGTGATTTTATAATGTCATCTAAATGCCAATGTATGTATGCACTGTTTGATGACGGCCAGGTTATTCCACTGGTCAGTCACAACCTAGTGGGTGTCTTACGCATGTTTTGTTTTTTCATGTTTGCAGTTGCACAATCTCATTTTCTTCGGCGAAGTTTTCTTGAGAGTACATTCTCAAAATGTCAAGATTTCTTTTGCTGGTGATAAGCTTTCAGAGCACACATTTTTTCATAGATTTGGACTTGGTACTCTGATTACCGGATTTACTAAATTTCTGGCCTAAAGAATATTGACAAATCTGTACGCGGATTGATTTGTGAAGATTAAAGGTATAATACATGATTGGTAACAGTAACAGCACTCACACTTTCTGATCAAACATGTACATATAATGATAAACCTGTGAAAATCTGAGCCCAATCGGACATCTGTGTCACGAGAAAATAGCGAAACCTGACTCAATTTCTCTTTCAATTTCAATTTATCTCAACCTGATCTTACCCCGAGATCCAAACTGTTTGCGGTCTGTAATTTACTATTTTCTGGATTAATACACCATTTCAGGCAAAAATATTTTAACGGTATGTTTCTACTACCAGCACCATGTTTATACCCTGAAAGTTATACGTAAAACTTTTTTTGGGGGGCGGGGGTATATTATCAATCCTGTACTGAACCTTTAAATTGGATTTTGTTTCTTTGTTTGTTAGGATTTTGATAATACCCTTTAATACATCACATTTGATACGATTCCTCAGTTCAGAAATCAGTTACGATGATTTCTTTTCCTTTGGATCAACTGATGACAACATCACAAATTTTGACATCACACTCGGTGCAACCATTTGCGTCACCGAGCCAAAGACCTACACGCAAAGTTGAAAGTTCACCAAAGGCTTATTCATAAATACGTGAATAACACTGAACAAAACTATTGATTTTGGGGTGTGAGCCACATAGCACATAAAGCCCCACAATACAATCCACGGTAATTAACGGTTGGGAACCAACATATCCTGCCCGGCAGGTGTTTCCGAGCGGAGAGAACTGCCGTGGCCTTTTATGACTTTTCGGAGCGCCGGCCTTTAGCTTGTAAATTGATGAAAGGAGAAACACCGTTCGTCCTCTTAACGTTTATAAATTCCACCCAAATGAACATCTTTGATTATGATAGGACTGGACTGAGTATGTACGGTTTTTCACGGTGCATGCACGGTGCATGCAGATCTAAAGGGTGACAGCGTGGCATAAAATGGGACGGCTGCTCCCGTTCTGTCGATCAATCTTGCAAACAGGTGAAATAGAAAAATCCCGGGCAGTCCAGAAAAAACCCTCATATGTCAGACCAAGCCCAGTGCTTTGAGTACTGAGGCCAATTTCATGGAGCTTTTAATAAGCACAAAAAAATTGCTTGGCACAAAAACAAATTCCATTTGATATTCATGGTCATCGGACAATTATAGCCAAAGAACAATCACAAGTGATACACAACACATGGACATTTTGGTTGTTAATCCTGTTTAAAAAATTTCGTGCTAAGCAGGGCAGTGAAATTGGCCCCTGGTCGTGTGATGCTTACCGTTTTTTTTTTTTTCATGCAAAGGTCAGCAACAAACAGTAAAATGTCACATGTGATGTCCCATTAAAACCCAACTACAATAACAAGAGTGTAGGTTCTAAAATCGTCACAATTTCTGGCAGTGGCATACTGACATTAAGAATGCCTTGACCTTTAATAACAATGTCCAATGGGTGTCCAAAGGACACAATATGTCAATGGAGCCCAAATCGTAACAGCGATGGAATTATTTTCAGTACACTCAGCACATAATTAATAAGCTGCCAGAATATTCCTAGCACATTTTGCCTTGTAGCCTTGTAATTCTTGTATTCTTTCATTTCAAACGGCCCATGTTCTGTTTTTCCTATTTTACTCGTAGGTAAAGCGCCTTTGAGGCTTGTCCAATGTTTGATATTGCCAACCCACATTTCCACTAGATTTTGGGCCTTGTGTATACACAAAACAAATCGACCAGAGAATTTGAAATTGTTGTTTTCATAGGACCGTGTGCCCCCTCTTTCCTTGTTATCTTTTGATGGGGGGCAAGGCTGAGAAACGGTGGGTGGGAAGGGGGAAGGTAGAGGGAAAGAGAGGCATGTGGGTAGGTAGGCACATGTAGCTGGGCAGAGCCGGGGGATGGTGTAAAGGTGGGAAGGGGTACGTGACTAACGTGATGTATTAGAGTACAGCATCAGGTTGACATGACAGCATTTACGGGAGACGAAAAAAGCTAGCAAACCAGAAACATGACTACCGTTTTTTTGTTCCTGTTGCGGAAAGATCAGGGGCCAATTTCATAAAGCTGCTTAGCACAAAAAAATCGCTTAACACAAAAGTAGCTTGCTCAATAAAACAAACCTCCATTGAAAATTCCATTTGATATTCATGGTCATGAGTGAACCACAGCCAAAGAACAATCACAAGTGATACACAACACACAGAAATGTTTATGTTAATTAATCCTGTTTTATTAAGACAGAAATGTCATGCTTAGCGAATGTTTGTGCTAAGCAGATCAATGAAATTGGCCCCTGTCTACCACGACCCAATCCCCAGCGACATCAATAGTATACATCCCTCCAACAACATGATTAATGGCCGACTAGCTACAAAACACACACCATAACTCTCCCTCTGGCTACCTGACAAAAAAAATGAAATGACTGCTGGTGGCCGCCCACCAAAAAAAACCCACCTAATTGTTGGGACGATTGATCGGCCCTTGGAGAGAGTCAACATTTGTTAATTTTATGCAAGTATGCCTCCGTATTAATCATAAAAATCTACGCTGGCTGTGGATTCCCTGCACAGACCATTACCGGGTGTGAAGGTCAGTTTATCTTGTGCACACAACAGTAACACGCAAATCAAGTACTGCATTTGCCAGTTCCGACCTGTGAAAAATAAATTGCTCCGAGATTTTTTTTTTAAATAACATAAAATAGCTTTCAACATCGCCGCGCCAGAATCCTTGAAAAATTTCAAAGCTTTAGAGGATAGAGCAGAATTATAACAAATATTACATATTTCAATATAGCACAACATTTTGAGAGTTCCTGTTAATTGGCAATTAGTAAAAATTGTGTGGCTTTAAATGACTATTCTTAAAGTAATGTTCTCTAATTTTCTTTCAATTTTAATTTTTTCAAATTTTTAATCTATTTATTTTCCCTTAAATTTTTTTCCATTTTCAATGCAAGTAATAAACTGTTAGGAGTTAGGAGGGCCTGACTTTTGCATCTTTAAAGGGATTGCATACGTTTGGTAATTTGAGCCTATTGTTTGTTTCAAACCAATATAATTGTATATATATACCATAAAACTAACCTGTGAAAGTTTCAATTCAAAAGGTGGTAGCGTTTGTGAGATTTTGGCGACAAACTAGAGCGGTTATTTCACGCCAGATAACAGTTAGTCAATAGCTGAGAAGCATTACGGCCATAACGCTTCTCAGATTCATAATTTTTGGAGATAAAAAGTGACATATTTTTCCATAACCGCGGTACTTCGAATTGAACGTTTCTCAATATGCATTATACTATCCAAAGCAGCTGTACTTCTCACCAAGTAAGTTTTTATTGCCATAAATTTTCAGAGTCATTACCAAACGTATGCAATGCCTTTAACAGGATTTAAAATGTTTAACAAAAATTTATGTATTTTTTTATTTGTGTGTGTGTGGGGGGGGGGAGGGGTGATATTTTGAAGTATTAAGACAGTGACAAAGTTCCCTTTAAAAAAAATTAAAGGTAATATCATATTTTGGTGAGAAGCCAAAACAGAAATGTTTCACAGATTTACGTATAACTTACTTAGGGTATGAAGATGGTAGTGGTAGAAACATGCCGTTAAAATGTTTCCACCTGAAATGCTGTATTTATCCAGAAAAGAGTACCGGTAAAACGACGACCGAAAATCTTTTTGATCTTTTAAAAGATCATAAATAAAAGAGAAAATACTTCAGAAATACTGTGGCCGTTTTTCACAGTTTTCTCAAAAAGTGGGCACCGTATGGGAGTAAAATTTTCACAGATGACTGTTAATACTGTATCTGTCTTGATATTTTTGCCCATGAATCTGTATTTCTTTGACAAAAACCAAAGTATATTACCTTTAACTCAACATTTTAACTCATTGTTTGATTTTATAAAAATATCAACTGGCTACTTGATTTGAATTGACCAAGGCGTCATGCTTGCCAAATTTTCCCAAACAATGAAGACTAAAATCACATCAAGTTGAAACACTTGGCCTGCATTTTCAGGCTTTGCAATTTTTCTTTTATGTTTAACTGTAACAATGAAACACTGAGTATGTATGCTTTATTTCAAATAAAAATTACAGCATGCCACAATGCGAAGACACTGCAGACAAATGAGAGATCGAAACCCGTCCACGAGAAAAACCTTAATAACAAGAATGGTGAAAAAAAAGGGAACGTTACACAATAAATTCAATGGTTGAAATACAACGAGTATTCATTCACACTTCATTCAAGCCTGCCTCGCTCTATTGAGACAGAGATTTCTGTATTCATTGCCGTAACAAAAAAAAAGAAATAAAAAAAGGCCATCCTCTTGCGGCAAAACCATTTTAAACTTCCTGCCGTTCCCGGACAAAAGCAGAACTGACATCACGGAAACCCGATTATCTTTTCAGACCCGTTCCCCAGATTCATATACGAGATAGATGTAGATGATAACATGCATGCAAAATAGATGCAGACATATCAGTAATCTCCATCGGTCATTTCAGAAATAGAAATTTAAATAGAAGTAAAGTTAACGCAAACAACGAATAAACAACTGTCGATGAGAATTTGATGCACACTGTGGGTTTGAATTTGAAATGCAGCGGAAAATACAGCTCCAGGGGGACATTTTCACATAACTAGATTCAGAGGAAAAAATGTACACAGGAAATTTCTTTGGACAACATTTATAGAACACTTGCTTTAATATAAATTGTATTCAAAAAATTGTGATCAGCCTTTTTTTTTTAATTACTGGGCGACTCCACTTTCATGAAGACCCACAAGGCTTCAAATTAAATGATTATTTGTACCAATTTTGATGTGTTTTTTTTCATGCAGATGTAAATAGTCCATCTTCAAGCCAAGTGAGACTTTTACATCTAATCTCAACTAAACAATTTGCTATGCTTTCCCTTTTTTAATATTTTTTCTTTATTGTCTTTATTTTCTAAAGTTTGCAGTTTGTTTTTAACAACAAATTTTTGAACAAAATGTTTTCTAGGGATAATCAGTGCCAATACTAAGTTTACAAATTGTAAAATGCAAACAAGGATTTTTCAGACAATAACCCATTAAATCTGCTTTCGCTTTTAGCACAGACTTTACGCTCTCTCATATATTTCAGTAAAATAGGAAGATTGCTGGAGGGTAGGAGTTTGAAAAAACAAAATTCTCTAGTGCACACATACCTGGGGGTGTTCATATAATGTGCTATCACAAGCAGTGCATGACATAAGCCGTAATAAGAAACCAAGTCCAGTGGGCGTCAGTGTGTGCTAAGTTTAGGTACAACAAAACATTATAAGAATAAATAATGTACAAAACCTGAGAAAAATTGCCCTTCTTGTATCTTCCTCCCTCTCTTCTTTCTTAAAACCTCCTGTTTTAAAGGAACAGTACAGGATTGGTAACATACCCAAACAGAAATGTTCACAGATTTACGTATAACTTTCAGGATATGAAGATGGTGCTGGTAGAAATATACCGTTAAAATATTTTCTGCCTGAAAACACCTATTATTTATCCAGAAATTAGTTAAACAACGACCGAAAACAGTTTTGATCTTGGGGTAAGATCAAAACCATTCTTCATTGTTTTATAAGAAAAATTCAGTTGGTTTTTCGCTATTTTCTCGTGACTCAGATGTCCGATTGCGCTAAACCTAAAATGTTCAGACAAAGTGTGAGTGCCGTTCTGTGACCTTTACCAATCATGTATTATTTAAAACCACCAGCTTCAATAACACTTCCAACCTCAGTCTAATCTTTACTATCTTGTCTCTGCACAGTGGCGCATTTGGCTTATTAGGACTGTCACATTTGTATATTCTCCAGATTATTCACAAACTAAAAGGCGTATAATATATACAAACTCACAAACCTTTACTTTTTTATTACAATTTTTTTTTTGTAATTGCAATCCTGAAAAGTCTCAGATATGTCAGGAAAGGGAATCAATATTGGAAATTTGAGTTGGGGCGCAGATCTTGAAGAAAAAAATAAATAAGGGGGAGAAAAGAAAGAAATCCTTAAATCGTGCTAAACCCGAGGTTCATTTCTCCTTCAGGTTGGGTCAGTACATCAAGACCACTTCAATCCTGAATCTGGCATTTAGATGGATTTTAGAAGATTTTCTGAAAACCAGGAAAGGATGGATGAGGGTTTTTGGGTTTAGTAGAGGGGGGGTGGTCCCCTTTTACCTTAATGTATCAATTGAATACCCCCGGCCTGATCAAATATCACCCGTCAATACAGCCGGAACCATGCAAACATATTGCTGGACAAGATTACGCGTCAGGGTACCGGTGTAGAATGTCCCATGCTAATTGCCTGCGCTGACTCTTACCCGGTACCCCGTAATCCTGGGTCACTCCGTGTACTATATATATGTGTGTCTATATATGTATATATATATACATCAAGATCAATAATTTTTTCAATATCATTACATAGGAAATTCATATTTGCCCTTTATCATGAGATTGTAGAGCACTTGAACAATTTACCAAGGTGCTGAGTCACTACACACGAGCATTAGGAGTACCTCGAATACACGAGCCCTACCATTTCATTCAATTAAAGAATCGTTTGATTCCATTAAAGTTTTCTAAGCTGCGTGCAATTTGGGATTTAGACCTAAAATGGTTGCACTTTTGCACTGGGGATATAATCCAATAATTTTCTTGCGTTAATCTCGGAGCACGGACGCCACACAAGTATGGTCTCTGAATAGAGAAGGAAAAAAACTGGAGCAAAGAATTATGAATGGAGTCAAGGATTGGAAACCTTTCACCGCATCCGGAGTCGGGCCCCTGTTCTTTCAAATTAACGAAAAGAAAATTGATAGAAGCTAACGAACAAATGTGCCGACCCACTGCTCTCCCTTGATGAAATTTTGGATCAGCGCGTACATTCATACGTACACGTACATGTGCGTAAGGACTAAACAGCCATCCTGACAGACGTAACTGTCAATCGGACAGTGAAACATACCAGCATCATGTCACCCAAAAACCAGATGCCGTCAAACAGAGCACAGCAGTGTTCTCAAATTCCCCATTTATCGGTCTATGATGATGCATAGAAATTCTCAGCATGAGATTTCAATCGTTGTCGTCGTCATGCATGATGGTGCCGTCTAGCTTTTAACACACACACATAATACGCTGCACACAAAAAGCCTCCCCCGACAAAAATTCATGTATATATCAATAGTCCTGTCCGCATTATACGCTTTTCCCAATGGCACGTCGCCATGGCAACTAGTGTGTTTCATGCATTCACTTACAACATGGGGAACAATTTTTCTTTGATTGACTCAAGGTAGAATTTCCGGATGAGCGAGATTTAATCAAATAATGCTCGGCATTTTTTTACTGAAAGTTCCTTTTTTTTTCTTCTTCAATTTGTTCTCATTTCTCTCTTTTTTTTTAATGCAATAAGATTTCTTTTGATAACGCGCTTATTTCTCAATTCGAAAATTTCTGGCCCAATTCAATTAACTTCAAAATGTGGCATAACAAGAACGCATGTGTGTACAGAATTTGGCCATTCTGTTTCACTGCCAAATTCCTATAAAGGTTTCTGACTTCACACAAGAGGATCTTCATTTTTTGCTATTTACCCCATCAAAATAGATATTAGTCGACATACATGTGGGTCATTCCATGTCAGACCAACACACTTTTTTACCTTAGGTCTTCCGATTTTTATAAAAATTGGTAT
The DNA here is from genome assembly GCA_963971285.1 of Astropecten irregularis. Lineage (NCBI taxonomy): Eukaryota > Metazoa > Echinodermata > Asteroidea > Paxillosida > Astropectinidae > Astropecten > Astropecten irregularis. The sequence continues at coordinate 16,714,733 of OZ020244.1, read as the reverse complement.
GCAAGTAGGTATCAGTGAGTAATGAATGCATGCCAATTTTTAGTGTAATCCCTCCACCCATGTGGCCAGTACGCATGCGCCAAAAATACGGACATTTTCATGTTCTGACACTACCTTTGCACAGGATTAAACTATAACTCGGTCACATTTCAACAAAAATATGCAAGTGTGGTATCAAAATGACCAGAATTAGATGCTCTAAGTGATGCCACCCTAAAAATAGAGAAAAAGTAAAAGTGGATACCCATGACCTTTGACACACGAACTTTGACCTTTGACCTAGATTTAAAAAAAAGTATCATTCCAAAATTTCACGAAACAACGTTTGCTTGATAGAACAGGTCTTTCTCTACTAGATTCCATTGAAATTTCGCTGGGCTCTTGAAAATTGACGATTTTATGGCATTTTTTCTGATTAATGCATGCGTAGTTTTGTCCCCTTTAATAACAATAGGCCACACAACTTTCTCTGTGCGGTTCCCTTTAATGTAATTTAAATTTCCCCAATTTATGTCTCATTGTCCTCAATGTGTTAAACAAACATTGAAGCTGTCACTGCATAATTGATCAATATCCCTCATGTGCTATAGGTTGTGAGCATCACTCAGTCACTATCACTTTGCTTCAGAGAGGGCTAAAAAAAAAAAAAAAGACGAAATCACCAAGTATGAATTATAACAGTTCCCTGAATCTTAGATCGCAGAATAAAAACGATAAGATCGCGTTTCCATTCCTTATCTCCGAAGTTGCAGTCATTATCTAGGGGGGAGGGGTACGAAGCAGGGTCCCTCAAGGATCAGGAACCTTACACCTCATAGACTAGCTAATGCACGTATTTATCGCACTCTGCCAGGTCCAAAATGTCAATCTGGAAATTTGATTCTCCAATATTTGTAAAAAAAAAAAGAAAGAGAGAGACTGAGAAAGAATTGACATTGTTTCTTAAAGGTAGTATCATACTTTGGTAAGAAACCAAAACAGAAATGTTCACAGATTTACGTTTAACTTACAGGGTACAAAGATGGTGATGGTAGAAACATAACCGTTAAAATCTTTCTGCCTGAAAATATGTATTTATCCAGAAAAGAGTAAAACAACGACCGGAAATCTTTTTGATCTTTTAAAATATCAAAAATAAAAGAGAAAAGAAATACTGTGGCTGTTTTTCACTGTTTTCTCAAAAAAGTGGGCAACGTGTGGGACTGAAATGTTCACAGATGGCTGTTACTGTATCTGTCTTGATATTTTTTGCCCATGAATCTGTATTTCTTTGATAAAAACCAAAGTATGATATTACCTTTAATACTCATCCTGCATTCAAGACATTAGAAAACAAACTGACCCCATTGGAGTCAAATACTGAACAGATTCGACATACAGTGCACGGTTGCTGATTAGTAATACATTGCAATGTTATTGCAAAAGGAAAAAAAAATGCAAAGGATGAACATTGTCCGTTCAACAGTTCATGAACCTCTCTTTAAGACAACAGTAGAGCTCAGCTGGAAGACCACCCTCCCTGATGGCAAATGATGACAAATGAACCCACGAACCGGCGGGGTTAAGTGCAGGGAACAAGGTTGTAAAAGATTGTTGGCTACCTGATACTTGAGGCCTTTACGAAATGAGTCTTGAGGCTAGTCTTTGGAGTTTACTATGCTATCGCCATTTTGTATTTCATTATAATATGAAGGGCGTGAGATACATGGTGAAGCTGGAGCCTTTATTCGGCTTCGTCATGTGTCCCAATCCCTTTGTTTCATTTTGTGGGCCTCAAATGGAAGTATCGAAATAAGTCCCAAGTCAAGCTTGGTTTCTTAAAGACCTTAGATCCTAATAAGATACGAATGCAACTGGAATCACCAGTACGCATGTTTCACAAAGCATTTCCACTAGATTATTAATCTCAAACAGAATGGGGGCCACCAATTTCATATGTTTTTTTTGTTAATACCATCCATTTTCACATTCATTTTTGTGAAAATTACGAAATCCATCTACAGCAAATTTGGTTCAGGAATTCTGCCGCGGGGTTTGTCTTTTAGAAAACTATCTAGGCAGTTTTCCTTGTGGTTATTTGATGATTATAAAAAAAAAACCAGCAAATTATCTTTGGGGTTGGAAATAATTTGAAATAATTTAATACCTTGCATACCTATGATAAAAAAAATAAGTCTTCTTCGGAAAGGGCATTTCTATTATTTTTTCACTTTCTGTAGGAAATCAAAGCCTTTTAAAGGTAGAGTACAGGATTGGTAACATACCCAAACAGAAATGTTAACACATGATTTACGTATAACTTTCAAGCTCAAATTTTCACAGGTAATGGTTTATTGTTTATTATTTCATATACATGTTTCATCAGGCTAAGTGCGAGTGCTGTTCTGTGACCTTTACCAATCATGTATTGTACCTTTAAGATTCAACGATTCATGCAAAAATCCTCATAGCAATAGGTGTTACAAATCAAATATTATGCTTTTGGTGTCAAGAAGATGTTCTCTTGGAGTTGGACGTATTTGGGGAGAGGGAGGGGGTGGGGAGGGGCCAAGTTAGCTGACCTGCTGTCAATCAACGTCAATATTCAATGAATAACGGCACATGTGACATGGCATTAAGCTGCAGATTTGTTCTTAGAGGATTACAGGGCCGGCACAGTGTGTTCAGACTTTCATAAAGTCGGTACCTGAACTCATCTCAGAATATGGTGTATACTGCCGTTCAATTACGGCAAGATTTTACTACGATTGGGAGAGGGGAGTTTTCTGCTTATTAGACCTGAGCTAATGTTATCTTGTATCCTGATTATTTGATATTAATGTATACCTTTCATCGTGACAATCTTATTACCCACCCTAATCAAAAAACATATTCATGTTCATCAATAATAAAGAACAGCAATATGAATGAGGCTCATATGAATGATTTCTGCAAACAATCTTGAAATTTCACCAACCGTGGTGGCCATAACGGTCAGCTACTAACTCTGGGACAGGTGTGGCCATATGGTGACGACTTGACCAACCAGAATATATTCATACATTTTCTCTTGTAATTTGCAATATGAGGGTAAACAAACACAATCAGAGACAAACCATACGCTGTTTCAAAGATTCAGTTCCATTTTCCTGACATGAATTTTTAAAATTTGTATAAAAAACTTCTTCTTAATGATGGTCACTTTTTTCCTTGTTCTCTTTTTTTTACAGCAAGTTGGCCACCAGCTGGCAAATAAATTGTTCACAAAATCAATTTTTTTTTGTACTTCAACACTGGTAAGCGCTTGTAGGCCAGAAAATAAAGGATATGTTCTAAAAGTGCCCGAATACTGAAAAGGCAATTCATCTACCTTATTAAAACAGTAAGAATTGGAAATACTGTTCTGCCGTGCATTAAGAAAATACAGTGTAAGTACTGATTTTCCATCCGGTTCCGAATAGAAGCCCTGCAATTAAATCCAAAATTAAATTTGAAATACCTTTATTTATTTTATCAGGAGCCACTTCAGGATAGCCTCTCTTTCCCCCCCCCCTCCCCTCGCTCAATAAAAAAATAAATACACATCAAATTGAAATTCTTGCATTATGGTTCTAAGGCAATGGGGGAGAAGCACATGACTGATTGTCTGGTTAATCTGAAAAACTGTATGTAGATATATAGTGCTTAGGGGCGTGAAGAAGCACACTCACGAATCCAACAAATTAAGAAAGCAAAATTTGAGATTCTCCTCGTTTCTTAAACTCAAATTAAGGGGCTGAAATGAGAAGCTGGTATTATTATTAAGCTGCCAAGAGGCCTTGAAATCAAAACAGTAGAGAGAGTCTCTTAAACTGTCCTGGTGTTGGTGAAGTCCCTGGACTGGGGATTCTCCGCCTGTCTGAAGTCGGGAGATTTGATTACCGGCTGCCGACGTAATTAAAGATTAATTACCCGAACAAAATGGGAACGTGCGTAATCAGAAAATTGGTCGGCTCAGACATGTCACTGGAGGGTGAAGAGACTGACGTGACGGGAACGAGGGGCCAACTAGACATCACGATTCACAGCAGGGGGGACGGCAAGCTTCTCCTGAGCAAGTCTAAAAATCAAAATGTCCCGGCTTGCATTTCCCAAGCAGGCATTTTAATACCCGCACGAAGACCGATGCAATTGATACAAGAATTAAAAGGTCACATCCCTTCTCCAATTCCACCTCTTCTTTTATATTTCTCCTCCATTTTTTCTCCTTTTGCTCAAATAAAAAGGGTTCTAATTCACCATTTTACTTCCACGGCAATACTATGACCTTTGAAAATTAGAAAGGGCTCAGGATTTGCAACAATACGCTTTAATACTCTTAACCTATTCGCGTAACTTCCAAACCTTTAAAATATTTCCTCTCTCACAATGGTAACATAAAGGACAGATCATCTTGCACAGACTGAATGCTTCAAGTCTATTTATCATGTATGCCAGGGGTCTTTAGCCTTAGAAAGTACAATGGCCATTAAAGGCAACGGACCCCCTAACTGGGGAAATATTTTCTATTATATTTTTTTCTCAAGAGTCTCTATCATCCATCATTCGTGGGGCATGAGTAGGGGGGGGGAATTTTCAGCTGTGAGCAAACTTTGAAAAATATCACACTGAATAAGAAAACCACTTAAGGCCTTTTCACACAATGCTAAAAAAATCTCTCAACCATTGAGAAATTCTCTCATGGTTGCAAAATCTTAATACAAAAGTGTCATCGTGTGAAAGGACACCAATGCTTGAGAGTGACCGACGTCCCTGGTGAATCCTTGAGAGATTTAGACCAAGGACCAGACCCATGAGAGAATTTCTCAATGGTTGAGAGTTTTTTTTAGCGTCGTGTGAAAAGGCCTATTGGCTTCATACGATACAATTTGGAGATTAAACCAAAAAAGAAAAAAACAAGAGAGCAGAACTCAATGCTGCTCGGAGTGAACTTTGAAGTGAACTCAGAAAGAAGCCTCAGCGACAGTAAGTTCATCATCTTCATGTACACGCACAACGTACGTGATACCTGAGTTAACCTGACATGCATACGTCCGTGGTGGATTCTTCACAGAGTCAAGTCAGCATCTCGTTTCAGAGAGCTACATTTATTAACTGGCTTGGCCCACCTGCCCTCTCACAGAGTCTCACAGCCTGAGGGCAAAGAGAAGCGATCCACTCGAGAATCTAGGGTCAGAAGGGGATACTTGTTTCTAGTAACTAATCCGGGCTAAGCACATCAAACAAGCCATGAAGCACCAATTTTTTCATTGTAGTTGGACTGCTATGACTTCTGGATTTGTTTAAACCTCCGGGATCCGAAAAGTCTTGTGTGGGTTATCATTTCACTTAGCAATATGATGTATGTCATACTCAGCATTAACACATGTATATTTAAGTAAGGTTTGACATTTTGCATGGTGGAGAGACTAGAATGAGTAAGACTTGCGGTAACACCATGTATCATAAATCTCTTTTAGAAAGATGTGTGGTCCTAAAAAGGACCGATGAGAGTGGATTCTCGACGTTTCGACCAGTGTGCGCTAGTCGTCCTCAGGATAGAGAGATATTATTAACATGTCTAATTTTAAGATTCAGCCATGATTTGAAAATGGTACGTGTGTATTTGGCATGCATGTAAGAATAATAATACTGTACATGTATGGATATTTATATTGCACAGCTACTATATCAATATACTAAACTGCGCATTACAAATTTATACAGCGCATTACAACAGATGTCTCTATGCGCATATTATTATTATCCCTGACCATCGGGCTACATCTACATTCATGAAACAATCTCAACTATCTGGGGATAAATACAGGCCCCGCCCCCTTCCTGCTGCTGCAAAGCACAAAAAGGCTGATCAAACTCAACCCTCACAGGGGAGGTATCCATTAACGCCTGGGTGAAGAGGAGCAAATATGTGACAAAGCATCTTGCCCAAGGATGCAAGCAACAATAGCCCATGGCTGGACTCGAACCCACAATCTGTAGATTGACCACAAGACCATGAGTACATACAACACAACACACCAGACCAGAGCAACCCAATGTAGATGAAACAGCAATCCGCTGTACAAAATATGCACTAAGATCCACCAATCATACACTTGAAGAGAATAACACAAAGTTACAGCCTCACAGCATTGCATTTGCCAGATTTGTCAGACTTCATTCAAGCTAAACATTCTGTGAATCATGCAAATAAGCTTGTCAATTTAAGACATAAAATTAAGTCAGGTAATGGATAGTGAACAAACAATGTATATATTATTCATTCAGAATTATTGTCTCTAAAGATAACAAGTTTATAAGAATCAGACAATCAGAATCATAGAAAACTATAGCAACGTTCCCAATTGTTGATGCATTACTTAAACTATCTCCTTGCAATCAATAGAGGGCCAGCTTCTAAACCACAAGAGGTTTTTTTTTGCTGGGAATTCTGATTTCGCCAAGTAAGAAATTCTCATGCTTAGCAAAGACTTTGTGAACACAAGCCTTATAAATGAAATTTACCCCTAGCTTATGAAACAAATTGCGAAAGATTGTCCTTAAATTAATCAGCGCAGACAGGGTGTGGATAGTAATCACATCAATCTTGATTATTAATTTCAAAATCGATTCTCCAACTGAACAACAGACAAGTCCAAAGTTCAGTTTGATAAATTCTTTGTCAAGTCGTCACCATCAACAGCCCTTCCCTCCCCAAACCCTTCCCCGGCCGTAATTAAATGTTACGTTTTGATATCACGGCAGTAATTACGTAGTGATTGATTGAGACACCAAGAGGTGTGCGGGTTGACATCACCGATGGCACTGACCTCAACTTGTACAGGTATTAACAGGCCAGTCACCTTGCTCGCTGCCAGTGTGCATCTACAATTAGATGACCAAACTAATCGGCCGTGTATTAACAAGCTACAAATTGCACAAAACAGAATGACGAGATAGGGGTTGGGAAGGGAAGGGTTGGAACTTGATGAACAACTGAGTGGATGTGGCAGTTTCCTGGCCCGTTTGTGAAGCTTGCGTGTTTGTAGTCAATTTGTAATTTGTAGCTCGGCAGGTGTTGTATCCCACAAAGGGTCGCTACAAAGATACGCCCGGACACACTAATTCTATTTTGCATTCAATTGAATTGCTGAACTGTCGAGCTATCAACAAGCATGGATCTTAACTTCACAGAGGCATCAAAATGCGACTGCCAAGGTACCCCTGTTCACAACCTTGCTGCCCTTTGAATGTTACAGTGAGTCTTTGGGTGCGTTCATTTAGTTTGCACACGTCGACATCAGTCAATCTCGCAACCCAAACCTCTCGGTTGTTTTGTGCAGAATACACAACTATTCCCAGGTCAGGGCTGCCCTGTGGAAGCTAAACGAACGCACCCTATGTACATGTAACAGCATCTCAATGACGTGTCCTTTACCGAAGGGAAAATTGCTTCGTCCATTTATTAAGAACAATATAATCAGAGTTACAGACCCCACGCGCAAGCTACCAATCAAATACATATTTGAGTGGTTCTTCTATTTTTGTTACCTCTTTGTCATGTTTGTGAAATGAACCACGATCCAAGTCTTCATTTCAGAAGATTAATGTGGGAGATTGTGCAGGCCATAGGCAGGCCATTGATATGGAGGCAGAAGATTGATGTAGGAGTACAATGAGACTGATATAGTCATAGCTAGATGCTTGATACATTAATACTCTATGTACTGTATCTAGTCACCAGTTTCTGATCCTCCCCTCTTATCCACAAGACGTCGGCCCCAATTTGCCCTCGCCCCACCCTCATTTTGAGTGAAATGTCAAATCTTAATACTTCATGAGTGTAAAAGATCCTACTGAAGCAAAAAAAGCGCAAATAAATCTTCCAGTTGCCTGACCCCAAATAAATCACTAATAAGAATACTGTAATATGTGGATCGGTCTGCGGAAACACCATGTAAGAATCAACTTGTACTTTTGCACTTCTATATCGTCTGCACTTCTCGTATTGAGGTATCAATGTTTAGACTAGCCTGCTCTAGTGACTAGTCCTCATCAGGAGACGATTGAAATGAGGGATGTCAGGTCCTTATGATTGCTTGTAATAACAATTGTGGATACTGTAATATGTATATTCTTCCATGTATGTCTACTGTACATACTTTGTTTGTCCAATGTACAGTGCTCAACCTTATCAAATGAGTTCAATCATTGCTTTTTACCCTAAATATGTTGGAAATCTAACCAAAAAAGACACTTTCAGAAGAAAAATATTAAAGTACTAGACATGGAAGACAAAATCAGGTTCAAATGTCTCGAGCAACATGGCTTACCGTGATTTTTTCTGGTTACCAATTTTCCCAAAAATAATTGTTTGTAGCAGTTTATTACTTAACTTAAAAAATATTTTAATCATTATTGCCTACAGAGTTTCAAATGTTTCTACTTTTCAAATGTGAACACAAATATATAGAGATGAAAAAGAATACTAGAAAAATAATTCATTAAACCCGTAAAACACATCAAACAATTACAAAATTCCACTGCTAATGAATCATGCCCACACTGGTCAAACATTGTCCACTCCATATTCTTCCTCCCCTGCAATCTGGGAGACGAAATCACTAGTTACATTGCTGTTGTGCAAAAAAAAACCCACACTGATCAAAAGTGAACATCACTGAAAAGATCAGTTCATACAAACACTTGCCAAGTTTGGCCACAAGAGGGAGCTATACTGTGAATGGCTGCATGCACAGTCATGCCATCAAGTGAAATATTGATACAAGAGTTTGTATGTGGTGAACAAAAAGAAATGAAGCTTGCTTACCTTGCATACACAAACAGGCTCCCCTCTATGTCTGTCTTCTCCTGTAAGAAGCAACAAAAATAAATAAATAAATAAATAAATAAAATGATCTGTCTACCTTCACTTCAAACAGATAAAGAACAATACAAGTAATAAACTGCTGCAAACTGCTCATCAGCCAAAATGACCTGAAATATATCAAATGCTTAAAGTTAGGAGGGCCTGACGCGTTTCGATCCTAGCAGGATCTTTCTCAAAGGCTAAATGACAAAAAAACACAAACAGATAAAGAACCACAAATTGTACACACAAATTACAAATACTTTCAAACATGTATACATGTGGTCATGAATGAAATCAGTATTAGTGCTGGGATTTTTATCCAGTTAGAGATTTTAACCGACCCGGATTTAATTATCCGATTACAAATTTCTACTAACCGATGGCCGAAACTGAAAGGAAAAAAAACGACAAACCTTTGGCTCATGCTCAACAACACAAAAAGTGTAAACTGTAGAATTTCAGTCAGTTATTTTGTCCATTTTGCCAACTTGTAGAAACACGCTTTTCACATAATGGGTCTTGAACAGAAACATTGTGTACTTGATCTAAATGCTTGATCTAAAGAATAACATCGTAAAAAGTATAATCTGCAAGCGACGATCACATTGTAGATGATGTACCATAAATCACACACGTTGCACATGTGATTACGTAGATTAACCGTTGACCTGATTTTTTGTGCAATCAGTAACCGGATATGAAATTACCCAATTTTGCCCAGCACTTATCAGTACGAGTCACAGTTCTAGCTATATTAAAATTACTAGAGCACTAGCTCTGCTATCTCCATGCGTAGACGCTTTGAAGCCGTCCTGGGTGCAGTCATTTTGAATTGTGTGCGTGTCTGTGGAACAAGAACTGGAATGCCTTTCGAAGAGTGTACTCTATATGCAACGCGCAAGTTTGCGCGAACGGTACCGGTAGCTCATCTTGATGATGCTTGCAATCATTGCGTGACTGAAGTGCAGTGCGTGTACGCGGACTGTGCAAAATGAAACGTGCATTTGTCGGAGGTGCGTACATTTGGCTTCGATAACGCACCTGTATACATGTAGAACACAACGCAGATTGCATATGAACGTACAAAAAACGTACACAATTTTGTGTTTGTGCACAAACATGGATGCGCCCAGCAGGCATCACTCTGTACACGGAGCTAGCACTCTAGTAATTTTAATATAGCTCTATGGTATGAGTGGATCAGTAACTAGGCTGTATATAAAATATAAATAAAGCAGTCCATATTTCCATCGTTTTGAGACTCTAGAGTGGGACACTAAAAGACTAAAAGGCTAAAAGCCATTGGATTTCGATGGATTTTGATGGATTCAGGAATGCACAGTAGAGAATCCATTAAGGTTTCTTGTCAAGAAAATTGTACATTCAGAAGAGGCATGTAATGGATATGAATTATTATTTTGATTGAGCCACAAGTGAAGATGATGGATTTTCATGGATTCAGGTTTTATTCCTTTAAAATGTGTTTCCTACATCCATTCAAATACAATTTGCAACCTGATACCATGCACTTCTGTACAAATGGATAAGAATGGCCTCATTTTGTCAAAGAACTGAAGAATCAAAATCAACAGAGGGCGCTATTACTCTGTGATCCTTCATGCATTTTAGCAGTTACTGTACATTTGTTTATCAAATACAGTGCAGATCTGTCAATTTTCTTGCACTTTTTTTGTCAATTAGTACCAAATCACGGGTCCAACATACAAAGTATAAACAGGGGTGGAATAATAAGAAAATATCAAGGACGATACAATAATAGTCATCTGTAAAAATTTCAGTCCCATACGGTGCCCACTTTTTGCGAAAACAGTGAAAAATGGCCACAGTATTTCTTAAGTCTTTTCTCTTTTATTCTTGATCTTTTAAAAGATCAAAAAGATTTTCGGTTGTTGTTTTACTAATTTCTAGATAAATACACCATTTCAGGCGGAAAAATTATAATGGTATATTTCTACCACCACCATCTTCATACCCTGTAAGTTATACGTAAATCAAATACGTGAATTTCTTCCTGTGGCAAAAGACTGTCCCATCCCAAATTAGCTTTTGCCAATCCATTAGACAGGTGCACAGTTGGGATTGTGAAAAGACTGAACAAAGTGCTGATTTATGAGGTTTAAACCTCTGCAAATGAGCAGGGTGTATCATTGAGTTACATTAGCGGGAAAAACCCAAACCTGCCGCAAATAATTGTACTTACAGCCAAGTTCTAGCAGATGCAAAGAGCATTTGAATTTTAAGGGGATTCAGAGGAGTCAAGTTCAGTAATGTGGTGATAAAGTTGTCGCTATCTAGCCATGCAAATATATCGCGCACTTCAGGTAATGTTACACAGACAGTGTAATTAACCTCCATGTCCATGCGTTATGCATAGACTGCAACATTACGTTGCAATCATGCAATGGTGAAACACGTGCAATCGCGATCGGAAATCATGCTGTTTTCAACATTTTCTACTTGACAATATATGGGCCTAAGCCGCAGACAAGAATAGTCTGGTTTCCACCCCCGAGATTGGTCAAGTGGCATGGGAAATGGCCTTCTGACATTTTGAAGACTCTTGATCTGTTGAGTCCGGGCATTAGACTAACCAGACCAGACAAAATGGTCTCACGCGATTAGATGGGCTGTTTTCAACTTTGCAAGAAGCACGTACAAAAATTGAATTTTTACACTGAAATGTTGCACAAATTTCTTCAATCCAGGCTTTTAAGGACCCAGGAACATATTTGCTGAATGTCAAAAGTATCATTTTTGAGGAGTAGAAGCTATTTAAGGACTAAAAAAATCAATGTCTTTGGGGATCCCTTCTTATCACAAAACCCATATTAATTAATAGATCCATGGTTTTCACAAATTGTATAGCAACCAGAAAAGTAATAGGACTAGGCCTACACAAAATTTGTAAAAAGAAGGCTGAAGAAGGAGGCTTAGTCTAGAAGTAGGAGTAATACACAAATGTATTGATCCTGATCAACTGTAGAAAGTTAAATAAGTTTAGAAACATGATTGAGTTGACATTCTGCAAAAACAAATGTTCATTCATTGCCAATGCGCCACTGAGTTTAAACTGTGAACAAATGTAGCAAGCCTACTACTAGTACTACTAGCATGGGTGCACTCAAAGTGTGTGCATAGTACTGCATGTATGTGCAGTACACTACACTACAGTTTATATACAGCTTCACTACAACGTTGTTACACACATGCACGTCTTGGTACACAATGCAAATAGCAATACAGTCACAGCATGTACTATTGCACATGTAATGATCAGGTCACAGGTGCTTGCTTCAAGTTCATGCTTTGTAATTCGCATCGCAACAACAGAACAAATTCAACCCTTTTCCCGACGTCCAACTTACCCATTCGTTTCCCTCCGCGTTGAACGTGTACAGGGCTACTTGACTAGCCGTCTGGACGATGTTCGTTATGTACGGATCGCATTGTTGCAGCGCTGCGAGATTCATACGATTTTCGGCTTTACTGTCGGCCGCCATCTTGCTTCTTTCTTGTGGCTCGCTCGGTGGGGGAATTCATTGCATTCAAGAGAGGGCGCTGTTTCAAAACAAACGCACGTGGTTGTTTGTTATTGTACAGTACATGGGCAGTGCAGTAACCGTATTAGGACTAGTATAGTAAGAGCGTCACCAACCAGTTCTTGGTTGTCAGGTCTTGTCAGCCATGGTATTGATTTTTCATTTGGATTTCATATCAGCCACAAAAAAATTATGACTGGATAACTAGAACATATCTTTCGAATCTGTAAAAGTAGAGATTAAATAAATTTACATACTGGGTGTTAAGCATTTTCGGTACAGCATTATTTTAAACAGTTTTATTGCCTTTATATTCAATTCTAGTTTTCCATTATTTTGTTTTAAGATTACGACATAACAATCGCCCGTTAAAGACACATTTAGGAAGGAATGGGACTTTTATCAATATTATCAGATATTGAATATAAATATTTCATTTCAAATAGATTGATAGATTGAAAAAAAAAAATACCCAAGATATAATTAAAAACATTCAAAAAAGAAGGACATTTTGGTTGCTGTGATTCATCTTTCTTGGAAAAAAAATCCATCCCAGGCCCTGATAAATTTTTATTAAAGGGATTGCACACTTGATGCAAAAAAGATCAAAGAGAACCAACCGACGATTGAAAATGGCAAAGATAAAATGAGGTTTTTCAAATTTCACTTTAAACTCCAACTTGATCCTAGAGTATTGCCGCAAGAAAGAAGACATCGTGCTCATAGAACGTTTACGACTTGGCTTGTCAAATTGCCTACCTCGAATGGCTCCTTATACTGGCTTGTTTCCAGAAAAGAAGCGACAAACTGGCACCAGTACAATTACAATCAATAAGAAATTACCTTTTAGAAAAGGTTGCGCGGCACGCAGAACAGGGTTGAAGGCAAACATTTTCTTCTTTACGCGTGGTGGCGCACTACTCCTGCATCACTAAGCATTTTGGCGTCCGAAGAAAAAAAAACCCGCCAGAGGCGTTGAAGCTTCAAATTAGTTGTGTGTGTGGGTTCAACACCTCAAACCTGTTAACACTGACAGATAATGAATTCGACTGGGGATAAGCAGGCGTGCCGACTAACAGATTTCAGAAATTGAAACAAAAGTGTTGAATGTGGCGATTTTTCACGAGATGAAATTTGATATGGCTACTGAGATGAGAAGTACATTGCGCGTCTGCTCTCGCTCTATTCAAAATCAATGATATTTGTCTCCCCACAATGCAGGCTGCAATGGCGGCACCTCTGTAGTACACGATTGATAAAAATATGGATTTATATAAATGCACCGTTACACTGTTTCAATTATAATAGGACTATAGGCTCAGCAATGTCTGCTGGAAAATAGCCGATAAACCCCTAAAATGTCAAAATCTGAATTTGGCGACATTTCTCATAATGTTTATTCAAATGATGTTGAGAATATCGCGAATCTCCAGGCTTGCAGGGTCGGGGACTGACCCGCACGATGAGTTCATTGTGATCTCTGAATTGACAAAGAAATCAAAACAGAAATGTTCACAGATTTACGTATAACTTACAGGGTATGAAGATGGTGGTGGTAGAAACATACCGTTAAAGTTTTTTTGCCTGAAATGGTGTATTTATCCAGAAATTAGTAAAACAACGACCGAAAATCTTTTTTATTCTTTTAAAAGATCAAAAATAAAAGAGAAAAGACTTAAGAAATACTGTGGCTGTTTTTCACTATTTTCTCAAAAAGTGGGCACCGTATGGGACTGAAATTTTCACAGATGACTGTTACTGTTATGTCTTGATATTTTTGCCCGTGAATCTGTATTTCTTTGATACAAACCAAAGTATGATATTACCTTTAAGATTATTAGAATACATTCTACGTTGATGAATATCGTTGAACCATCCCTACAAAATGAAAACCGTTTGCACGACCGGCGTATTTATCATGACTAGCTCATCAACAACATTATACCGTTAAAAATCACCAACGTGATTTATGTTATCCGTGGCCAGTCATAATCCTTATAAATCCTCATCACTATCATTATTATTTTCAGGCCGACTGCATGCATGGCTCATCCACCCCATCTCGCCGTTGCCGTGGAGAATAATAATTATCATCCTTTGTCATCATTATATACATCCATCCATTACTGATCAAGCCTTACTCGCACCCAGTGTTGTAATTATCTTTCCTTGTAAGATTGTTGTGACCTTTGACCTTATATATATATCTCTATATACCATCTCACTGAGCTAGTGGCAACATCATCAATCTCAGGTATTCTTGGAATGGCAAGAGCAAAAATTGAAAAGAGTACCCGGATGTGCTATAGGTTTAACGCATGGCAGCATCACTACAGTACAAAACTGCATCACATTCATAACACACACAATCATGCAGTGCATTCAGTACCACGCGATGGACGTAAACGTACACAACACATTATTACTATAGTACGTGTCATTCATAAGAAGACGATATAAACATGGAGCAACGTTGAGGATCAGGACAGTTAGCTGAGCAATTTTTGTGGAATTATCAACCTTTTTTTCGTCCCTTTTTCCCACCCATAGACCGGAGCCATGGATAATTATCGAACGGGTAAAACACAATACGATTTCTTTGTATTTTTTTAACGAGTAACGGTGCGGCTTTGGTCGTCTGTTTTTTGTTGTTGTTGTCAGCATATTGCTGCATTGTATTTTGGGAGGTGGATATTTTGGGGAGAATTTTGAGCATTTTAGAGGCAACTGGTTTTTAAACGCGTGCTGTGTGTGTCTTTCGTTTGGTTAGTGTTGGATTGTTTCCACGTTGCCTTAAGCCGTACTCTTTTGATCTTTTGTTACTAAATATGGTATAAATTTCTACCAAATGGTGCAGTCTTCGACTCATTTGCATAATATTTCAATGGCTTCAAAATTGATTGGACTCTGTCTGCGAAAATCTGAAGTTTGAAATTTGATATGCAAGTTAGAATGGTAGGCCTAGTTGTTCTTTCCTCAGTTTTTGATCATCGTAGACTGTTAACATAGGGTGTTTTTTTAAACAGATAATTCTCATCTTTGTTGTAGAGGCTGTTCATTCTAAATAAAATGGCACTGAGTTGTTTAATTTGTTTCCAATTTGTTTTGAATTGGTGTAATCATGGAGAAATAAGACACATGGAGTTAATAATGTGTCTTATTTCTCCATGGTGTAATTATGTTTTGTATTTGTAGGGTTGAACTTGAAGCTTCACATTTATAATGAAGAATCATGGTGTTGTTTTAGAGGATTAAATTAATTTTTCTCAGATTTTCTTAATTTGTTTTTAAGGTGTTTTTGTTGATGTTGTCATTGGCCTACCTTTAATAGGTATTCACTTTTTCTGAATAAATTCTAACACCACTCTGCTACCAAACGCATAATATCAGATGGCCGTGGAATAAATTGTCTGAAAAATTTAATATGTTGGCTTATAAATGGTGATATTTGTTGTAATGGCCAAACTAGATCGATTCGCTCAACTATATGTGATATGTTAAAAGGGACTTGACTGTGGTATAGGCCTAATAATCTGGAAACCAGTATTCACTTTTGGTTGGTTTCTGTATTTCTGATTATGTTGTTTTGCCCGCGCTTTGTAACTTTAAGAAAAGGCGCGTAATAAACGCAAGTATTTATTTATTTTATTATTTTTTCCCACCTAAATCCACTGAAATCTTTCAAAGTCCATCCTAAGGTTTGATTTCTCTGTGCTTAATTGGCATTTCTGAGACTGACCTAAGTCGCATTCACGTCATAATGCCAGTGGGGCTAAAATAATGATGTCATAACAATTGAAATATGCAGCTAATTGTACACTTGGAGCACAGTATTGGCTTACGGAGGGCCCCTTACCCAAATTGAGGTCATTTGCATATTAGATCTGTCAAAATAAAAGCAGTGTCTGCACTGGTTACAATATTGATTGATTTGATTTTTTTATCTTCAGAATTAATTTTCTTGAAGATACTTGCATGGATTTGATGATTGCCTCGTTTGAAATTATTGAAAGTTCTGATTCTAAAAAATAATTCTATTCTTACAAAATTATTTTCAAGAAATTTGTTGAAGTACGTGTATATAATTTTGACACTACAGTAGTTATAGGCATTCTATACACACAAATACCTGTGCTCAACTATAAAATTGTAACATTTGAGCAAAATAAAAACATCAAAAACTTTGGCATACATTTACTCAGTGAATACAGATTTATATTTATTAACCTAAGTATGCGTGTACACAATAGATTTCTGAATCGGTTATCAGTATCACTGATGTAAATTTATCACAAATTACGGTCAGTGATTTTAATAATAAGTAACTTACATCGTCCAAAACTGTAATATTTGGTAATTAATCTTGCTGTTTGATCCCAGCAGGGCCTTTGTAAATGTTTAATATGAAAAAGGAATATTAACAGTTTTAGGCCATGTCTGGCAAAATATGTATTGAAATTTTATATTTTTATAATGATTAATTGGTGTCATTGGTGAAATGATCATCAAACTGGTAGTATTTTTGGGGAAAAATCATTTTGTAAAGTCCGTATAGTAAATATTGTTTTAATAATTAAATATTGTTTTAATAATTGAATACATTTCTGTGTTGGGGGGAGACAATTTAGGAAATTGAGATTAATTTACAGTAGATTGGATATTTGGATACTAGTGTGAAAATCTGCTCTGATCTTACCTAACAGATTTATTCAATATCGATGCGTCCAGGTGAACAGTTATAATATGACCTTGTCCTTCCTGCATATTTCCCCTTGTCATTGTGGGCAGTTTGATTGTGATAATTTTATTCAGGGCTTTGTCATGGAAACGGCATGCAATTTTGATTGTCACATAGTTGATCCGGCATTAGAAATTGAATAGATTTTGACAAACACAGGAATCGTGCAGTAATACTGCACTGTATGTAAATTATAATATCATCTAAAATCTTATTTCCCCCTTTTTTTTTCTGGTGAATAATATGGCGATATACATCAACACAGATGGATATACCTATCACCTAGGTTTACTTTGAACCCACTTATAAAAACTTAAATCAAAATTTTTGAAACTGAATTCATGTGATTCATGCTCAAGTGGAAATGTAGGTGGATCAGTTTGTGGAAACACCATGTAATATTCGTTGGTACATCGGCACTTCTTATTTCGTCACACTTCTGGTTAGGTCTCAACGTTTCGACCAGCCTGCTCTAGTGCTCTAGTCATCATCAGAAGTGGAGAAAATTTTATTTAAAATTGACTACCAGTTACCATAGAAATAGACACCAGCTTCCGATACCAATCCTACATGTCCTGTAATGAACGAATAACCAAAGTAACAAAATTGTCATTTTCAAACAATCTAAAATTGTGTTTTACATTTGTAATGGTTTCTGTAGGCAAATTCATTAGCACACTCATTTGTGCATATATGTATACCTGCCTATTTGTATTTGGTGTGACCACATGCCTGTTTTTAGAGGGGGCCTGGAGGGGCCACTAAATAGACCTATGCTCTCTGGTAAGCAGTAAGCATCCCCCCCCAACCAGCAAAAACCATGTATCTTCGTGTGTGCGATTTCGTCTTGTGATCTGCCCCTTGGCTGGTACTGTAACTGTAGCCGTGCCATCGTTTCAAGAACAAAATCAGAATGTGGCCAGATCTGCCTACCTGGGGCCATTTTTCCATAGCTGCTTAAGCACCAAAATTTGCTTTTAAGCACAAAAACCGTAGTAAATAAAATCAGTGTGGCAGCCAAAACCCCTTGTGAATGTTAAGCTTACAGTGTGTAGCAAACAATGGTCGATTACAAGTCAAAAGCTGTAAACATTACTTGAAAATTTGGTTGGTAATCCTGATTGATCAAGGAAGACTTTTCATGCTTAAGCAAATTTTGTGCTTAAGCAGCTCTATGAAATTATTGGCCCCTGTTAGGAGTGGTACAGTACAGTATCTTAAACCTGTGACAGTAGTGTGATCGAATGTAACGTTACTAACATTGCCAGTTTGTTTGTTTGTTTGTTTTGCAGGAGTCCATAATAATGTGGCGTCTGCTGCAGCCAGTAGTGGAACCTACGTTAGCGGCAGTGCCAGCACCCCAACCCCGACCACCACCGCCCCTTCCGACAAGCCAACCGGCGGTGCCCCGCTTAGTTCGGCCTGGCGTACCACGCTGGCGGCCACTACCACAGTCTCCACCATGAATCGTAGAAGGAATACATATAATAAGAAGAAACAACACTCAGGAACTACATTGCGCCCTCCGAGGGCGCTCTTTTGCCTTACGTTGGACAACCCTTTGCGACGGATGTGCATCAGTATTGTCGAATGGAAATATCCTTTTAAAAACATTCCCATTGGAATGCGTCATTTCTTTTAATTGTATTTTTAAACAAACTGTGAGCATTGTGTCTAAATGATAAGATTGCCAGTTTTCATTTTCAGTTATCGATCATTGGAAGTACTTATGTCGTGTCCCAATTCTATCTCTGGCTGTGGCTGCAAATTACGCACACCACATACCTATGGCAGCCAATAGCTAGTGACTGCAGCCATTTCCATAGTTTTTTCCGGTCGCAGCCTGAAAATTGGGACACCGCCTTAGAGTGTGTTTTTTTTTTCTTCTGACTAACCTAAAATCAAGGCGAATGACAATTTGAATGGAACACTGCCAACATAGAGCTGGATACCTCAGTTGGGAGTGGACTAGCACAGCAACCCAATGGTTGCAGGTTCTAATCCCACTTCGTTCATTTATCCTTTTTCCCCCATGAGTGATTTAGATTAATCTAAATGTTGAAGGCCCTTTAGTGCGGCCCCAGACCCCATGCTGCCCAAGTTTCATAAGTTTGATCTCATTTTATAACTAAATGGGACTCTGGATTTCTGCCCGCAATAGGTTACCCTCTCTGATGAAAGGCGTTCATGGATTCATGGTTTGTACATAATAGTTCCTATCTTGGATTGTGCATTTTAATCTGTGTATACTAAGCAAGGTGATTTGCAGAACTAGTTCTATGCACATGTGCACAGTTCAGTGTAGAGTAGAAATACTTCTACAAGCAACTTTGTTTTGCTTGAGGGCTTTGATGTTTGCGGAACCAATAATGAAAAAAAAGAAGTATACATTATAGTGTACATGTATGTATGGTGCACACATGTAGATGCCAACTTGTTCAGACTAGTATCTATATCAGAACAATGGTTTTGAAGTTTGCATCTTTTTTTGAACATGTTCCAACTTGACAAAAACTGCTGTGGAACTTTCATTGCCCTTTTTGTTGGTGGGGGGGGGGGGGGGGGGGGAAGGGGGGATCTGACTTTCACTCACATTAAGCCCTGAAGGTCTGTTCATATTAACTTTATAGGATGCATCTCAAATCGGCAAGAAAGATCTCTTTCTAATATTGCATGCTAATGAAGGATTCGGGAGACTAAGGGCGTTTACGAAACAGAGGCTCAGGCTCTGTCTCAGGCTCTGGCTCCATTTCGTGATTCCATTCTGAAATAACGGATATCAAAATAGAAGCTTTTGTCTGCGGTTCGGCAGTAGATTCTCTAGTTTGAAAAGGAAGACATAACTTCAGTTTCAATTAAACAACACATACTAAATTTTCAGCATTAAGGATGTCAGAGCTGGAGCCTGAGCCTGAGCCTGAGCCTGAGCCTGAGCCTGAGCCTGAGCCTGAGCCTGAGCCTGAGCCTGAGCCTGAGCTTGAGCCTCTGTTTCGTAAACGCCCTAAGAATGACCCAGGCATCTTGCAGCTTTGTCTTCTTGAGGATTGTCACGGTCATCAGCCCCAACTGGCCCAGAATCCAATGAGCGTGTCACTGTGACATTGTTGGATTAGGCACAGATCTATCACATGAAGGTCAGACACTCATAGCTGGGATGCAATGCCTCGGGGGTGGTCAGTGTTCCTTCTCTAGACATAAGAGCAGCTTTGTGTCTATGAAAATTCATGATTGGATGAATGATGTGTGTATTCACACATGACGATGAAATGATGTTCTAGAGTGATTACATGTATGCGACATACTGTACCGTCTCCGGTCAGTATGCCCATGATAGAGCTTTTTGTAGCTCTATGTACCTATGCCTTATAGAGGTTATTCACGTGATGCCTTTGGCCGTCAAGCACAATGATTGCACACGCTCAACAATATGCTTCAGTGCACACGCAACGCACAGTGTCCTACGGGTAACCATGGACACCATAGACAAGCTTGACGGCCAATCACGTGATTTTATGATGTCGGTGAATAACCTCTATACCTTTAAAGGATACATGCGCTACAATGATTAGAAAACAAACTTGCCTCCCCATTCAAACTTCATAATGTGATTACCATATATGGGGGCCCATGATTAATTGTTTTAATTAATCACTCGACTCGCTACAATCCATGGAAGAGATTCACACGCACTATCTCATTTGTAGGCTCATAAACATTAGGAAAATCCATTTAATTGTACCAATTTTAATATAAGCACTGGTATCCAGCATTTCAATTCCGTTTTAATATTTTGTTTTTAATTTCTTTTTCGATGAAATATTGCCTATTCACTGATAATGCACCCATTGGCATTTTTTTTTTTTTATCTTCTGGCAAACAGAAGATATATATGCACAGTGGTTACCCAGAGGAATTATTAACAGCAGTTTCAAATTCGTCCCTCTGAGCCCAACGTGTTTGCTACATTTTACTCTACCCTGAACCAAAAAAAGAGGAAAAAATATCGAATGAATTGCTGCTCCATTTCACAATGAAGTACAGAAAATGCTTGCAGCCGCCCATATTTGCTGGGTACACACACGGATCAGAAATAATTTACTTTTGGGACAATTGTGGGCTGTTAACTAAAATGGCACATAAATTATGAATATTAGCAAGGGTTGCCATTATATGTACTCTGCATGTGTAATGATGGCGGATTGATCTGCACTGTATGTGTGCATTGCGCGCCACAGTTGTGCACTTTGGATGCATTTTGGTGTCAGGGGTTATTACAATGACATAATAATATACATTGTCTGTTCACATGACATGTTTACATGTATACACATACACAGTACATGTACACCCATGTATGTATGTATATTGTACACGTACATATGTACAGATGTATGTATAATGTACATATGCCGATACGCATTTGTAAACATGTGCATACATGTGGCATTTGTATGCATGCATGCACGTGTCAGGTGCTTGTATTCTGATATGCCTTTGTGTATTGCATTCCTATCAGCCGTCTAATAGGGCTGTCAAATAAATAATCTTTTATTTTTCCCCGAGATGAATTACATGTCGGCAGTCGTTGCCGGCTAGTGAACATAATGATTTTTTTTTATATGATTTTTATTTTTGTTGGTTTAGCCTGTGCCCATGTGATATACAGACCCGGCAACTTATTTGATGCAGGCCGGTATTCAGTGGTTGCCATAGTAGCTGATTTATGCGCATCGGTACCGTCTGTGCTAATGTTTGGGCAAATAGTAGGCCTATGGTTTCTACTGATGTCGCATTGTGAGTCTGTTCTTCTCATAATGTTTGTTTGATAGCTAAGTGAGTTGGGATAGGAATGGAACAGCTTGTCCAATAATGTAGACTGGCTCAGTAAAATTCTGTTCACACAGGACTCTGCGGTGTGGGTTATCCCTGGTCTTATCCCACTACAGAAACCAGTAATGAACAGATTTTTTACAGGAATTTCATTCCACACCCTCACTGCTACTTACCAGTAGAAGACACACATATATAGTACAGTACACCAGCAGTAATACTGCATACAACTACAGTAGACTAGCTGTAGACAGGCAATGTTCATTGAGCATGCACCACATAGATCTTTTGTTGTGTGTCCCCAACACACAATACAAAGGCCCAAGAGAACTCATTGAACCGTACAACTGGTAATTTGAATAAATTTACATCTTCCTTAATATCATAAAAGTTTCGAATGTAATTAGGGGAGGGATATTGTTGAAAGAATTCTCTTTTCTTTTCTTTTTAAAGGTACTATCATACTTTGCTAGCAAACCGAAATAGAAATCTTCACAGATTTACCTAGATAACTTACATATGTACAGGGTTGGGTATAAAGATGGTGATGGTAGAAATATACCGTTCAAATGTTTCTGCCTGAAATGCTGTATTTATCCAGAAAAGAGTATAAACAATTACCAAAACAATTTTTGACCTTTTAAAGATTTTTTAAAAGATATGGTCGATGTTTTTCCCTGTTTTCCCAAAAAGTTGGCACGGTATGGGATTGGGAATTTCACAGATGACTGTTACTGTATCTGTCTTGATGTTTTTGCCCACGAATCTGCATTTCTTTTAAAAAACCAAAGTATGATATTACCTGTAATGTTTCAGTTTACATTTAGGCAAGCATTCATGTCAGATCATGGCATAATTCTTAAATACGCATTTGGGTGACTGATCAAATTATGCAAGTTGACAAATGGGCAATTCCACGGTAACTCGCGTTACAAATAATGGGTACATTTTAGGATAATGTACCTATATCTCAGTCATCATTAGGATCTACAGGTTACTTTTTTCACCATGGATAAAGTAGACATAGACTAACAAAATTAATCATAAAAGAAAAACATCGGACATGCATAATGTGAATCGTGGCTCGTTTAATTTTGGTAACTCGCGTTACGGAAAAAGGACATGGTCAATTCCATGAAAGCCTATTTTGGCAAAGTCTCCTCATACTAGACAATCTTGATAAAACCTTTCCTACCTTGAATTGATAGTGGGGTGTGACTTATAAATTACTAATATAAAAGTTGAGAAATAATGAACTGGTAAAATGCAGGGAGCATATATGTCGGTAACTCGCGTTACGGTAACTCGCGTTACATCATGTCCATTCAAACAGCTCAGCACAAATTATGGACATACAAACATTCTGATGACACCTTATCTTGATTGAAGTATTTTGACAGATGCCCTCTTTTGTAGGTTGAATAAAATTAATGTCTAGAACACTTAATTTACTAATTAACTTCAATTTTCAAAAAGGAATGTGCTAATTAAGAGCTTTGCTCACTCAAATCAGTGTGTCATATTGAACTTAGATATGTCCTGATTATTTGCACTATCAGTGTGAAAACTGAAAAGAAAAAGGTTTAACTTTGAACAAATACAAAAGTTGTAAGTCAAAAGAAATATATACAAATTACACTGAACTTGAAAGCTTGGAATTGACAAGTAGTTTTGTCATCATTAAAACCAGATGAAATAAATGACAATACTTTAGCCAACAACACTAGTACAGCAGACATACATGTACTTACTGTCGGTAAATGTAATACTTTCCATTCAGTTTTTATTAACATAGAAGTAACACTGTTAACAAATTTGCAAATACATATTTAACTTGCATAAAAGAAAATTAAATCATGGTAAGTTTTCTTCTTTGGAAATTAACATTATTTCTATTTCAGGAACTTCATGACACACATGAATTATTCAAATACAAATCATGTAAAAAAAAAAAGACGAAGAAAAAGAAAACAACTACCTTTTTTGAACATGTTCTTGAAATTGACAGAGAAAAGAAATGGGAATAGAGTTTTTAGAACTACTACAAATGTACACACTATGAATAAATGCTATAAAGCTTATAATAATGGAACATGCTTAAAGTTAGGAGGGAACATTATTAAACAAGTGTTCTTCAATAGATGTCAATTTGCTAGTAATGTTAGTTTGGATTTTACTTTCTAAAACTTTTGTTTGTGTGGAACTTGTAGTGACACCTATTAAATTAGCAATTGCTGGGTGTTGAATCTTGAGCAGCATGTTCTTCCTAATAGATTGCATCTCTGGGTGTTAGCCATTTCCAGTTTGGCCCAGCTTGCTCCATTATAGATACTTTGTAGTCAGTGGGCAACTTCACCAGGGTATAGAATTAGAATGTCATTATAGTCAATCGCACACCAATCTCCTACTTGTACAGTTGTATGGCTGCATTTCCATTTGTAGGCATCTCTTCATTGGAAGACTAGATGTCAGTACAGAGGAGATAGCAGACAACTTCATTATTCACATGTATGCTTTATCAAGTGCATGCAGATGATTCCTGTTGATGGAAACAGAAAATAGAACATTTCAGCGCAATAACAGGGAAAGCGTATAATTCACTTTTATTTAATATTTCATAAATATTACAGTTTTTAAATTCTATTTTCATAATAGATACAGTAAAAATTTATTGAATACACTTACCCTCCAATAATCTTGATGTTGGCAATTCAAGATGATTTTGGGTTTTCAAGAGGACCTGTCAAACACTGGTATACACATTCAGAGGTGAAAGTGAGGCCTGGCTTGGTTCAGGATTGTGGCTTATACTCAATGACCTTGTAATGACCTTACTTATTATGCAGATTTCAATTAAAAGGCAACCCTCTTTTGTTTCAATGCAGCATATAGTGCATAACACTGCATCTGATTGTGTTCACTTCACTCTAGGCCGATTGAGGGCCAAGATTTGCTCATACTTGCAGAAACTTGTGTTTATAGATGGTAACTCGCGTTACATGGTGGTAACTCGCGTTACATAGTAACTCGCGTTACAATTATTGATGCTATGTTTTACTTTGATGGCTCTGTTTATTTAGGCAAACATTTTGCTTATATAATCAGGGTGGGATGAATTTAGAAAATTCTGATCCCCAACAAATTACCTCTACTACTTTCTTCAGCATGAAAAAATATTCACTTTTTTGGTAACTCGCGTTACATGACGCAAGTGCTCAACTTTTGTGTAATGATGAACATTTTTGGAAGATGGTGTAGAAATTTCCTCTTAGGAAACTGAAGTAGATCCGATTTGCTTCCCTAAATTGAATTAATGAAAGTCCTAAAAGCTTTTTTCCATTAAATATGTAAAAAATTAATTTATGCATACATTTCAGCAGTTTCGATGATTGAAAAATCTCTTCTACGTTTGTATCTGTATCTCGGAAAATATTTGACCGATTGATTTAATTCTTTTTGTTTCTTGAACTTCAACATATGGGTAAAACATAAAAACTAATTTATTTGTGGTGGGATGGACTTGAAATTTTAGTCCTATGTCCACCTTCCCATGGAATTGCCCAAATTCACAATTTATGGATCATTTGAAAATAAATTACTGAAAGATTTGACATGCGTTTATGTTTTTAAGGTACTCATAATATCGCAATATATTGCACAGTTTGGAGAAAATCTTTCACAAATTGATCAAAATATCCATTAATATCCTCTAAGTTAGGTCTTGAATTGATTTATCCAGTTGAATATATTTCACGCTTAAAGACACGTTGCATCTCTTATGCGTAATTTTAATGTCGTCATTGAAATTTGAATGGGAAAAACGACCACACTGTATTACACCAGTCGTGCTAACATCTTGACTGACTGCGGTTATAATTACACTTGCAGTAATGGATGTGCTGGTTAAATTTCTGCCACGGGTATACCGGTACTTGTCTATAGCGACAGTGCTGTCGTAATGGAAATTGAATATGCTTGCAACACCCTACACGCAGAAGATAATCTGCTGACAGCGTGAAGAGCAGAACAGTCGCAAAGTAGGGTAAGAAAACTGTCAGTCAGTGATGGTTAAGGGGTTCTTCTTACTCTGTAATGGTAGACCTTTGATAGAATTTCAATACTCTCAGCCAAATTTCATAAACACCTGCTCTACGATTAGGTCGTATGTGGGACCTTGTCTTAACAAATTTACCTATCACCCAATCTATATCATGTACAAAATTCACGGCATCCTATATACATGTACTTAGCTGCACGTTTCGTGTCAGGGATTATTCCAATTTGAGAACCCATGCGCTATTACCTTGACATGCTTGATGACCTGGTCGGTGGAAGGTAAAATACCTTCATTGTCAAGTTTATAATGTCACTGAACCTCTTGGTTTGGCAGCAAAGTTTCATGAACTTGTAGGTCAGTCTGTACCAATCTTTTTTAGTGATTGTGAATCTTCAAATTGAAGAAGATTAAATGTGTCTACAGGTGTACATGACATATTCCAGTAATTGCACTATAGAACCGGAAAGACAGTGAAAGTGGGGCCTGGGGTCGATTTCACCAAACTCTTCATAACTTACCATGCTTACTATCAATCGTAGGACTTTTGATGCATTGAAGCCCCTATGTGGGATAGGCCCCCTACCAGGGTTCTAGCCACAGTGGGCGGTGCTGGGCGGGCCAGCCCGGCACTGGAAATTTGCGCCCGGAACTTAGGTGTAAAATAAACTCTGCCGCCCAGCACAAATTTCCGCAAAGTGAATAAAAGTATTGCCAATATCGTGAATTTGGATCACTTTCCTGTATAAAAGTTCATTCTTTTCTGTTATACACCTGTATTTCATTGAATATCAGTCCTTAAAATGTAGCTTTATACCATTAAATGGCGCTGCCGTCGGAACGGTGAAAATGTTGGCCCTGGACCTTGATCATGTTGCGCTGCATTTTTCTCACCGCGGCTCAACTTCATTTCTAGAGCCCACCACTAAAATTGGTCTGGCTAGAACCCTGTCCCCTACGATGGGTTATCTTTCTTAACTCGAGTTACATGTATACGATTGATCGCAGGGCTTCATGAAATCGAGCCCTGGCGTAAGATTTCTTGAAAGTGTCTTGGTGTTGCCATGAAGTTTAACAGAAAAAGTTTGCTCATTATTAAGAGAGACATGAGACATTAATTTGCTTCAAACTTTCTCTACAACTCTTACTTTGTTGGCAAAACATGTACAATAAGCATATTGATTTGATGTACACTGTATAGAGATATCATTGCTCAAGGCCATGTACCAGCAGTTTTGCTTCGTCCTATCAATGGTAGATAGTCTGACTTGTGTCATCAAGATAAAAGATCAGATAAGGTCTCTGATGTGTCAATAGCACTGTTTGATAGAAATTTTCAATTGACTTCAAACCCTGCTGGTGGGATCTGAACCCACCACAATAAACCTCGGTCGGAAAACTAGTGAAGGCAGCTTGCAAGAGTAGATAGACCACTGACACTTTGGCTCTAGGACAAAAATTGTCTGCATCAGTTCAGTTCAGTTCATTTTGTTTTTCCACTCATGCAAGTCAAATCAGTGCATAAAATTAAATAATTAGACTTTTGAATTGGGGAATTTCTTACAATAAATGGAGGAGGTCCCCAAGAAGTAGAGCTCGTGGACTCAGTGGTGACCCCCTTAATAAATTGTGTTCTTACATATTCTTCAAAATGACATTTCCATAACATAATGGTTTGACTTTGGTATGACTTCGGTACTTGCTGCTTTACAAGATTGTATCCATCCATTAACTCTACATACAGCATGTACCATGGTGCTATATTGTAACCAGTAGGATACCTATGAACGCTAGTCAGTAGCATGCCGTAGTTTTGAGCCCTACTCAAGCCTCAAGGATTCTGCGAAACATTCTCCTCGCAGGCACTCACACTCACAGCCACTGATGAGTACCGGTATGCAGCCCTATTCATTAATGCACGTCGGGTAGGGCCCAAAACTTGTTTGATTTATACCAATGCATGCACAGTAGTCGGATGTTTTAATTAAATTTTATTTGTTGTGCCAGTACCCTACTTTCAGGGGTCTAAATTAATTGAGCAGCTGTGGCACTGTAGGTAGGTACAGCAGTTTGCAGTTGTAATATTGGCAGCCCACCGAATGGCCGAATACTGAAAGGGAGCTTGTCGCTGATTTTTAAATGGACTCTCTTGACTGGGTGGATAGCTAATGCAGATATTTGAAGATGTGTCTGGGTTTTTGTGTTGATTTGTGATATTAGCCTTGTTGACGCCGAGCCTAAGTTTTGTAGAGTTTTAGACTGCTAAGTTTTATAAAGGATTTGTAAAGAGTGCGTTTTTGCTGAATTTGGTACTTAAACATAAGTGAAGGTCTTAAACTTCCTTACAGATGTTGTTTCATATGCACCTTTTTACGCTTTGTTCATCTGGATAGCAGAATTACGGCCGAAATAATCTTGCCGCAATTACACCACGCTTTCGAAATGCTAATAAATCGTTCGGACGAATGATCTTTTTAAAATACACTAAATCTTGATTTCCTTGAAAAAAACCAGCATCTGATGAACCAAGATTTCCCATGGTGACTGTTTGCACTGTTTACGAACCCTTGAGTCCATTTTCTGTCTCAAACTCAATAATATTTTTTGGGAGGCCTAGCAAATCCTGTATGTTGCCTTTAAATGGTCCTCCTGCTTTTTTGAGCTTGAAAAACCTGGCCAGCAGTCTACTGTTTACTTTGACCCTTGCATTAACTTTATCTTATTGTTTCGGAGAGATACATCTATACATCTCAAGGAAGGTTAAATTTCTGGCATTAGGTCCATGGTTCACTCATTTGGAGAGAAATAAAAAACCTCACAAGGATGGTAGTGTTTTAGCCCGCCCCAGTGCCTAATTACAAAACTCCCTACTTGATGGCATTTACATGTGGTCTACTGCGACGTCGTCAAGCAACGCTCTGCCAAGTTTTCCTTGGGTTGTGTATGATCCAGGGCCCCCTGTTTGCTGGATGCCAACACACTCACAGGGTGTGCATTAACATAATAGTGCCTGGATAACAGGCAGGATTGTCCGCCTCTGTCCGTCTGTTTGGGTATCCTGCCATGGATACGCTTCTTCGAGCTGGAATATTTGCTCCGGGTCACTTGAGACTAAACCGAGGCAGACTACCTCTCAATTAGTCTCAAACCTTCCCTCTTGGACTCGGCCTCCAACACTTTATCGCAGGGCAAGGCTCAAATACAGGCCATGGAGGTAGACATTCCATGAGCAGACAGGAACCAGCTTAGGTGACTGTATGGTTGTGAGCTTTCACCTAGCATCAGGCTCAGGATCAGTCCGACTAAGAAGGTTACAGAATTTTTCAGGGTAACCACTGGCCTTTAGGTCATTGTCCAGGCTTGGAGTCTAAGCCACTGGATACAGATTCATATACTGAACCCCGCCAAAATATTTATCCGAGATGCTGATCGTAGGAAAGAAAGAAAAAGACAGTCTTGCTTGAAAAACCAAACAATCCATCATTCTTCAGTCATCAACTATCTCGTGACTACTGGTAGTTGAGGTTTAGTGATGCAGACAGATTGTTTGTTAACGTCACTGGAGCGTGACCGGGTTTGAAGGCCATGTCCTGAAATTGCCGAGGGCAGTTTGCGAGGCTTTGATAAACTTCATCATCAAGTGACGTTTTTCTAAGCTGGTGTGTGTATGTTTGACCTTGCAACTGGCCCACTTTCTTAGTTTACGTACATCTTTTCCTACCTCCATGGTACATGTAGGCCCTATGTACATCATATGCTTCACTTTACTATAGTATGTTTTTCCATATGGCTTCCTAGAAGAGTGAGTGTACACTGTATTTGGGGAGTCAGTCAGGTTGGAGTAGTGGTTCTTTCCTAACCTTTCACCTCTGCGGACCGGGTTCAAGTCTGGCTCGGTCCACAAGTGAATTGGGTTTTTAGTCCCTACCTGATTCTGTGGGTTTTACCCAGAATATAATACTCTGGGGTTTTCCTCCCACCTCTAAAACTGTATCTTCTTCTCATCATCTTTCCATTAAAGGTTTTGTCAAGCTTTTGAGCTACAGTGCCTAGCTAGGGCGCTTTTGAGGGGTCCTTGGTTTCATTATTAGAAATAAATAATAAAAATAATTGTGTAGTCTCAATCTTGCAGTTACTCAAAAACCAGGAATATTGCAGGGTTGAAATCAACCTTTCCAAGAAAAAAATCTGCATGTTTCTTCTGCACAATTCTATGTTAATTTCTGCAAATTACAGAACCAGTAGTGACCAAGCGACGTACATGCCTCATTGCTGATTTTCATATCTCTTGTCAGATAATTGTAATTTGTTCACCATCACGGTTTATTGCCCCAGTGCAGATTCCCGCGGCCATTTCTTCCCATTATCTTTGTCGAAAGACACGGCCTTGGCACTCCGAACACAAGGGAGAGAGGGCCTTTGTGAGCCAAAAAAGCCGGACGTGCATGTTATCATTTGCTAGGTCTCATGTGAGCCGGGCTTGGGACAAAAAAAGCCATTAAGTGGTCAAATACTGAAATTGCACTGTCATGCAGTGTCATATTAAATGACATGTACACATCGTGCACATGTGCCTCTTTCAATAATAGGTGGATTGCTATTACATGCAAACCATCACTACTCCAAAGAAAAGCAGAGTTCAGTGGCGGATTTTGTCGGTCGAGACATTTTAGCCGTTGGCTGGTAATGCTATTGAGATATTCACCGAGTATTCTTAACTCCAACGTGCTAAGATGACACTGTTTTAAGCATCAGGCTATTGCTTGCCGCTTGGCACCTGCGAGACAAATTTCCTGCATTTGCTGTCAAGTGATCGCCAACGACCATATATTTCTTCTTATTCAAGTGACGACCAGTAGCGCGTCGCTGTGTACATTTTCCATGTATTATTAAAAAAGAAATGTCCACTTGGCCCAGGAGATTGGAAGCGGCGCGGAGCCTGAAATGACGGTCACCACCTTTGGGAAGGACATGCCCTCAGGGGGGTTTCTCGGAACTGGTCGTGTTTTGCACGAAGTATACGTCTTGTGTGAATCCATGTGAAGAATGGGAAATTCAAAGGCTTTATTATTTCTGGTAATGACACCAAGGATTCCTCAAAAGTGCCCAAGGCACTGTAGCTCGCAAGCCTGATGAAACCTGTTGTGGAAAGAAGATGAGAAGAAGATACAGTTTTAGAGGTGGGAGGAAAACCCCAGAGTAATATTCTGGGTAAAACCCACGGAATCAGGCAGGGACTGAAAACCCAATCCACTTATGAACGAGCCGGACTTGATCCCGGTCCACAGAGGTGAAAGGCGAGGAAAGAACCGCTACGCCAACCTGACTCCCCTAACCGTGGGAGAGGGGAAGGTCGAGGGAAGGGGGGTGGGGATGGGTTGGATCCCTAAGGGTTGACCCCGGAACGAGTTCACCCAAACCCCCTGAGCTGAGAAAGCTCCTTGACATCAATTTTACCTGTGAGACCTATCTCTTCTGGAGGGCATCTGGCCTCCATACCATCACACAGTACCTGCTACCACATGTATATTACATGCATTGCTTAGTCAGTATCTATTCAACGTTGCCTAATTTACATCTGATGCATGAAGCGAAAAATAAAGGTCGGTTCAGACCTCGTGTGCATATATGCGAAGCCATAGCTGTATAAAATACATACCATATATTGCTTGTAATTGTTTTCATTACATTCAGCAATATCTTTCAATGTTTATGAAATGTTCTGTACAAAATGTAGTTATTTTGTATGCCCAGGTTTGACGGCTCTCCATAATTTCCGCCATTTTGGTTGGCAAAAACTCGGGCTGTGACGTTGCAAAAGAAAGGTGTGTCTGTGCACAAGTGAATGTTACACGTAGCAATAAGTTGAGCTCAACCATGTCAACTGGTGCAAATTGTTTGCTGAATATTTATGATGTAATTTTTCAATAGGCTGTAGGAAATATGAACAGCCTTGTCAAGTTTGAATTGCAAACATAAATTAACATATCTATCAACACTTTTGGAATATATTGCTGGCCTATGAGATTTTGTCTGGGCAAATTTTTAGCGTATATCTGCCACAGTGCATAATTACTCATATACCTGGATATACTGTATGTACCTCCACTGCAGACTTCCGGGCTCTCCGCAATAGCATCCATGCTCAATCAATCAAGGTGTTGGCATTTAATTGGGCTTGAAGCTACTGCACTAATAGAGAAATGGAAAGTTCTCTGTCTTGTGCCAGTGTATAGCTCACTAAAGCCAATTGTGGAGCTCCCACGTCCCCTTGCTCAAATGGACTTTAAAGGTAGTATCATACTTTGGTATAAAGACACCAAAACAGAAATGTTCACAGATTTACGTATAACTTACAGGGTATGAAGATGGTGGTGGTAGAAACATACAGTTAAAATTTGACCGCCTGAAATGGTGTATTTATCCAGAAATGAGTAAAACAAGGACTGGAAATCTTTTGGATCTTTTAAAAGATTAAAAATAAAAGAGAAAAGACTTAAGAAATACTGTGGCCGTTTTTCACTGTTTTCTCAAAAAGTGGGCACCGTATGGGACTGAAATTTTCACAGATGACTTTTACTGTATCTGTCTTGGTATTTTTGCCCATGAATCTGTATTTCTTTGATAAAAACCAAAGTATGATAATTACCTTTAAGCCAAAAAATGTACCAAAACAGGTGCTAACCATGCCGTTTCCCGCTTTGTGCATTGATAAATCTTAAAGCTCTGATCAATGAGATCTCATTATTAACGCCCCCACCCCCGTCCTATCAGATTCAAAGGCCACGCCACGAACCCATGCATCTCAGAAATTCAGAAGTCTTCTCTGCTTCTCAACAGTTTCTTTGATGAATAACAATAATTTACATTTGACCTTTCTACACTTGCAATATAAATGTTAATTAATTTTTTTTTTTAAAGCTTGGAGTTAGGAGGGCCTGACGTTTGGATCCTACCTGTGGCAGGAACTTTCTCAAAGGTTGCTCAGAGTTAGGAGTGCCTGGCGTTTGGATCCGAGCAGGGTCTTTCACAAAGGCTAAAGGACAAGAGGACAGGAACATGCAAGTGAACATACTGGTACACATAAATGGATAAGAAGATCAGGACAAAGGGGGACAAAGTGACCAGGGAAACAGGGAAAGCAGGCAATAAGGCTGGCAAACCACAAAGAGAGACCTCCCTTTCTTCTGATTGTCTTATCCATTTATTAATGTGTTTCTTCACTTGCATGTTCTTGTCCTCTTGTCGTTTAGCCTTTGAGAAAGATCCTGCTTGGATCAAAATGTCAGACCCTCCTAACTCCCAGCATTTTATATATTTCAGGTCAATACTTTGGTTGATAAGCATTTTGCAACAGTTTATTGCTTGTGTTAATTTTTTTTAGACTGCTTCCTTGTGCCAATGGAAATTGAAAAATGTATTCTCTTATAATGTGTGTTGCATAACGACATGTGCAAATTGCATGTGATTGATCTGTGTGTGTAGCATTGATATGTTCTGTTTAAAGGCAGGCGCTGGCCATGCCTAGATTTGTTTGTTCATGACCTACTCGTTAAAATGGAATCAGTGGCACCTATGGGATGCTTGGCTCACCAAAAACCCTTGCTATGGCCAAGAAAATTTGAGTGCAATTGTGGGGTCCGTATATATACTTACCTGCATCTTGTGTATGACATTGTGTATCATACTTTGGTAGGAAACCAAAACAGAAATGTTCACAGATTTACTTATAACTTACAGGGTATAAAGATGGTGCTGGTAGAAACATACCGTTAACATTTTTTCCGCCTGAAATGCTGCATTTCTCAAGAAATTAGTAAAAGCAATGACTTAAAATATTTTTGATCTTTAAAAAATAAAAAATAACGGTGAAAAGATGAAAGAAATTGCGTGGGTTTTTTCATGGTTTTCTCAAAAAGTCGGCACCATACGGTACCGGGAATTTCACAAGTGACTGTTACTGTATCTTTCTTGATATTTTTGCTCATGAATCTGCATTTCTGTGACAAAAAGTATGATATTAGTATTAAGGAGATGAGACAATGTACAGGGAATGGCAAATGCACTGGTAATGGGTGTCTAGACATTTGTGGTTTGTTGAGTAAACTCTCCTTGACTCATACTCCAGACAGGCAGTGTATGCTGCAGTGCTAGCTCCCCGTGTGTGTGTGTGTGTGTGAGCTACCGTACCATATTTGGTAGTTGTGCTCGGGCCATATACATGTACAATGTCTTAGGAGCCCTAGGATGGTACAATGTACATGTGGGCATGCATGGTTTACCAGTTATACAAGCAGGCAGTGATTGGTCGGTGCTAAAGACCTTCAATTGGTAAAGACTGGTGGAGAGAGTTTATAGCTAGTGAAGCTGGGGTTACTGCATCATGCACTTGTACTCAGTGATCAGTAGATCATGGTAAAACCATTAACGGAGGCATGAAATGCACTGAATGTGTTCCCATCAGGCTGGTACGCCTTGTAGCTGAAGATCCATAATCAGCTCCATAAGTTGGCTGAAAGTCCCTTCTTGTGCAAGTTTTTCTTTGCACTTTGACTATCTACGAGGGTCTTTTATCAGCTAATAGGCAGAAAGATAAAAAAATATCCAATTTGATTTTAAATATTAGTTTAAAGGTACAGTACAGGATTGGTAACATACCCAAACAGAAATGTCTACGAGTTACCTATAACTTTATACAGGGTATGAAGATGGTGCTGGTAGAAGCATACCAGTAAAATATTTTCGATTGAAATGGTGTATTTATCCAGAAATTAGCAAAACAAAGACCGAAAACAGTTTTGATCTCAGGCAGTCGGAGTAAGATCAAAACCATTCTTTATGTTCTATGAGAGAAATTGAGTCAGGATTTTCACAGGTTTATTATTTCATGTTGATGCTGAATCATACAATGTGTGAGTGCTGCTCTGTGACCTTTACCAATCATAATAATATACATGTATAGCATATTTATATTGTGCAGAAATATACTCTACTGCGCATTACAAATTTGTTATTATCTCAACTCCCTGGGGAGTATATAGCTCCATGCTACCAGAGGCTAATCAAACCACAAAGCCATCTCTACCCTCGCAGGTACCCATTTACACCTGGGTGAAGAGGAGCAATATGTGACAAAGCATCTTGCCCAAGGATGTAAGCATCACTAACCCATAGCTGTATTCGAACCCACAATAATAAACTTAATATTATTACCAATGTATTGGTGTGGCCGGGTCATGAAAAAATGCTTAAAAGTCTTTTTTAAATGAGTTACTATTATGTCATCGTAAGATTCTTTTCCTTGGTAGTTGTCACCTCTTAGTGATACAGAACAAAAGTAAATCATTATTATTTGCACAGTGTCTGTGAAGACGCTGGTTTATACACAGTCACCAAACGTAAAATTGGATGCAATCGATCAAAAAAGGTCCGGGCGCTGTTACCATGGTTACAGAATCAAATGAATTTCCTTGTGTCAGTTCGGTTCAGTGCAACTGTACATTTCATTTCCAGTTCACAAGATGCACTTGCCAACGGGCCGTACGTGTACAAACAAATAGTAAATTAGCGTGATGCATCAAAGTCCCTGCTGTGGCTTGTAATGGCTTCCCATAAAAATTGAAAGTATTATTTCCGAAGAAAAAAACCAAAACAATCTCCTGCATGATTGCACAAATATGTGATCTGAAACAACAAGAGAAGTTCACAGTTTCAAAATCATGCAGTTTTGATAGAAATACATGGAATTCGGACACACTGCTCCTGGAGTGAATGACAACTTGGGTTTTGCAGAGAAAAACTGCAAAGGAAGAAAATGCTTGGAGTTAGGAGGGCCTGATGTTTCAATCCTAGCAGGATCGCTCTCAAAGGCTGCTTAGAGTTAGGAGGGCCCGATGTTTCGATCCTAGCAGGATCTTTTTGCCAAAGGCTGCTCAGAGTTAGGAGGGCCCGATGTTTCGATCCTAGCAGGATCTTTTTGCCAAAGGCTGCTCAGAGGTAGGAGGGCCCGATGTTTCGATCCTAGCAGGATCTCTCTCAAAGGCTGCTCAGAGTTAGGATGGCCTGACATTTCTAACCTAACAGGATCTTTCTCAAAGGCCTTCGATAAAGATCCTACTAGGATCCAGATGTTACCCTAAGCAGGATATTTCTCGAAGGCCTTCGATAAAGATCCTGCTAGGATCGAAACGCGTCAGGCCCTCCTAACTCCAAGCATTTTATAAATTTCAGGTAATAATAGAGAAAGAGATGATTGGCTTGAGCACGAGACTGTGAAGCTAGCTACTACTGTTGCTAAGTACTGAGGACATGTCGTGATTAATACTATTGGCTTTATACTTACTGTACCACTAGCGTAATTGCATAATATTAACAACAGAAAGACAGGACAAGGGGCGTGGTCAGAAATTGGTGGGGACGTAGCGACAGATTAAGTAGATAAAAGCTAGAGATTCTTATATGGTCCTAATATGAATATATGAAAACTTCAGTACAGTAAAAAAAAGAGTATTTCTAGTACTTGGCAGATAAACAAGTTTTTGACAGGGATATTTTGTCTACTATGACATTTAGACAATACAGACAATGGAATAAAGAATGGAAGAAAGAAAAATCTGCATAAATTAAAGCTGTAAACCGTAAGAAAAAGTAGGCTACATACTTCACAAAAGAGGGAGATGAGAAACCTTTTATAGGATTTGTGTCTGCCGGACCACAGAGGATTATAGGATTGAGATTTGATGGCATGATCCATTGAATTGAAGAGACAAGATACAGTAGACTGCCGTGTCATGTCATTGACAGCGTGTCATCTGCACATTAATGGTGCATATACAGACCAGGGACCGGCAGGGGACCAGGCGTCAATTTCACCAAACACTAAGGGTGCATTCGTTTAGCTCCCCCGGGTCAGCCCTTTCTGGGAATGGTCGTGTTTTACTGCACAAAACAAGCGAGAGAATGGTGACGAGGTTGACTGGTGTCGACCCGGGGGAGCTAAACGAATGCACCCAGTGATATGATCTTAAAATGAGTTGTCAACATCACCATGTAGTGATTTGTATTGTGACATCACACTTTGCTTAGCAATTAAGAGTCATTCACACTTAGTGTCAGATAAATCGGTTGACTGGTGTCGACCCGGGGGAGCTAAACGAATGCACCCAGTGATATGATCTTAAGATGAGTTGTCAACATCACCATGTAGTGATTTGTATTGTGACATCACACTTTGCTTAGCAATTAAGAGTCATTCACACTTAGTGTCAGATAAA
Source organism: Astropecten irregularis (assembly GCA_963971285.1). Classification (NCBI taxonomy): domain Eukaryota; kingdom Metazoa; phylum Echinodermata; class Asteroidea; order Paxillosida; family Astropectinidae; genus Astropecten; species Astropecten irregularis. The sequence continues at coordinate 16,677,406 of OZ020244.1, read as the reverse complement.
TCGCAGTGCTTCGTGAAATTGGTCCCAGGGGGGCCTATTTAACAAAGCACCATAAGATTGATCTTAAGTGTATTAAGATCAATCTCAATTGCTAAGCGAAGTGTGATGTCACAATGCAAATCACTATGGTGATATTGACAACTCATCTTCTTAAGATTTATCTTAGTGTTTGGTAAAATTCAGCCCTGGTGCTGACAACATGGCTGTTGACAATACCAGGTACTCAACGCTTTATGTGCATTGTTAACATGTTGTACATCTCTTAACTTAATCATTGTTATACAAAAGATCTTTCACTACAACTCGAAAGATTCATTTTCACATTCAGACTTTTCTGAAAGCACTTAAGCTAAACATGAATTAGCCCTTGTCAGATCATTCACATGTACAGTCCTATTGTCACCTTACCAAATTATGCCTAGTAGGGTATTGAAGAATAATACAAAGATTTTCAGTTAATGCTCACCCAAGTTAACCCTCAAATTTGCTGAAAGCGTAGGTGGTGTGTCTTTAAAGGTACAACTAAAAAAACCAGCGCTTCGGTTAACTTGATTATTGTTGCCTGATTGAAACCCGGTTCATATTCAACTTGGGCAGGGTTATTGAAATCTAATTTGCTCCAACACGTCCCAGTTGAAGGAGCTAAGCTAAACATTATTCAAACCTGGGCCCTTTTCCAAACCTCAGCTCTGGCTCAGGCTCCGGCTCCATTCCATGAGCCAATCAAAATAGAGGCTTTTGGCTGAGGTTCGGAGGTAGGTTCTCTGGTTTGAAAAGGAAAACAGAGCTTCAGCTTTAGTGAAACACCACAATCTGTATCTTCAGCATTATAGATGACAGAGCTGGAGCCGGAGCCTGAGCTGGAGGCGGAGCCTGAGCCGGAGCCGAGGTTTGGAAAAGGGCCCAGGGGTCGATTTCACCAAACTCATCGTAACTTACTATCAATCGTAGGACGTATTATGATGCATTGCAGCCTTACCTAGGATACGATGGGTTATCCTTCGTAACTTGAGTTATGATCTATCGTAGAGCTTCGTGAAATCCACCCCAGGTTCAGTTATCAATCAACTTTAATTTTTTGTCTCAGTTCGAAGACAATGTCATCAACCAAATGGCTGTAATGCAAATAAATACTACTATAAGTCAGAAACATTTTTGTTTTGTTTCATGACAATCAGATATTCGAAGCTGCACACTGCACAGCCGAACATGCATGAACTAAATCAAATGTTTAATTGTCCGAGCTCAGCAAAAGTCATGTTGATTCACTCTACGTCATTGCCATTAGCAACCAAACAGAGCCAGGAGCAAACACACACACAAACATACGTATTAAGTAATTCATGGTGTTGGGCTCGGCTCTCTACCTTAATGCTGTTTAACCAACTCTACCTAAACCACTCACGAGACCTGACATCTTTGAGGAGTTGCAGTGGGAACTGACGGAAATTGGGACAAAAATAAGCCGAAGAAGGACTTCTTTGTTAGCGCGTGGGGGTGGGGGGGGGGGGGGGCGGAGGGAGAAAGAGTTAACGATTTTGTTTTGTCGAAATGCCTTAGTGAAAACAGTCGCTAGGCTCCAGCAAAATGTCACAGCGCTCAATCATCCCTCTGTGTGTGCGTGTGTACATTGTAATAACAGACTTGGACTTGAAGTGGACAGCCTGGCCCTAATGTTATGTTTTGGAAATCCAACTCCCCTGTCCCCCGGTCCCACAGTGCGCCAAGCTTCAGGATGCTGGTCTTGTTGCTAAGTGATTAGAAATGTAAAGAGTAAAGTTCATTCCATGTGAGAAGCGTGACACCGCTGCTTTTAGGAGGCTGGCAGTCTGGCTGGCTGGCGAGGCGAGGCATCTGGGGCTGAGTGGTGTGAGCAGCGCCGGGCGGGCCGAGGGTTTTGAAAGCATTTCTTGTCAGAATACTGCTGCTCAGCTTAAAGGCAGCCAAGGTCCTGCATGTTTACCTGATGCATCACCTGATTAGTCTCCATCTTGATGATGATGATGGTGGGTGGGGGGTTTCAAGATGAAGGGAATAGGGTTCACCATCACTGTTGGCTTAAAGGTAATATCAGTACAGATTCATGGGCAAAAATATCAAGGAAGATACAGTCACAGTCATCTGTGAAAATTTCAGTCCCATACGGTGCCCACTTTTTGAGAAAATCGTGATAAACTGCCACTGTATTTCTTTTAAAAGATCAAGAAAATTTTTGGTCGCTGTTTTACTAATTTCTGAATAAATACACCATTTCAGGCGGATTTTTTTTTACGGTAGGTTTCTACCAGCACCATCTTCATACCCTGAAAGTTATACGTAAATCTGTAAACATTTCTGTTTTGGTTTCTTACCAAAGTATGATACTACCTTTAAATGAAGACCTGACTTCTGACTTGCAGCCCTCCGTCCGTCATATGAAAGGGAACACAATCCTTGAATTATCTCCCATGGAATGATACATGGAGCTCATGTGCCGGGGTTAATTTCATAGATCTGCCCGATACACAGATTTGCTAAGCATGGAAAAGATTTGCTTAGCAATTACCAGTTGTAAGCCAGTTCCATTTGATACAGCTTGTGACTGGTTGGTGGTGGCCGGTTTGTTTTATTCAGCCAGATAAGATTGTTAGGTAGTATTTTGCTGCTATTACGTGAATCTATGATGTTGGGTAAAGGGCCTAATTTCACTGAATCAATTTTTTGTGCTTATGAGCACTGCTATGCGTGAAATCTATTTCATGAAATCTGTAAGCAAGACTTTAAGTGCTGAATCAGTTCAAAGAATTTCTAGGCTAACCTTGATTTGTTCCTGTTTATGCGCTGATATGCATTCTGCAGAAAGTCCTTGCTTAGTGTAGCGAGGATAAAAACTCTCCCTTGAAATGTGCTAACCGTAAGCAAAGAAAGTCTGCCATATCATAAGCGAAGAACTTTTGCTTACGGTAACTGATACCATGAAATTGGGTCCAGGTTGGATATGTCAGAAGGGACACTGAGATTACTTGTACATGACCATACAAAGACTTTCATCAGATAAAACCAGTAGATTATTGTCTTACACAAGTACATGCATGTTGTGCTTTGGAATAGCGCTCCGCACTAATGACGTCATGATATCACACAAGTGATTAATTGGCCAGCGCGCGCATGTACAAAATCCCCGGATGTCAGACAAACTTTTAATGCATGCATGCACACAAGCACACCCACCACACGTTTGCATGGTTGCAATGTTTGTCTGAGATCCGGTGTGCTATTTTTAGCGCAAGGAGCGCTATTGAAACATTCTGCTCATCTACCATGTCTACACCTAGCGTCACTGACAGAAACATTTTTTTTGTAGTGTTTGACTGAGAAAAATCCTACTTGGATTGAACCGTTAGGCCCTGCTAACTCCAACTCAGTAATAACATTTGTCAGAAGTGATGGCTTTCATTATGAACTGAACCAGTTTCCCATGCAATGTTGGACGTAAATCATTTAAACTTTCTTTTATCACCCACTCACGGCCAAATTAGAAGATTAAAGCTGTCCGTTCATCAACCCAGTTTGTGCCTACCTGCATAAGTTTTTATGATTGCTCCTAAAAGGGTAATATATGATGAATGTTTTTTGGTGTGTTGCTCTAAAATTATCAGACAGACCTATTCATTTTGAGTACTACAGACTTTGTTATCGCTCCCCATGCTACATACTGCTGACAAATTGCCAATTTAAGTACAGGATTGGTAACATACCCACACAGAAATGTTCACAGATTTACGTATAACTTTCAGGATATGAAGATGGTGCTGGTAAAAACATACCGTTCAAATATTCCCGCCTGAACCAACGACCGAAAACAGTTTTGATCTTGGGGTAAGATCAAAACCATTCTTTATCTTTTATAAGGAAATTTTAGTCTGCATTTGTTCTGCATCTTAGCCAAATGTTCGGTAGGCTATAGCGGTGTTTGTTATAGTGGGTTTCCACTGTACATGTACAGTACTGTTTTGACAAGCCGGTAACGATAAACATCATCGAGTTACAATTCCTGATGCGGTTATAACATGATTAAGTATGATGTTACTGTAAACCAGTGCTCTCTGAGTTGTCTTGGCACTTTACGTAACCCGCAGGTGTCTGCTCGGCCAGCACGACGTGTCCGAGACGGGCATTGAATGTGTCAAACTTCAAACGGGGGCCGACTTAATCAAATTCACAACAGATATACGTAAATGTTGTTATGATATTTGCATAAAATACGTGTGTCCAGCTGTACAGGTGAAAACTGTGCGAGATTAAAAAGAGGAAGAAAAAACTGGGGTAGTTCTGCGTTGCCAAGTGGCAATAGACAAAATGAAGAAATGTCTAGAAAAAAATGCCGCTTTTGTTTAAAATTCAGCCATGTTTTATTTATGATAATTCCCAGTTTGGACAGTTTAACAGAGTTTCATCTCATGCCCCAACTCTCGGTTTGCAGGGATTTTTTAGTTCGTTTATTTTCATGCAGTATTTTAGATGGAATTTGAAAGATGTCTTGGAGTGTTACGGATTCCATTATGGAATATCTGAAATAGCTTACTGTCTCTGAGATGAGTCACAGCGACGATGATCGTAGAAGCCACGAGTTGCACCACATCATGTCCCGACATAATCCATCTGCCGTTCAGTTTAATGTGAGCGAGAATGTGCTGAATAATGTTATGTGGGCAATGTTGTCAACAACCATGGTAGCTACATGTATAAGTAATTGATTTCATGTTGCGTAAACCAGTCTGTGTATAAACCAGATGCTAAAAGGACCAAATTGAAAACCAATCTCTTTGGACATGATTGCAGATTTTGTGATAACAAAGCGAACTTCAGATTGAATGATATATTTTTTCCTGCTCTATTTCCAATATTTTTTTTAATGATCATTCAAAATTTATGTTTGATGTTTTCTTTGGGCTGTTTGTGATGAAAGTTTCATTCAATAATTGAAATATGAAACCACTGACAACAGGTTGGCATTTTTAAATCATTCCATTTTTAGATAATAAGCATGATAAGCAGACTTAAAAGTGAAATACATAAAAGAAATTAAATTTTAGTAGCTCATTTTCAAACATTAATTTACAAAAGTCATTCCATTTTCAAAAATGAAAATTTTGACGCAGCTGCACTTGCTATCTTACACCTGCATTAACCCTAACCCTCTGCACCTATCACACTAGACAAGAGCTGCTTACCACACACATTACCACAGTCTCCACAGGGGGACTGGATCACAAACCACACAGCATGTGGTGTATTGTGGTATTCTTGATACCACACTTACCACAACAAATACCATGCATTGTAAACTGTGGTATTATGGATGTGGGTTAGGGTCAATACATATGTACCTAAAGTAACATGCAACTTAAAGATTGTTGTGTTGCCGCATCACGCCAAAATCTAGACCAATCAGAGCACTCGAGCTCCATCTCCGGGGTAAATCGGGAATGTGAAATGTTTGGAGTCACTGTTTTGTCGGTCCCCGTATTGTACCATGAGCCAATAGGCCAAGAATGATTGTACTGCACACGTTCTTGTCGTGCTTTCTACATTGTATCACCTGTTTACACATGCTTGTTGTGATACGACATCCGCACGGCCAGAAATAGATCGTTTGGGAAGAACGAAAAGCCACGATTGGAAATTGTCACCTGCTTTGTTAACATGCCCTCGAGGTTCTGTGGTGTATTTGTGTACATTGTACAGTTATGGAGGATAACGTTGCTTTTTATTCATGTTGATATTGTTTGTGCTTCATCACAAAGGATTGTTTTTGAAGAAAGAATGCCAATACATCCGAAATTCAGGATTTTTTTTAGCACGAAGAAAAAACAGTCCATATTCTCAATGCACAACTGCAGCAGTCTTGTATCAAACCGTTATTCTTATTTAATTTACGGTACAGCAACGTGCCGGAAGTCCCAAAGTTTAGTATTTATACTTCATCAAATTCATCAAATCCATCAAATCCATTGTAGATAACATGGGATAAGCAGTCCATAATTTCTCCACATCCTCTTGTTGATGATGTTTTACTTCATTACATCTGATGAAGTAGTTGTTACTCCGAAAGCTTATTTAGGTATTTCCTTAGTTAGTTAGTCTTAGTACTACCAAAATTGCCTATACTATTTTGATAAACTTAGAACATGGGCTACCCACGATATACTCCACATCCCCAGTGTGTAATACTGCAGCAGCCCTGGGGCACAAAGCCCTACGATCGATCGTAACTCGAATTACGAAGGATAACCCATCCTATCCTACGTAGGGCTGCAATGCATCACAAGTCCTACGATTGAAAGTAAGGCTGCAGTTTGTATCCGGTTAACCGGTTAACCGACCGTTCAAAAGGGTACCCAGGTACATTTTCCCAGTTAGGTTAGTCGAAAAGTATCTTTTTAATAGCCTCTTCTTTTTTAAACATAGACACTTCTAGAGTTCACAAAGAAAAAAAAATGATCTTTTGAAAATTGGACCAGCAGGCTTATGCAAAGCAAAGGCCAGACATTTTGCTATGTCTCCCATGCACTGCCAAATGTTGTGACAAAAGAATGTTGTCAACCAAGTTCCTGAAAGACCCAAACTACTATTTCGTTGTTTTTCTTTGTTTTCTTTGTTATAAGGGTAATCGTAACCGTAACTGAAAAACAGACGGGTAATCGGTTACAAAATGATTCATAAACTTACAGCCCTAATTGAAAGTACGTTACAATGAGTTTGGTGAAATCGACCTCAGGTCCTTTAATACATATCCCCATGTTATTCTGCCGGAGGAGTCCTAAATCCATCCAAATCCTTATGTAATCTTGACCGGATTAGTCGTGAATCCATCACGATCCCCAATGAATGCACAAACAGTCCTGAATCCATTCAACCTCTCTCTATAAAGCTCTTTTAATTCTATGATGCACATACGTCGGATCTATAAATCTTTTTTGTTTTTGCGTAATACACCGATCCAGTAGGCCACGCCCCTTAACAATGTGGCCAATCACAACGCATTATTTAAGGTCCGACAAATTGCCGCCATTTTGTCCGACATAATGGCATGAATTTTGTATTCTTTAGTGCACACTTTTCGTTGAGTTTACTTTTGTTTTGTATTGACAAGGCGATTCTTTTACAAACTAGAGTTTTATTCTTCACCATGGTAAGCGGTGTTAAATATTTCCATTATATTCCTGGCTCTCGATGCCCTGGCTGAAAGTAAAGGTACATTTTTGGCCTTTTGCAAAACCAAAGTCCAACTCAGAGAGAAGTGTTTATGTGGTTGAGTTTATGTGATTCGTCGCGTGTGGGCGATCGTGACACTTGATGTGCGTGCGCATGTGCGTTGTTGCTAGGACGTTGCTATGGTGGGCGTGGCCTACTGGATCGGTGTATTGAGACACAGTCCATCTCTAAATAAACCCCACATTGTACCTGATCAGCATTGCCCCAACCATGGAGTTGCAGGATTCTCCGGAAGGTGTTGGGAGCACGGAAACCTCTTTAAAAAACCCTGTTTCTCTTTCTTCCCTGTGGAGTTAGTCACACTGCATGTACAAATACCACGTTACTATGATTGTTTCGGTGATGCCTCAGCGGAATCCACTTAAAAACACATTGATTATTCAAGTTCTTAAATAGCTTCTACTGTTTCAAAAGCAAATGAGCATATGTTCCTTATTCCTTAAAACCCAAGATTGAAGAAATGTTGACAATATTTTAGTGTAAAATTGTTGTGAAATTCAAAACAGCCTGTCACATCAATTGTGGTTTGGTCTGGTTAGTCTGGCACTAGACCCAACAAACCAAGAATCGCTCGTGAAAATCAGAGCAGAAACCAGACAATATTCAGCTATTCAGCACTTCATCTGTGAAATGTCGCATCTGAATTACCGTTTCACTCAATAATTTCCCACTACAATCAAAGCCGTGCCCTCTTTCCACAAATTTAACCTTACTAGAATTCAAAGAGGACACCGCCACCAACATAATTTAGGTGAGTTAATTTTATAAAAGTGGTTATAATTTCGTGATATAAATAAGTGGACTCCGGTTAGATATCACCATTGTTTCTCTAGCAATTGTAAGGCCACAAATTTCACCTGTTTTGAATACCCTCCCTCCTCCAAGACTGATGCCTCTGTAGGTTTAGCTGACCCCATCATCAGGAACAATTAAGAGCAAACACCTTGCCTACTCATTATCTAGCACCTGTGTACAGCTTGGAAGTGTATATGTATATCAAAAGGTCGAAGGCACTGGACTGCGCTTGTCTCAATAATTGAACCACCACTGACGATGGACATTAATTAGTAATAACCTCAGTCAATGAAAAATGGCTTCTGACCAGGCAGCTATAACTAGCACGGGTGTATGACATCATAGGTATTGGTTTTTCCGTTATGAAGGTGTGGATAGGTCAGATATTAGGTTCTGGTCTCGGTGGTGTTCAATTCAGTCAATTTTCTTTGCTTGCCCCGCCCCCTTCCATCAATATATTGACAACAGAGTAGGGCTCAAATTCTCACAAAAGTCAACCCAGCAACGTGGCTAGTGGCTAGTACATGTATATGCAGCGTAAGAAGTTGGTTGGTTAAGAAGGCATTTTCAGACTCTTTCATGGTAAGAACATCGAAAACCACACCAATAAAATGATGTTGAAGTGCCTGTTGCGATGTCGGATTTGATTCGCCCCGCTGGCCCTTGCTGGCTTGGTGACCTGGTGGTGTGCCATCTGTACCCGTTGGCGGGAGGTCGTGGGTTCGGGTCCCACCTGAGCCAGCACATGATTTTTTTACATGTTCTCTTAAAAAGCACTGAGTATGCAGTGCTCATCTACATCGGTGAAGGGCAAGCTAATTCCCATGATGTTGAAGTTCATGTATGAAATGTTCCTCGAGGTTAACATTTTAAAGTTGATTACCAGCATATTACAAGAAAAAAAACAACAACAACTTTTATATGATTACTGGACTTGTTGCTCTTAGGAATGCATTGGCCAACGTATTAAAATCATCGGTTTAATCCAGTCAAGTGGATGTTTTGGTCAGTGTTGGATCGAGGCTTGACAAAAAACCCAGAATCAGCTTGCGTGTATCATCGTAAATTTCCGATCCAAATTCTGCATTCAGTTCCCAAGTTACTGTAGCAGTATCAGTATTGACGAATTAACACTTGAGCGCGAATTGTATTTGAAGCCTAGTGGAAATTCAGCCTTGATCACTTCAGTGAATGCATTCCCTAATAAAAACAAATTGGCTGAAGTCCAAGTTCACACCCACAGAGATTGTTAGCCGACCTTGATGGTAAGAACGCTGCGGAGCTGGGACTGGCTCCCTGTGGCAGCATCAAGGAGCAACTAGGCACCTGTGAGTGTGAAGCTTGCACGTATTCAGGACAGGTTGATAGCAGGTCAAGCATATTGCTCAAGTGCTCCCGGTGAAGGAGATTTACTCCATGTTTGTCCATCAAGGGGGATGTTATTTCTTAAAGCGCCCCAACACTTACCGTACTCTACAATAAAAAGACGCACATTAATACAGATTGTGAAACTGCCCATCCTTCGATAAAATGGTAATAGCCAATAGCAACCTGGATTTTTTAGGAAGACGAGCAACAAATAGTAATGATATTACACTGGAACGCCACTAGAACGAAAATGTCAGGATAGTTGTCGTTCGTTATAGTGAACAATGTTCAGCAGGCCATATACATATTGTACACACGAATTAGGAGCCAATTGCAAGGATGATGTTTGGTGTAGCCAAATGTTCAGTATAGCAGTGTTCACTATAGTGGTGTTCCACTGTATAATGAAATGAAGCCATAGAAAAAATAATAGACATATTAAAATCACAGTGATTATTCAGAGAAATTTGAGCATTCTGTGATTCTTGATGATGATCTCTTTTCTATCAAAAGGTCCAGTTTTCTTAGTTTCTCATTTCTCTTACTTCCATCAGCTCATTTGAACATCACTCTAGATCAATTTGTAGATTTTTGGCTAATTTGGTGCCCTTATTTTATGTTTGGGACTAATCGTAAAGGTGGCGACAAGTGAACGGTATAAACTGACAAAGTGGGGTCAACTTGTGAACTTTGAGCTTTTGAATTTGTCTAAAGATGCAAAGTACATAATATTCTGTACATTGAAAGTCACCATGCTGTTGCCATGGTTACCACATATGTATAGTGGTTGCCGTGACCACGATAAATCCATGCCACTGTATTTTTATAATATTGCATTGAGAGCATTGATAATGTGTTTTTTATCACATATCACACGCAGTAATACAATGTCAATTTCATGGTGCTTTTTATTAGGTACATGGCAAATGTATACTGTTTAAGTACAACTTTTTGTGATCTTAGAATGAGGGGGGCATGACATTTTGATCTTAGCAGGATCTTTCTCAAAGGCTGAATGACAAGAGGACAAGAACATGCAAGTTAATATACACACATCAATAGCGTTCCGCACTAATGACGTCACACCATGCGTGCACGTGCACCCCTACTCACCACATGTTTGCATGGCCGGTTGCAATGTTTGTCTGAGGTTCGGTGCTATTTTTAGCGCAAGTGCGCAGTGCAATTGACAAAAGAGGATCAGAACAAGAGGACAGAGTGACAAGTGAAACAGTGAAAGCATGATCTTGTTAGGAATCAAATAGTCTGTGTCCATATTGTTACATACCAGTAGTAAATTCATGAAATAATTTTGAACAAAATTTTGAATTATCCTGCATTACTCCATGATCATGATGATCTGTGTTGTGTGACATCTTGCTTGCATCCACATAATTCTGGGAGTCACAGTAAATATCATTTAAATAAAAAGGAAAGGGTTATTCATCGTGGTGGATACAGATAAGGAAAAAAAGTGATCAAATTTACAAAATATCATTTCATAGCTTCAGTCAAGTTTTTTTTTTGTCTTAAAATTTGGTAAAAAAACACAGGTTGATTGACTTTCATTTTTAAAAAAGATTCATATGTTGTGGGTTTTTAAAAACATTTTTGTGTGAACTTAACGGTTTCCACCTTTAAGAAATCTTGTGGGAATCTTAGAATTGATTGTACTGCACCTTCATGAATACAGCATCATGTACTTGACTTCACTTGGTAATCAGACGGCAAATGTCAAGCATCAGCAATTGGTCAATATTTATCTCTTGGACGCTATGACGGCAGAAGAGTCATGATGTCAAAATAAAGAAAACAACATATTATACAATTAAAGGTAGTATCATACTTTGGTAGCATATCGAAACAGAAATCTTCACAGATTTACCTATAACTTACAGGGTATAAAGATGGTGATGGTAGAAACATGGCATTAAAATGTTTCTGCCTGAAATGCTGTATTTATCCAGAAAAGAGTACAACCAATGACCAAAAACAATTTTGATGTTTGGAAGACCAAAAATAATGGTGAAAAGAATTAAAGATACCGTGGGTGTTTTCACTTTTTTCTCAAAAAGTGGGCACCGTGGACTGGGAATTTCTTAGATGACTGTTATTGTATCCAAGTTCTTTGATATTTTCGCCCATGAATCTGCATTTCTTTGACAAAAAACCAAAGTATGATATAACCTTTAAAACAATGACAACCAAACCTAGGAAATATGAAAAAAAGCAAAATTTCTACTTCTTTGAATGTAATTTAGTCCGAGATTCACCTAGGTAACCTTTTGAGCCGGTTCCAAAATGGCGGCAAATACTTAATGAAATTTTAATTGCGAGGCCGCACAGTAAAAAGGACTGGAATTACTCACAGGTCACTCTGCTTGCATTTGCCCTCTGGAAATGCTAGAATTGTTGCAGCTAGTTCATTATAAATTTCTCCTCGGTCCAAATGCCAAATGTAATGTTTGTTTGTGGTTTTTTTTTAAATACCATATGGCTTTAAAGGATTATTGTGCAGTGCATTAAAAATTTACTACTTGAAGCCCATTTTCAGTCCATTACATATACATGTACCTTTCTGGTACCTTTCTTTTTCATAGAGCTTAGAGCACAAAAATTGCTTAAGCATGAAACGTCTTCCTTGATCAAAAAGGATTAACCTACCAAATTTCCATGTGGTGTTTACTGCTTTTGACTTGTATCCGGTCATTGCTTGCTGAGCATAACATTCACAAGGAGGTTTTGCTGGCATGTTGAATTTATTTACCAAGATTGTTGGTGATTAAGCAAATTTTGGTGCTATTTAAGGTACTATCATAGTTTGGTAGGAAACCAAAACAGAAATGTTCACAGATTTACCTAAAACTTACATGGTATAGATTGTGGTGATAGAAACATATTGTTAAAATTGTTCCGCCGGAAATGGTGTATTTATCAAGAAATTAGTAAAAGCCATGACTAAAAAAATTTTTTTGATCTTTAAAAGATACAAAATAACAGTGAAAAGATTAAGAAAATTCCATGGCCATTTTTCACAGTTTTCTCAAAAAGTCGGCACCGTATGGGACTGAGAATTTCACAGATACCGGTAGTCACTTGATAGTTTTGCCCATGAATCTGTAATTTCTTTGACAGAAACCAAAGAATGATATTACCTTTATAAACAGTGCTTTTATGGATTTCGTGGAAGAGGTCAAGATGATGACCCCATTTCACCACAGAGAAAATTAAAGGTCCTTCCTCCCTAGACCCTTTTGCAGCGCTTGGAGGTACAATTGTGAGACAATTTGTGCTGGAATCTTGTGACACAAAATCCCATAGGCCGACTATTTGCGAAAGGGTCTTTGATTTCACTGGGCCCACAAGCCCCAAACACTAAGAAAACATGGAATTGAGTGATCAAGGTTCATCATTGCGTTGATGTCATCAGACGGATGGCGGATCTTTCTTGAGAACTTATAAATTGGAACCATTAAAGGTACAATACGTGAAAAGGTCATAGAACAGCACCTACACTTTGTCTATAAATCCAATATGTACGTGAAATAATAAACCTGTGTAAATTTGAGCTCAATCGGAAATAGGCCTATGGGTCCCGAAAAAATTGCGAAAACCCGACTCATTTTTTCTTATAAAACATAAAGAAGGATATAAATTTCATCTTGCCAAGATCAAAAATGATTTTGGTATTTGGTTTTATTCATTCTGGATAAATACACCATTATTCTCACAGTATCTTTCTACCAGCATCCATCTTCATATACCCGGAAAGTTATATGTAAATTTACAGATTAATCTGTGAACATTTCTGTTTGTGTATGTTACCAATCCTGTACTGTACCTTTAAAAACAGACTAAGTAAGGAAAATAATTTGTTAGATAATTTGGAAGGTTTAGGGCATATGTTCCTTGGCTTAAGTGGCTTAGGTACTCATTTTAATGAATACAAAATACAGCTTTTAATGTAAGCCAGTAATATGATATCGCATATGCTGATAATGTTTCACGTATACATTGTGTATATACAGCATACTAATTTCGCTATCCCGTTCCATCTGCAAGATTAAATGCCACGATTGCAAAAACAAAAATTGAAAAATTTGCATGCAGATGCATTTAATTTTGTCCGCACATGTGTAATTTGCTTAAAATGTATTGATTGTGTCCTGCACAATCCCATGGATTGTTTGCAGCGAGTTTGCAGTCACATACGAGAGGAAATAACAGCAGATTGCTGGCTAATTGTGACGTCAAACGCTTTTAATTTTAGTGCAAATAAAGATGGCAGACATCTGGTCGCTTGTTTATCATTCCGGAAGTTGGATTATAGTGTTCATTGCCACGGTCAGAGTGAAATTTGTATTGTTATTGCCTTCGGGGAAAAATATGCACAAGGTTCCGTCCTGGAATAATTCTAGTCATATGTCACATATTCATAATGCATGTCATGAAGAATATCCAAGGAGACATATGGTCCTGGGCTCCTGGCACGAATATTACTGGGTTTTTTCTAATTTAAAGCTTCCGCCAGTTGCTGTAGTAACTATCTATTTATACTGTAACCGAGGCAGGGAAAGTGCTGGCTCTGTGAATCGAGTTTTCAACAAATAATACAAGTTTTGTGTATAGAGCTTGAGTAGTCGGGCTTGAGCAAAGAGTCACCAAACTTTACTTCACATTTTGGTGTCAGAATTATCTTGATCTTGGGAAATGAGTGATAATAATAATAATATACGACAGTTATATTGTACACAGCTCTACTATATTGATATACTCTACTGCGCATTACAAATTTACTATCATCCTATTGGGCCATAATTTACATTCCTGAAACCATCTCAACTCCCTGGGGAGTATACAGCCTCCCCCCCCCCCCCCACTACAGTAAGATGCACAGAGGCTAATCAAACACAAAGCCATATCAACCCTCACAGGTACCCATTTACACCTGGGTGAAGAGGAGCAATATGTGACAAAGCATCTTGCCCAAGGATTCAAGCACCACTAACCCATGGCTGGATTCGAACCCACAATCTGTAGTTTGACGACAAGACCTTGAGTTTGACACGCAACACCACTAGGGCATGACACCCATGAGCGTGTGGCAGAGTCTTTGTTGTGCTTTCTAAAGTTCTCTTCATGATACATGTACATATGAGAGTCATCATCCTGACGCCCGGTCACTAAGGACCTTTAACCAGCTGTCCAGCGGCCTTGAATCTTGGTATTTGTACTTGCCAATAAATAGATGACCATAGACATCCAGCTGGTCAGTTCCTGGTGGCCGTTAAAAGGTCAAACATTCCATTTTGTGTGCAGTCACTGTGCACGCACTCACAGAGCTCTTCGTGTCCTGTCTCCGTACAAAGGAGGAAGAGGTAGTGATGCATCTTTATTTGAAAAAAGGAGAAGAAGCAAAAAACCTTTTATCCGGATAAAATGCATAATCCCAAGTTACAGTCCTTTATGCTTTTGTTCTTCAAAGAGGATTATGAAGTATTGTCTGCTACTTTTGTTTCTAATTGCATTCGGCTTAATGGATCCTGGCTCCTGGTATGCGGCAGCCATGGCGCGTAAAAAAAAAAACTTTGCCAAAAAATACAAACAAAAAAAATTGATGGAATATAATGGATCTTTTTCAGTTATTACGTGCCAATGACTTGAAAAACGTGCTGTGTGTAAGCTATAGGTTGCTTTGTTTTTGCCTAATAAGACATATACAAGTATTTAACTGCTGCAAAGTGCTCATCAGCCGAAATGACCTGAAACATATCAAATGCTTGGAGTTGGGAGGGCCTGACACGTTATGATCCTTGCAGGATCTTTCTCAAAGGCTAATAACACATAGTAGAAGTGAAAGATGACGTCACATGCGAAGGGTCTAGCCCTCCCCCCCAAAAATATTGACTCTTCTATGCGTCCGAAAATATCGGCTTATCTAGCCCCCCCAAAATATTGGCTCTAGAATCGCGCCTGGCGGCAGCAATGTCAGCTTTTGGCCAAGGCCGGGTGAGGCCCACAGATTGTGACATGTAAATCCTACTTTAACTATTGAATGAATATTCTCAGTGCTGCCTCCTTTCAGTGTTCATGGCTTTTGAGAATCTTCTTTGTCTCTTCTGTGTTTGGTCAGGGTTCCATCGTGATGTTCCGAAGGAGAGATTGATTACTATCTTACGCGGAAAGCTCCAGAAAATGGCATTCATGGACGAGGATAGTAGATACGTCATCGACCAATGTATATACAAGGAGCATTCACGCTCTTGGATTGTGCCCTGACTTTGCCCTACTAATTTATAAGGATTTAATTGAACTGCATGCATTGATGGTCTTTTTGTTGGCTAGGAACCTTTTCACATTTCAGATACAACTCAGTGCAGTAATTCTTAGGGTGCATTCTTTGGACTGACGTGAGGTTCAGTTTTAATACTGATCCCTAAAGCTCAGGGGCCAATTTCATAGAGTTGCTTAAGCACAAAATATGCTGGAGCATGAAAAGTCTTCCTTGATCAAACAGGATTGCCGACCAAATGTTCGATGTGATGTTTACTGCTTTTGACTTGTATTTGGCCATTGTTTGCTGAGCATAACATTGACAAGGAGTTTTGGCTGGCATACTGATTTTATTTACTTAGATTTTTTGTGTTTAAATGCAAGTTTTGGTGCTTACGCAACTCTTTGAAATTGGCCTCTGGTGTGTGGGCCCATAGCCATGATAGCTTTATTTCGTTAAATGTTCCACACATGCTACATATTGATATTGGTTGATTCAGGATGGTTTCAACTAATAACAATTAATTGGAGACATAAGATAAAACATAAGACAAAAATTAAAAAGTTAATATTAACATTGGAGAACCATATAAACAAATTAGCTTTCATTTATGAATAGGGGAAAAAGAGTTGCTTAAAGGTAATATCATACTTTGGTTTTTATTAAAGAAATACAGATTCATGAGCAAAAATATCAAGACAGATACAGTAACAGTCATCTGTGAGATTTCAGTCCCATACGGTGTCCACTTTTTGAGAAAACAGTGGAAAACAGGCACAGTATTTCTTAATTTTTTCTCTTTTATTTTTGATCTTTTAAAAGATCAAAAAGATTTTTTGTCGTTTTTGGTTGTTTGTTTACTCATTTCTGGATAAATACACCATTTCAGGCGTAAAGATTTTAATGGTAGGTTTCTACCACCACCATCTTCATACCCTGAAAAATCTGTGAACATTTCTGTTTTGGTTTCTTAACAAAGTATGATACTACCTTTAATGGGAAAAAATCATGTGTTTTAAGGGAATATTAATTACCTTAAACTCGTTAACAGCTACTGAACATTTGTGAGTGTGCTGAATGAGACTCAATCAGTTACTGCAGCTGGAGAGTATTACCGGTATTTTGTGGCAATTAACGAGTAGATCATCGTCGCAAACCGGAGTGATGGTAATCCGTAGTAACTGTCAGGGGCCGCTTTCACCAAACTCATTGCAACTTACTATCAATAGTAGGACTATTATAAATGCATTGCAGCCCCACATAGGATAGGCCCCCCACGATGGGTTAAATCCTTTGTAACTCGAGTTATGATCGATCGTAGGGCTTTGTCAAATCGACCCCTGAGACCGATTTCATAAAGCTTTGCGACGTGTCGCAACTCGATTTGCGACATGTCCTAGCTGCGACGCGTCCCATCTATGCGGTGAGTCAATACAGAGAGGATGCGTCTTAACTCTGCGACGCGTCGTAAGTTTTATGAAATCGGCCCCTGGTCATATTTCCAGAAATTTGCTCCTGTCTTGCAACATTCAGTTGAGGATGTTCACGTAGGCACTGGGAGTATTATGGGATATCGGTTGGCAACTTGAGTCTACTGTTTCGTGAGTTTGTGCATGTCTGTTATTGCAGCTTTAAAAACAACTAGTCCCTCAATATTGAACAAGGCAATGAAAATTATAATCTAAAAAAAGGCCGGCTATATATATAAAATGCCGCTTTTCTTCGAGGGAACTCTATATAGGTAAATCGGTGGAAAAGTCACATAGCCCGCGAGGATACATGTGTTTATTTGGGCCCTAGGTTGTATGCAGTTTCAGAGATTGCATGCCTTAGTGCCAGGGCTTCGCTTAATGCTGCATTAAACACGTCTTTTGGTTGGTATTTAAAAACAGCCTCAATGCTGGGTGAACGAAAAATCAGGCACGATCTGAAAATAGACGAAGGAAGGAAGAAAAAAAATGTAGAAACGGACAAGCAGTGAAGTTTTTATTTAGGACCATTGATTTTTTTTTTTGTTCCGCCACACTGAAGCACAGACAGAGTTAATAGAATTGGCCTTTTCAATCGGAAATCGTCTTGAGAAGCAATCCCTGTAATTGGTTAGCTAAAGAGATGCAAAAAAGAGATCCAAAATTCATTAGCACGAGTATTTGCAGTCGATTCCTGGTTTTTTTTTTTTAATTCGGCTCGGACCTTTTAGTGCTCATTACACAGGTGATGTGGATTTTTTTTTTTTCAGTGCCGGTCTGATGGGCGAAATGCAATTTGGAACATTCCTAAACGAAAAGGTGATTATTTGAAATTGGGAAGTCAGTGAACTCAAGAACGGAACATGGTGATTCGCGAAGAGAATCCATGTTGCGCATTTCTAGTGTGAATGGCCGTGTTCCAAATCTCTGGCTGCGACCGCAAATAATTCCACACAAGTCTACGGCTGCAGTCACTGGCTAGTGGCTGCCATAGGTGCGTGTGTAATTTGCAGCCACAGAGATTTAGGACACTGGCTTATATTCGGCCCTTAGAAGGAAATGACCACCGGCATGCAGGAAATGAAATATCTATCGAGGGTCAGTCGCGTTGTCAGACTGGGGATGCTTTTGAATTTGACACAGCCATAGGGCTGTAATATGCATGCATGGTCAACTCAGCTCAGAATCATAGTGGCCGGCGAGTTGCGGCCGTAGGGGGATTTGACATCCGGCAGCGTGCTTTCAAGCCCTTGTGAGCAAACAACTAAGCAGAGCGTAACTAATGTGTGACCATTTGCGGATTATTACCGCCGGCTAATTATATCCTCGGAGTGACCAACCCACACCGAATAACGTCAGATGATATTTTGTGAAAACACGGCACGCCGCTACCGGACACCTCACAAGCCACGTTTTTTGTGTGTGTAAAAGATTAATCTAGGTTAAATTCATATAAAGCCAGTTTACCAAACTGACTCGTGATTAACACCCTTTAAAATGGTCACGCGTGTCACTGTCTCACTGATAATACTGATATGAGTTTGTCCAGTGGCCAAGCTGTCTGTTTTTGCAAGGCTCAGGAAATTAAGACCGTGCCTAACTCGCGGAGCTCAGGCGTCGGTGGCCTGACTGTCAGCAAGTGACCTGGAGTAATGTTCGATCTGATTATTTCAACATGCCTGCTCAGTTCTGGGGGGGGGGGGGAAAGCAAGCACTGAAATGGAATGAGATCAAACAATTTGTGTCAGACTTGGTTTCTGCTGATTTGATTGTCTGTTTAGTGTCAACTGTCTTATATGCATACGTGTATGTTCCTTGGTGTTTGACTCAAGGTACGTTTTTAAGGTGGGAATGCGGAGAAAAGTTCTACATTATCTCATATAGTATTATAGTTTCCACATCCCAGATCACATTTTTGTGTATTTATGATGTTTTTGCCTAAATTTGAAACAACCTACAACATGAAAGATTTGAGGCTTTGCATGGTGACAATTGGTATGTGGATCAGTCTGCAGAAACACCATGTAATAATCGTTCGTACTTTCACACTTCTATATCGTTCGCACTTCTCGCAACCTAATTGCGAGAAGTGCGAACAATATAGAAGTGCGAAAGTACGAACGATTATTACATGGTGTTTCCGCAAACCGATCCACAAACCTACAAACATCTTTCGAACAGATGAGCATTATCTGATGAACAGATGAGCAATTATTCATTTCAAAAGGAAAAAGAAAGATGATTCTTACTCCAGAATGGTTAAGAAAGTGAACCTTTTCCCTTCCCTCTCTGAAACCAAAAGTCATTAACACAACCCTAACCTCCTGCCTATTTACTTGGAATTTCATTCAAAGACACTCTGGCAATCCCAAATTTGCTCTGGCAATCCCAAATTTGCTCTCAAAAGGGCAAGGGGCTCAGAAAACGGTACATTAATAAAAACAACAACACACAAACAAACTAACCAAGCAACAAACAAACAAACAAAACACAGGAATTCCTGAAGCAATGTCCAGTTTTCTATTGGAAGTTCAAGAGCTATACACTGAACTGAGAGAGGATTAAAGTTCTATTTGTCTGCGATCCGTGTAAACCCAACCTCTGTTCCACCAGCTTACATCGGTCTGCAGTAAAGTACGTGACTCTCATATTGGACACTCTTAACAATCTATTGATTGATTTAGAGAGAGAGAGAGAAAAATATCTGTGCACCAGGCTCAGTGTAGATATCACTTATTAGTCACGGTTTGTACCGTAAAGCTAGGCTCTGTGGTTCTGTGCTCGTGTGCTAGCGCTGCCAAATCTAACTGCGAAGGTAGAGGATATCTCCTATACTGAAGCTCAAATTGAGCACGATACCAGATGTTGCAGAATTCACTTTTAATTTATGAGCAGATACTTAGATATAATTATATACATTGTTTAGGTTGACTATTTATGACAATATCTGTAATGTTATGTAATGAAATAAAGGTTTTGAATATTACATTACATGTTGCTGAGCTCATGAATAGCATGCCATAGTTTGAGCATTGTATTGGTATATCAGTTGCAGATTACTGGTCTGGTATGTGGGTATAATACTTGAGGCCATGTTTGGGGGCACAATTAGTCCCATACATGTGGTTCTATCAGTTCCCCTCAGAACTATATAAT